>CM051499.1:28111221-28274468 GCA_028031935.1 Paedocypris micromegethes | reverse complement strand
TTTTTTTTTTTTTTTTTTTAACAAATGCTTAAAATATCTGTGCTGTCTGCAGGACACCACCTGGAGGACAATGTTTTAATGCTTTTTGGTTTAATAATCCAACGATTGCAAACATGGATTTTGTTTGTGAGTAGAGTTTATTTTAGGAATTAAATTGTCTCCAAATTATATAAAGGACTTTCAATTCAAATCTAATTGCGATATACCCGTGTCGTGACTGTGTTCGTCCACAAGAGGGCGGTAGAGCACGTTAAACTTTTCGTTATGCTACAAGTACGAAAATTGTCCTGGTGTGGTGTGACTCTCCACTGAGTGTTATTATCACGTGAATAAATCGTTACTTTGTCTAGTCGTCAGCGTTTTGCTCCCGTCCGTCTGTGTGAGGATGCTCTTCTCACGGTTCCGGTGTGAGTCCGTGGTTTCCGCAGCAGGATGTGATTCAGATTTCAGTCATGGCGCTGCAGGTGCAGATGCAGACACAGGTTCCGTTTGTCGTGAGAGGTAAAGCGTCTGTGTGGAGCTGTGCTGTTGTCCGCTGTGTGACGGCCGTGTCTGCTCTCCAGAGGGAATAGCTCAGTACCTGCGGCCGCTGCGGGTGGAGTTCGTGGGGCTGGTGCAGCTCCATCAGGGCAGGACGCGCTCCGACAGCAGACTTCTGGTGAGATCAGACTTAAGACAAGTTCTTACTACAAACGTACTCCTCCAGTCTGTTTGACTGTCCATTCTGTTACTTTTGTGTTACTTCGTGAGGTTTGCCTTCGAGGCTTTTACTATACGTCTTTTCTTGAATCCCACGCACAACGCTTCTTCGTCTGACTCTGAGAGGTTTCAGTTTACACACAACTCTGTTATTTTTTTCCCACATATTTTTTCCGTTTAATCTGTTACATTAGAAAACGGTTATAAAGAAATGCTGCTGTACGACAGTTAAAGCCTAAAGATAGTTAAACATGACCAAAGTTTGTTGGTCGCTTCTAGCCGCGTCCAGCAGGCGGCGCCGTTTCCTCAACAATGCTCCGTGTCGTTCGACAGGTGACGACTAAGTGGAGAGCGCACGTGTTCCACAGCAAACAGCCGACGAGGGTGAAGCAGACACACACACACACACACACACACACACACACACACACACACACACACACACACACAGAGACACTAGGTTCTGTCCACTCATTCCTTCTGATCAGCTGCTGCTGTTTGCAGAATAACTTTATTTAAACGCTTCTTCTTTTTCTTCTTCTTTTTTCTTCCTCTTCTTCTGGTTATTGTTTCCTCGGTGTCTTCTTTTTTTCCATCTTTCTTCAACCTTGTTCTCTCTGTTTCTTCTTTCTCATTCCTTTTCATGTTCTCTCCGCTTTTTCTTCTTTCTTCTTTTTTTCTTCCTCTTCTTCTTGTTCTCTATGTTGCTGCTTCTTTTATCTTCTTTCCTCCTTGTTCTCTCTGTTTCTTCTTCTTTCTTCTCCCTCTTCTTGTTCTCTCCATTTTTTCTTCTTCTTTTTCGTTTTTTTTTTTATTTTATTTTTCTTCTTTCTCTTCTTGTTGTTCTCTGTTTCTTTTTCTACTTTGTTTTGTCCTTTTTTCTTTCTTCCTCCTTCTTCTTGTTCTCTCTGTTTCTTATTTTTTCTTCCTTCCTTCTTTTTTATCATCTTCCTCCTCCTCTCAACTAAAACTGATTATCATACAGTCAAGTGCTTTACATCATTGGAATGATTGGTTCAAGACCGACTTGGGTTTGGCGTTTTGTCATGATGATGACAGTGGTGAGCGACGCAGCATTCTTCTGGTGTGTGTGTGTGTGTGTGACGGTTAGACACTGCGTGAGTTGCAGTGATCCAGCCTCCCTCACACCAGCATCATCATCATCTTCATCATCTCCGTCCCGTGTCAGCAGTGTGTGTCTGGCTGCAGGTGGAGAGCTCCTTCAGTTTCCTGGAGATCCAGAGCATCTCCATCCACAGCTTGGAGCAGGTGAGGAGAAGCTCCGTCCGCCGCGCTGTTGTGTGAGCGTGTCATTTCCTGCTCAGGTGGTCATCCAGACGGACAGACAGGTCTACGCTCTGGCCATGATGTCCGTGCGTGACCTGGAGTCGGTGGTCAGTCACGTCACCGTGTCCCTCAAGAAGATCTTCCCCGATTCTTCTCCCCGGTGAGTTTCTCCAGTCAAACATTAGCCTCAAGAGCTGTCGTGTGCCGTCAACGCAAACGTGTGTGTGTGTGTGTGTGTGTGTGTGTGTGAGGGAGAGAGAGAGTAACAGAGAGAGAGTTAGTATTTTATTATAGTATTCTTCTTAAACTTTCAAGAATTCAAGAAAATGTAAGGAATTGTCATATGTGTGTGAAAATGTATTTATAGGCTAATATATAGTTGTGTACGTGTGCTTGCTTGTGTGTGTGTGCGCGCTCAAAGCAGAGTATAAAATGGAAATAAATTATTTAAAAAAAAATGTATTATAAATTAATTGTAAAAGTAATGTAACAAATTACTGTTCATTTTTAGGTTCACAGATTTACTTATCATATACTTGCGTTGCGTTTTATGATAATTAAACTTGCTGAATATATATAACTCTATGTATGTGTATAACTATATATATATACACGTGTATATGTGTGTATATATGTGTGTGTGTGTGTGTGTGTGTGTGTACGTACGTCGCGGATTCACGACTTTTTTCATATTGTAACACGTTGGCCCGGATTTGCCACGGCCAATTCGCCAAACTAATGAGGCAGAGGATGGGAAGCTCTAAATACCTTTAATGGCCAGTATTTCCTCGTCCGTGCAACCCGTTTGAGAGCGTTACAAAATAAATAAAACTAAAAGCAAACAAGGATTCGGCAAAACGGCAGCTGCACGCTCGTCTTCGCGTTCTCACGTCTCACGCCAGACAGACTTAATAGATTATAGGAAAATAGATTAAAGGAAAATGACACCGCTCCGGCCATCAAAGTATGTACGTATATATTATAAATTAATATACTGCTTAACATTTGTGCATGTGTACTGTATGTACATACTGTAGATATCTGTACATTAACAAAAACAGTGGTTTTTGTTAACAGTACCACGTAAAGTGAGGGTCTTAAAAATCTGAATACATACGTATATGAATAAATACGTAAATTTGGTGTACCTATTTCAAGGATTTTCAGCTATTGCGGCCGGGTTTGGAACCTATCCACCAGTGAATAGATAAATAAACAGTGAGTAGAGACTGCATATATATTTTTTTTTTTTTTTGAATACCGGTGAAAATATTTATATTTTTGTGAAGGAATGTATAATCAAAACTAATTTTGTGAGTGTGGAAGAGAGAGAGAGNGTGTGTGTGTGTGTGTGTGTGTGTGTGTGTGTGTGTGTGTGTGTGGAAGGCAGCAGTATTTTTGCTTTGACTCATTTTTTCTGAACGTTCTCTGCATTTTTTCTGCTGGCGGAGTGAAAGCGACGTGACCTTTAACGGCGTTATAATCCAGCGACAGGAAGCAGCTAATGTTCCGTCACCTTCCTCTGCTTTCAGGACGCTGCTGAAGATGATTCCTCCTGACCTTGAAGAGCGACTGGTGGCTTTGTCGTCCCGAGCAGAGGAGCATGTGGCGGGAGCCGTCGGCCCCTGCGGTCAGACCACCACCACCATTTCATCATAGTGAAACTGTCTGTTCTGGACTCGTCAGCACATGAATATTTGACAACAGATTTGATCAAGAAAGTGACAAAGTATAGAAATTCAGCAAATTATGTATTAGATTTATTTACCAAATTATAAATTAAGTGTTAGATGGCTAATAAAATTGATTTTTACATAAAGAATAAACACACAAAAAATACAGCTGGAAGGAGCAATACTGAGATTCATGTCCAAAAGGTGCAATACTGCCATCAAGTGGATAATGGCTATCATTACCGGAAACTAAAACAACTCCAATCATAGTTATATGCCTCAGTATGATGCTACAGTGACTTATCCAGTGTCGTGTTATATGGAATCTTTTTTTTTCCATTTATTTTACAAGAAATTTCCATGTTGGGCCAGAACTTCAAAAGTGTCTTTTAAATTTAGGATTCAAACCTTCGCCGGAAGATTCTAGAAGGTTAAATTGACTGAACTTGTACAACACTACATACTGACCGATGCGTCACAAACACACACATCCTGACAATGTGTGCGCTTCATATAACCGAGCATTCCCATTGGCTACGGTGAACTGTCATTTTACCGATTTTAGACCACATGGTTCAGATTGAGAGAATAATATCCGAAAAAACTTCTGGTCCCACAGGAGGGTTTTCAGACACGTATGAGGCTTTGTGCGACTTCAACGAGTTCCCGTGCTGCGCTGAAGCTCAGTGGGTCAGTGGTCCTCACTTCGGCTCCTCTTCTGCTCACGCCAGCGAGCTCATCCCTCTCTCTTCTGTCTCTCCAGGACGTTGATAATATTTACCATGTTCAGAACTGTCGTGTGTTCAACCTCCTGGACTTCAGTCACCTGGACAGCAGGTGAGGAGCCGTCGTGCCGGGGTAGCTCTCCTCGCGGGGTCTCATCCTCGGTTCTGTTTGCAGAGACTTGGCTTTGGCAGTCGGCGCTTTGTCCTTCAACACGTGGTTCACCAAGATCTTCTGCAAGGACTTTAAACTAGTACGTGAGAACCGTTCATGGACTGATGGATGGAACCAATGATTGTAGCCAAAGTCCGTCTGACTTGAGCGGCGCTGTAACAAGTACCTGAAAACTCTTAATTTACGAGGTTGAAGTGCACCTCAATGTTTCAAAATGGATAAAATTGTGCAAAAAAAGTGCCGCCGCTAAGTGTCCATTCAAATGTAGTGGAGTAAACAGTACAGATACTCAATCACAAATGTAGTCAAGTAAGTTCAAGTTTATTTGTATAGCGCGTTTCTCAGTCCAAGACCAACTCAAAGCCACTATGCAGAGAAAAGTAGAGAGGAAACGCTGTTTATATTGCTGATACTCTGATACTTAGCCAAAAACACTTAAGTAAAGTAACAAAGCCCATTTACTCAAGTACTTTACACAGTTGAGGTGCCATGCCTTCACCCACCTGCAGTGTTTGTCTGCAGATGCCTGACGTGCAGGAGCAGGTTCTTTACATGATCACCAGGTCCGAGACGTTAGAAGAGGTCAGTCTGGAGGCCAGTGGACTGCGCGTGTAAGCCATCACCTTTACGCTCTTCATCAGCGTTCCTCGTGTGATCTGCTCAATGCGTTTGCAGGGATTTTGCGTTCAAAATGGCCTGCGCTCTTCAAGACTGTTCAGCTTCTGCCGTTCAAGCCATCGACCTGTCAGCCAACGGCCTGGAGGACAGAGGTGCGTGAACCTCTGCTGGGCGGAGCTCAGGCCTGAGGATGTTCTGCTCTCTCTGCTCAGGTGTGATTGCTCTCAGCCAGAGTTTAGACAAACTGCCCCGCGGCGTCTCTCGGCTCTTCCTGTCCCGGGTCTCCATGACTCAGAAAGGTATCGGTGAAGGACACGGCTGGAGATGTGGAGGCTGTGCTGAAGCGCTCCTCTGTCTCTTGGCAGGTCTGGGCTGTCTGGGTCAGACGCTCCAGCACAGCATCACGCTCGGCCACACGCTGACCCATCTGGACCTCAGTGGAAACGCCGGTTGCTTGGCGAGTGAAGACGCCGTGGTGAGTCGGGCTCACGTGGCCTTCACGCTGTCTCTTCTGCTGATCGGCTTGGGCCCTTCCACCTTCTTGTGATTTTTCTAGAGCCTCTTCAAGTTCCTGGCGGCTCCTAATGTTCTTTCTCATCTGGACCTGAGCTCCACCGATTGTCCTCTGGACACTGTAAGTCAATCAAGCTTCTAACGGAACATCTCAGGGAAGGAAAGCAGGTTATAGGCCAGAATGACCAGGACTCATGATGTTAGAAGCACAGCAGACTGATAGTAGAATGATAGATAGATAATAGAAACAGACAGTTGAATCTAAGGGATGAATGGCTAAACACCTCCTATGTTCCTCCTGTAGCTGTTTGTGTCTCTGTCAGTGGGCTGCTCGACTCTGAGCTTCCTCAACCTCTCCAGAAACCTCTTCTCTCTCAGGTGAGTCTCTCGGCGTCTCTCTGGCGTCTCTGTGATCACTGGTGTGTCTTCAGGAAGCCCCGTGAGGTGACGCGCAGCGTGAGGGACTTCTTCAGCAGAAGCTCTGAGCTGAGATACGTGGGCCTGGCCGGGACCAAGCTTCCTCCAGAAGCTCTGAGGTGGGTCTCTCTGGTTTGCTCTTCTGAGGACCATCTCACAGCTTCTCCTTCCCCAGGTTGTTGCTGCAGGGCTTGGCCTCCAACAGTCATCTGTCCGAGCTGGAGCTGGATGTCAGCAGCTGTGAGGTGCGTAAAGAGCAGCACACACACACACACACACACACACACACACACGCTTCACTGTGAATGTTCTGAGCAGCTGAAGTCGGCTGGAGCTCAGGTGATCCAGGAGCACATCTTTGAGACCAAGGCCATCTCCAGCCTGGACCTGTCTGACAACGGTACGTGTCTCACCTCGCCGTCTTCTGACTCCACCAACCTCGTCTGTTCTCCAGCGGCACGAGGATGAGGAAAGCTAGATTTACACTGATGAGCGACAAATTTATACAAGAAAGAAGGTCAAATGAAGGAACTTGGTTTGACATAAAGATAAACCACTGTCTGTCTGTCTGTCATTATTTCTGTCCTTCTGTCTGTCTGTCTGTCATTATTTCTGTCTGTCTGTCCATCCCTCCGTGATAGAATCAGTTCAGAAGCTGCTGTAATGGACAAGCAGAAGTCGGGAGGTTGGCGTTGAGTTTAGATCTAGTTTCCCCCCTGATTGTGTCCTCGGCTAATCATGTTGTCGTGTCATATGTCAAGTTTCTGTTCACGACATCACAAATGTCAGCGCTCCAGACCAGTTCTGCGAGGTGTTTGATGAAACCTTGATCCCTGGGAAACGATGGAATCAGGCGGCGCTGTTCCTAGTAAATACGGGCTTCATACACATAGATAGATAGATCCCCACGTCAACAAACATGCCCGAGATAGTCGTCCACTCTTATCTGTGTCGACGTGCTTACTCTACAGCTCTCAGATCAGGGTGGCCATGTGAGGAAGGTCAAGGGAAGTGAGGCAGGTTTCTCAATATGACCACTAGGGGCTGAATCAAAAGCAAATGCGAGCAAATCTGGCGTAAAAAAGACACGGAGACTTTTATACAATAGAGAACGAGTTTTACAAGGTATTTAGTCTGTTCTGTTGCGCAGGGTTCGAAAGCCACATGGTCACCGTGATTCTCTCCATCGGACGCAGTCCTTCCATCCGACACCTTTCCATCGGACGCAACTTTGCCATGAAGTCGAGGTGCGGATGTGTCAAAGGAACGCTGGAGTGGGAACGGTCGCGTCAGACGTGTGCTGTTTCTGTTCCAGAGCTCTGACGGACGTCCTACAGCGGCTGGTGCAGCTCATCCAGGAGGAAGAGTGTGTGAGTACCATCAGCATCCCTCCGTGGTGCTTTGGAGACTGTGTGGCATCCGTGTGGAGATCAAGGGTTCCTCAATGTCTTCTTTATTCTCTTCTTCCAGCCGTTGGAGTCTCTCTCCGTCAGTGACTCGAGGTTGAAAACCGGAACCACTATCCTCATCAACAGCTTGGCCAGCAACGTCAGCCTGTCCAAGATGGACATCAGTGGAAACTGCATAGGAGACACCGGAGCGAAGATGCTGGCGAAAGCTCTGGTGATCAACACCAATCTAAAGTAATTCCACTCCGCCCGAAGCTTCTCCTGACAGAACTCTGAGATGGTTGTTCTCCTGACAGAACTCTGGTCTGGGACAGAAACGGCGTGACGGCCGGAGGCTTCCTGGATGTGGCCAACGCCTTGGAGAAGTGAGAGTAATCAGGGATTCCATCCCGTGGGAAATGCAGCCGTAATTGCGTTTGCTTCTTCTGGAAAAGGAACTTGACACTACAGGAGCTGTCGATTCCGATGAGTGATGTCGTACAAGCTCACCGGACCTCTCCGGAGAAGACGGAGCAAGCTTTTCAGAAGGTGAGTCCTGAGCGATGCGGCACCGCACATCGGACCTAAGCGCCGACCACATGTGCGCAGATCCAGGCGTGTTTACGCAGGAACAACCTGAGAGCGTGTGAGAGAAGCGAGGACATGGGCTTCCTGCAGCACGGAGTGAAGACCACGCGCTGTGAACAGGTGAGCCAGCTCTGGGTTATGGCTTGACTCAGGCTGTTGTCATGACGACCGATGCTTTCCTTCCTTCCTCCTCCTCAGTTAGTGCACAGTCTGTGTAGGAAGCTGCAGGAGAGCGTGCGTCCTTTAGCCTGCTGTAGCGTGCAAGAGGTGCAGGCAGACATCCTGTTAGCAGAGGAAGCGCTCCAGCACGCCAAGACCGCCGTCAGTGTACGTCATCACACAACGCCACCGGCCAGAAGTTCCACTCACCGTGGCGTTTTTCTTTAATGGAGTCGGTTTGAATCCTCTCCTGCTTTTCAGTCTTTCTCCAGGCTTTATGAGTTGGCTAGAGCGCCCTCTGGTGGTCACATGCTGAAACACATTCTAGACGACACCGCTGCTGCTCTGGCCACCGAAGTCACGGAGGAAATCCAGGTTATGTTTGATTAGGACTCACACTTGTGGGACAGTCGCTCTGAGGTTTAGAACTATTTGGTCATTATATAAGAATTGCTTTAAGTGAGGTTAGGATATGCGCATTTAAAACCATATTTTGGATGTTTGAATGGGATTGGGCAGCTGTTTTTTGAATCTCGGACCAGCAGGTTACACGACCTGTGTGTGTAGAACACTTTTCTGCATTAAGGGACTAATTATGGTTTAATACTTGTGATGTAAAGGAACTGGCATCATCGTTACTCCAGTCGGCCCAGTCGAGCTGCCCCAGAGTCGTCCAGAGGTCGAGGGTCAGCGAGCAACTGGCAGATCGAGTGTTTAAAAAGACGCGCCAGGCCGCAAACTTCATTCAAAGCAGAATGCAGGAGGCCGAGAACTGTATCCGCAACAAACTCAGGTGTGCAATCGTTGAACAGACGTGACTCACACCCATTAGGCCGGGTGGGCTAACCTTGCAAATGCAAATGCTTGAATATAAATGCAATTTCAAACAGATTATAAACATCAGTGGCCCGTGGGCCGTAGGTTGCCCACCTCTGCTTTATAGAATGTATACTTATATTCTTGTGAACATTCTTAATAGAACTTGTGAACACAGTGACATATTTTGGTTTAGTCATTACCAAAAATGTCCAGAACTTCCTGTAACAAACTATTCTTTGGTTCCTCTTTCGAGTTTGATAGAGATGAAACATGAAAGATGTTAAAACATTTCACAGTCACTGGCGTCAGTATTTCTGCATTTGCTTTGCTGTTTCTTACCGTTCTGTTTATTGTCAGGTCACGTAGACTCTTTCAGGTCAAGTAGAAGTTTATGCTTAAGGCCACATTTACGTGAATATAAGCACTCATTTTTTTCTCCAAATTGAGTGGCTCAAAAACCTGCAGGGTTCTTATAATATGCAGGTAAATATAAGCACCTGATTTTCCACATTTCAAGCCAGAAGCAATCACAAATGAATGTAATTACTGACATTCATATACGTATATATTTTATATAAGTAATATATTTTAACAGCTCAATAACAAATAAAGAAACACTAGTGTCACAGCGAGACATAGCAGGGACTAAATAACTTGTTCGAACAAAAAATAATTAATATTGGAACTTATTCGTTTAATACAAGTCAGCCAGAATTTTTTATGAATTTTTTTTTCTTTTTTATTTGTGTGTTTTAATTTTGTGCCTGACAAATGAGTGGTTGTGCTTATATGCGCGTAATTTTTATATCATTATATATGCGCGTAGCAGATTTTAAAATATAATACGAGATCCTGTTTTAAATGGTCTCGTCATCGTTCCACTCTTTCACTCTCCTTTATTTATCTCTGTTTTTACTATTGTGTTTTATTGTTGTTTTATTACTAAATGCTCTATAAATAATGTTGCAATGAGTTAAATGTGTTCTTCCGCTATTTGCTTGCCACTCAATTTTTACGTATTTTCGCTAGATTCATAGTTCGGAAGAACGAGGATTGGAATTGCAGTATAATTTTCCTGATGGCGAAATCAGGAAAAGCCGGAGGGGGAAGAAGACGCGTGTTTATCGCTGTTTAACTGTTGTTTTGTCAGCGAGCTGAAGCTGTCGGTCAGCGTGTCTCTGGTGGAGAGCGTCATCGATGAAGTTCTTCAGGACCTGTCTGCGGCTCAGCAGAGACTGGTGAGTGTGTGTCTCACACCTCGTGTCAGGTTCTGACCCTGCTCTCCTAGGACACGCAGATGAAGAAGTTTGACCAGTGTGGCACTGTCAGGTCCGGTGTTCCTCAGCTACGTGTGAGCGAGCACGAGTTTCCTACCGACGACGTGAGATTCATCCTCTGTGTGTGACTAATAGTTTGGTTTTGAGAGATTGCGGTTTGAAGTCGGGGTCTTCTCAGTATTTTCCAGTGGTCTGCAGGGACTCCTTTCACTCCCGCAGCATCCGTCCTGCTCCATCCATCAAAAGTGAGTCAAGTGTCCGTGTGTCAGTACACTCCTCATCTCTGAAGATGCAGTGCTCCACTTGTGAGGTCACCAGGTTCTGCTGTATGAATGGGATGTAATCTCACGAGACCTTCACACACTCTCTCTTTTTCTCTCTCTGTCTCTTTCTTGTCTCTGTTTCTCTCTCTCTCTACCTCTCACTTTGTCTCTCTTTTTCATTTTCTCTCTCCTCTTCCTCTTTCTCTCTCTCTTCCTCTCTCTCCCTTCCCCCACCCTCTCTTTCTCACTTTTTCTCTCTATTTCACTTTCTCTCTCTCTCTGTCTCTCACTGTCTTTCTCCCTCTCTATCTCTCTCCTTCTCTCTCTCTCTTTCTCTCTCCCTCTCTCTATCTCTCACTGTCTTTCTCCCTCTCTATCTCACTCGCTCTCTCTCCTTCTCTATCTCTCACTCTCTCTCTCTCTCTCTCTCTCTCTCTCTCTCTCTCTCTCTCTCTCTCTGTATCTATCTTTCTCTCTTTCAGTTTCTCTCTCCCTCTATATCTCTCACTGTCTTTCTCCCTCTCTATCTCTCACTCTCTCTCTCCCTCTCTCTCTCCCTCTCTATTTCTCACTGTCTTTCTCTCCTCCCTCTCTCTCTCCTCTCTTCTCTCTCTCCCCCCCTCCCCCCCCTCTCTCTCCCCCTCTCTCTCTCTCCCTCTCTCTCTCAGCACTGGCAGCAGCAGTTAACTGGAGCATAGCCCTGTTACTCTCACACCACTGAGCCCCTCAGACAGACAAGAGGGGGGCGTGTGTGTGTTTTACAAGCCCCTCCCCCAGTCCCCACCCCTGTTTTCTGCCCTTTTGTGTGTACCTGTCATCATATCTCCATGATGCTTTTCCCCTTTCTGTGTTTGAATGATTGATGTTCGAAGACTTTGTTATTATAGCTGATATACGTATGTACTGGTCCATGTTCATTATATATGAATGGGTGGATGGATGGATGGATAGATAGATAGATAGATAGATAGATATGGATGGATGGATGGATAGATAAATATGGATGGATGGGTGGGTGATTGGGTGGTTGGATCGACGGATAGATGGATGATAAGTAGATTAATAGATAGATAGATGGATGGATGGATTGGTGGGTGTTTGGATGAATGGATGACTTTCTTGCTAGATCCCAGAGATGGACGAAGCTTCTAAACATTGATGGATGTCTTGACTATATAGATAGAGAACTGATTTCCTTCACGCTTGATGTGTGTAGTAGTCCGTCACTCCATCAGTAGTCTATCAGCCCACTCTCTTGATCTGCGTCCGCTGTCTTTCTGCAGATAGAGGCTTATTGTGTCTCCCTGTGATGTTCCTCCTCTCCTTCTCTCCGCAGGTCTGTTAGATGTGGAAGGGGAGCAGCAGGCGCGTGCGGCCACAAATCCCCAGCAGGGAGGAGGGGGAGGGTCTCAGGAGAGGAGGCGGGCCCTGTCGTTGTCATTGGTGACGGCGCTGTCAGTCACGCCGCCCGAGCAGCTGAAGCCGGGAAGCCCCGCCCTCTCCGGGAGAAAGGCGGATGCCGCTGCCGCTCTTAGCAACAGAGAGCCCCGGCGCTCGGAGCCTGCACCTCCTCAGCCCCCTATGGACCTGCCCATCGAAGGCCACACGCTGAGGCACTACACCCGCTCCAGGCCCAGACCCAACCGCCGGAACAGACAGCCGCCCAGCAAGCCGCAGGTACGAGACGAGGATGCTGGTGCTGAGGCGAGAGGGGGAGGGAGAAGCCGCGGCTCCGGGCTTTCTCCCCCACCGATCCGCTCAGCTCGCCTCGGAAAATCTAGGGTGGTTCCTCCATCGCCCGTCCGATTTCACGGCGCGCCTGTTTGGATGGGTGCACTGGTTCAGTGGGACTGCGCACTGGTTTGACTGCTGTAGCGTCTCCATTATTAATGCTGGCGGATCAAGGAGGGAGTCCCTGCGGAGTGGGATGTGTTATTGGGGAGCGGAGGAATCCTGAGGATCTGATGGGGAGACACCTCGTCCTGTGTGGGTGAAGAAAGGCTGGTGATGTGATTACCCTCCTCGTGTTGGCGTCTCGCTGACACTCGTACGACCTGAATGGTCACTTGGTAAATGGTTGCCATAGTGATTGGCTTTACGGTGTTGTCGCTCACACACATGCCTGTGCACTGTTGTGTGTGTGTGCTGCTTTGGCATGCGGACGCTGTATTGATGCATTGGCGTTGAAGGCGTGTGAATGGTGAGGAGTGTTACGATGCCACTGCTTCTCTTTTAGGGGTCGCACGCTCGGTCATTATCTTATATCTTATATTTAATCACAGTGTGAGCTCAAGACGACGACTAAGAGGACTAATGATGTTGGACGTCCATCAGAAGGAAACACGTCTGGTCTTGTACGCCTCAAAAATACAGTCGCCTCCGAGTGACGCCACCGCCAATTCAGTCTCCGCCCAGCATCTAGTGGCTCCACCCACCGATGCTGATTGGCAGGTGATTGTGACCTGATGGCTTGATGGGGCATTTGCACTCGAGGTTTTTCTGTTTCTGTGCATTTTAACGCAAACTTTAGCGCTGCAGTTTGAATTGTTGAGCTGCAAAGTTAAGTAGAGAATTTTGTTTGGGATTTTGTTCCAATATTAATGGTTTACAGTCGCTCTTTTAAGACATGATGTCCGTTCATGGTTTACATTTGACTGTAAACAGCCTTTTAGGTGAGAAGATGATCTGATCACAGCAGCGTTTACGATTCTGATTCTGATCCGTGAGCGACGGTTAATCTGGATCCGACTTCAGACTTTCGAACACGAGCAGCTTCGTTTTGACTTTCCACTCTTATCTTAGTCCGTTTCATCTCGACTGATGAAATGTCAGACTGATGTCGGCCTGTCATCTTGCTCTGCCCACTAACAGGGTGGAGACACATTTCTGCCTTTTACAAATTATGCTTTTACGATCCTTATTTGTGTTTTTATGATGTATATTTTTTTTGGTCAAAAGTACATTTTAGAAAACATGATGACGGAAATTCTGTGTGAGCTTGTATTTTGTCCATTGGCAACGATAGCGTTTGTTTATTCAGTTGTCGGGGAACGCTTCGAGATATCTCAGCGCCGATCTTGTAATGTGACGTAAGGCGCGTTGAATTAAACTTTGTTCTAAACGAATCGTTGGAGTTTCTTCAACATGGAGCCGAACCGAAACATTGTGGAAATATTCTCCAGTGATTATATATATATTGTGGTGATGCATTAAGACTCGTATCGTATAACTGATGACATGCGCTGGTGCAGCAGGAAGACACGAGAGATGTGATGTCATCATCATGTTCAAGGCCTGTTGTCATGACGACCCGCGTCTGTAGGAGAGGCTGAATGTTGTCATGACAACTTTTTGGGAAGGGACCAGCTGAGTCTGTGTGAGTCCTCCGCGTGATGCCTGATCCTCGCCGCCGCGTCCACGTTTTGGAGGCTCCGCGAGGTCGTCTTCTCGTTATCACCGACGGCGACACTTCTGCTTCCTCACATCACCTGAGCTAGCTGGTGCTAGCGGCTCCTGGCAGGCCTGGGTGTCCATATTGAGTAAATCCAGTGACAGGTGGTGTGTCCGGGAGAAGCTCCTGTGAGCGTCGATGTTCCTGCTCACGCAGAGTCGTGATGCTCCTGAGGCCCGACAGTCACTGCTCCTTCATTTAGTTTAGTGATGATGAACGCGCTCAACATCATCTTCCTCCTCTAAACATCACGTCTTCTCTCTCTTTCTGAGTTCTGTCTGGAGTCCCAGTTCTGGTGAATTATTTCTCCACAATCATCATCCAAGCCCAATATGGCGGCAGGAGTCTGCTGTTTCCCCTGTTCAGACCTTTAGTTTGAGTTGAATCGAGTCACGTGAGTTACGATGACGGCCGGTCAGATATTGGCAAGAACAACTGACTGAGACGTCTCACCACACTCTCATTCTATCTATTAATATCATAGGCTAATAATTTAAATAGTTTTCCCTGTCTGTCCATCACTATATGTCCATCTATCTCAGTGTGTCTGATGATAGTACTTTCTACACAAACGACTTTGATAAGTGCTTTACTAACTAACTCTTCGTTGTTGTTGGTGCGTCTCGGGGATGTGTGGGAACCTCTTCTCTCTCTCCGCTGATGATGGAGTGATGTCTACTGTTTCTCTTCATTGGTTGAGACGAGTTAAATGATTTATAATCCATTCCTCATGCGGCGTGCGGCGCCTCATTTGCATACGGTTGCTATAGCTCTGCAGTGCTTTCTTTCTCTCTTTCTTTACGACTCTCTTACGCATTGTCTCGCATTCAGCATTTCTCTTTCCCTCTCTCTTTTACTTTATTTTTCTCTCTCAGTTTCTCTCCCTTTCTTTCTCTCTCTCTCTCTCTCTCTCTCTCTCTCTCTCTTTCTCTCCTCTACTCTCACTCATTTTCTCACTTTCAGCATCTTTTTGTCTTTCTTTTTATTCCTTTCTTTCTGTCTGTCTCTCTTTCTCCTACTCTCTCACTTATTGTCTCGCTTTCAGCATATTTTTGCTTCTCTCTCTCTTATTTTCTGTCTCTCTTTCTCTTTATTCCTTACATTCTTTCTCTCTCTCTCTCTCTATCTATCCTACTCTCTCACTCGTCTTACTTTCGGCACCTTTTGTCTCACTCTCTCTTTCTTTTTATTCCCTTCTTTCTCACATTATCTCTCTCTCCTACTCTCTCACTCATTGTCTCACTTTCAGCATCTTTTTGTCTCTCTCTCCTAATTTTCTTTCTGTCTCTCTTTTTGTCTTCTACCATTTTCATCTCTCGTTCTCAGGCTCTGTAGTGTTCGTCCGTGTATTATCACTGTACTCTCTGTACATCTTTTGATGGCAGCATGTGGTCAGGTGTTCTTGAGGTGCTTTTCTTTGGGAATGACAATGAATAAGATGATCATGAATATAAACTGAGAGTCTTTCCATGGCCAAAAGCAATGCTAGATGTTAGGGGAAGAAAGGCAGGGTGAGGTGGTTTGGACATGTTCTGAGGAGAGACTGTTTTTTTGGTAGAAGGATCCAGAAGGGAGATTAATGGATAAAGACGTGAAGTTAGCCTGTGTGAGAGGATGGTTAGTGATGGAGGCAGATGATGATTCGCTGCGGCTGTAAAACAGTCAAAGCACCCGATTGGCTGCTGGGATGGATTCCTCAGAGCCAGACGAATGCGCATAAATGTGAATAACGTTGTTCCTGAACACAAAGTGGAAATGGAGAAGACGTGAGTGTGCCGGTGTGCGCAGGAGCAGGCTGCCGAGACGGAGAATGAGGCGGATGACAGCATGGGCAGAGTCGATGAAGGTGTAGAAGAGTTCTTCACCAAGAAAATCATCCCCGATGATCCACTGTAAGTATCCAGAATCCTCAGCGCAGCTGCGGCTTTCTCCAGATATACCTCCGTAGAAGTAGTCTTGCTGTAACCACATTGTCTGATTGGAAATAATGATTCTAACAAAGAAATTTCCTTGCTGGTTGTCAAAAGACATTTCCCATCATGCCTCTCCTCTCCTCGTGTTCAGAAAGCACCAGAGGGAGGAGCCCCTCATTAAAGCACAACCTGCAGAGCCCACGTGTGTCACGACTGCCCCTCCTCCTGCTCCTCCCACCTCCACCACCCCCACCCCCACCACAGCCCCCTCCAAAAACATTAAGAAGAAATTTGGTGACTTTTTTGCCTTTAAGAGAGTCCGTGCCGGTCGAGGGGCCAAGGGCGACGGCGTTCCCGAAGGCAAGGCCAAAAAGACTTCAATAGCGGATCTCATCCGACCACTGCGGGAGGCGGCCCGCGCCGAGAAAGAGCGGGAGAAGGAGAGGGAAAGAGAAAGGGAGCGAGAGAGGGAAAGAGAGAAGGTGAAGCTGGAGGAGGAAAGCGTCAAGGAAGCCACCACCTCCACCTCCACCCTCACCACCACTGATCGCCAGAACCTTCCTGAAGACGACGTTTCACCCAGAGCTCCTTCACCCGCACCTGCACAGACCCCTCCCACTCCCACACCCACTCCTCCCGTCTCCTCCCCCAATCACCACCAAGAGGCTCCAGCACCGCCCACTCCAACCGAAACCCCTAGTCCAGTCCCAGTTGTGTCCCCCTCAGAGCGGGAGAAGAGTCGCACCCCGGATGGAGAGCGAAGGCCCAAGCCTGTGCGCCGCTCTCTCAGGGAGGGCAAGTCCCAGTCGCTCATCCTGCTGTCAGACGTCTCACAGGAGCAGGACGGCGCCGCCCCACAGGAGACGGTGAGAAAGATGTGGGCGGGGCTAGTATATACGGGGCAGGGTTATTCTTTTATACAGGCCTATGTGTTTTTAACTGTTGCTTTTATTTTGAAAGTCTTGCCCTCTCTCTCTCTCACTCTCTCTCTCTCTCTCTGTCTCTCTCTCTCTCTCTGTCTCACTGTTTCTTTTGTAGTCTAGTCCATTCTTTCCCTCTCTGACTCTCTCATCCCTTTTTTTTCCCTCATTTCCATTTCTTTCTCCCCCTCGATGCCTTTCACGCTCTTTCGTTCTTTTTTCCCCTTTTCTCTCTCTCTTTCTCTATTAATTTAAGTACATAATATTAATAAAAATATGATTTTACATTTTATACTATTTTAAAAGTATATATTAAAAATGAAGATAAAATATGAATAAAATAAAAAAAACTGTGAAGATAAAACAGATAAAAATACAGTAAGAAAAAAATTAAATATGAATAAAATACAAAAAAAAACTATGAAGATGAAACAGACCAAAGTACAGTAAAAATAAAGATGAAATTTGAATAAAATATAAAAAAAACCATGAAGACAAAACAGATAAAAATACAGTAAAATTAAAGATAAAATATGAATACAATACAGAAATACTATGAAGATGAAGATTAATAAAAAAGATAAAAATACAACGACAAAAGAAAAATTAGTAAAAGAGAGGAGAGAGTTGTGTTAGTGTAACTAGTCATCTGAAGCGCTTGGGTTGTCTCCGGCAGAAACACGTCTCCGAGAGCTCGTCCAGCTTCGAGCAGCGGCTGCAGGTCATGCTCCATCGCATGGGAGTCACAAAGACCACCAGCAGCTCCCAGCAGAACCAGGTGAGAGAGAGAGAGAGAATAACAGCGGGATTAGAACTCGGCTCCTGGATGATGGTGATGGTCAGATTCAGTCTAGTCACCGCAGGATGAGCTTTATATTTACCCTGGTGTTCTGCTGAAGTGAGGATTGTGGATATTCACGTCTCTAAATGTGATGCTTCCCCTGCAGAGCAAAGACGAGGAGCTGCGGAAGGCGAACTCTGAGGGTGAGACGCGTCGCCCGGTCACGTGGTCTGAGGATTGTGTGTCTGTTGATGTTGCTTAGTCACTCGCTGATGAGTCCAGCCGCCCTGCAGCTTTAACCCCTGCTAGTCTGGTTGATCTGAATAGTTAAACATGTTTAGAGACGCGTGTGTGTGTGTGTGTGTGTGGATATATTTACAGAGAGTGTGCGTGTGTTTGTGTGTAAACTGATGGATGGAGACGCAGACAAGCAGATTAATGTAGTACACATGTCTCTCTTTCTACCTCTTCACACATTTATAGCTACACACTCATACACGCATTATTTTTAACTATATAAATTCTATATATATGTGTGTATAATGGCTGTTAAAGTTAACGCATGAGATTAATTTTAAATGTTAGTTTGCACAAAAGATTACATCAAAGAGATCCTTGCTCGTGTTACCAGGTGCGGCTCATTACGATCAGCAGCGCACAGTGATTGTGTTCGGCCTCTGCCATTTAGGCGCAAAGTGTTAAAGGACAGACACGGAGGCAATTAATTGATTGTCTAAGTGTTCCTTTTCAATTGCCATTAGCTTTCTTGTCAGAATACTCGGTCAGATCAGATCTCTGTTCAATAACCTGCTGCTTTAGTTTCATAGGGATTAGATAAACAGACAATACTGTATTTATTTACACTTACATTTATAGGCGGACATTCTAAGCTTTATGTAGACATATGTTTCATGTTCGGTGAAGTATTTACAGTTACAGTAGTTACAGTTCATTTTCAGCTGACAAAGAGAAGACAAAACGCGCTTCACGCTTTAATTATCGTAAGTTTCAATAGGTACTTTAAACTTTCAATTGATATAACACTTTTATGTAAGACCCAAATTTACCTTTTTTGTGTGTTTTATCTTGAAAAATTAGCGACTCGTCTTCGAAATGTTAAAAAGCAAAGTTAATATATTGCAAGTTGAACAAAAACCATGCTAAATCACATTACAGTATTTAAACAAGTGTTTATTTAGTTTTGAGTTTACAGTAATTGACATTTTACACCTCAATGTCCAATAATACAAGCTTCAGTCATTTAATTGTGATTAATTGCTATTAATTTGGTCAGGGAAGTGCGAGTAATTAGTTGCACCCTATATATATATATATTATTTTTAACATGTGCCTATACACTCTGCCTATATTTTGAATTAACTTTTTAAGTGGTTTGTGTATTAATTTTGATTATGTATTAATTTATTTACAGTATAGGCGTTTTCTTCCTCACACTCTTCATGACTTTTCAGGGGCGATTCTCGACAAACCACAGCCACCGCCGACGTTCACGAAGCCTCGCACGATGTCCACCTCATCAGGTGAGTGAAGGCCTGTGGGTCCGTGTGAAGCCGCTGCTGATGAAGCTCTTGTGTCCAGACACCAGACGACCCACCCGAGGGTCCCAGAGTGACGTTCCCCGGCCCACAGAGAAGCCTTCTCTTCCCGAGCGTCCCATCGGACCGCTGCCCCCTAAACCGGCCTTAAAACCGGTCCTGCTTCCCACCGGTGAGGTCAGCCGGACCCCCGCCCCCGCCCCTGCTCCCAAGCCCCCCAGCCCCTCTCAGGACGGCCAGTCAGAGGTGTCGCAGACTCCGCCCCCAGCCCCCTCGCCACGGAAAGAGCCGCCCCCCGCCCCCTCGCCACGCCGGACCCTCAGCACGGACATGAGGGAGCGAGCGGAGAGAGCGCTGTCTGTCACTGAAGGTTGGATTTACACTTTCAAATCCTTGAATAATCTTGGGTTACAAAAAATCATAGGTTCAAAGGTCATTGGTGAAACTATTTTTGATAGTTTGGTAGTTCACGATGAAAGCCGTCATTAGTGGCTTGAGTTATGATTTATAACTGATAAGGACCGGGAGACTGAATCAAACACAATCTCGTTACATTGGATCCCACCGTCCGTAACTCAGTCCCTCTGACGCCATGAAATTCCATTCCTTCTTTAACCCTTCTGTTATGTTCGGCTCAAATTGACCCGTTTTCAAAGTTTTAAAATATTTTTTAAATACCTAAAAGTATTTTTTCACTTTGAAACGTCTCCTGCTTGGCCAATTTGGTGTAATCCTCATATAAAAATATGATAATTTGTTTCACAATCTTTGTAATATAAACATGTAGCGTGGTGTTACAAATATATGTTCGGGACAAATTGACCCGTGTTAATAATTTGAAAATATAAAAATACTTAAGTATGCACTTTAAAACTTCTCCTGCTTGTGTTTGTTAGAGTAATCTACGTACATATAAAGACAAATGGTTCAGTTGACATATTTTATAGATAGATAGATAGATAGATAGATAGATAGATAGATAGATAGATAGATAGATAGATAGATAGATAGATAGATAGATAGATAGATAGATAGATAGATAGATAGATAACAGCAAAAAACAGAAAATAAATTTAAATGACAGCAATAAAGGCAAAATTGCAAAGAGAACAAAAGCAAGAAACGACAATAAATATTTTTGATTTCTGACAGTTATATGCCTAATAAAAGGCCCCGGGTCAAAGTGACCAGGGAACATTATTAATGTTCCTCTGAAACGAACATAACAGGAGATTTACGCGTTTGTCGCGTCGTCTTTGCTGTGAAGCTCCGCCCTCATCTAGCTACAGCCGGAATACTGCGGCGTGATAGGCTCGTGGTGTCTAGTTCATCCCCGATGCAGATCCCACCGGCCATTAATAAACCCGTGATGGCCACAGCGCTATCTGTCAGGTCCAGTTAAACCTGTCCTACAATGACCCCATGTTGGCTCCACCCACAGAGACCCTCCCCGTACCGCGGCCCCGCATGAAGCCCTCCCCCCAGCGCCGCGCCGTGTCCGTCCACGAAGAGTCTCTCCTCCATCACGCCGCCCTGCTGGACCCCGAGGGTGAGGCTCTTCATCCCCACGCGCTGCTGTTGGGCCGTGATGAGGAGGAGTCCACGCTTGTTCTTTCAGAGCTCAAGGCGGCGTTGCCCCGACGGCACCAGAAGGGCGGAGCTCTGGAGGAACTGACGGCCTGCTCCGAGGACGGTGAGGAGCGTCAGGACAGTCACCTAGTGGTGTGAGAAGGTTGTGGGTTCCAATCCCACTGTAGGTTCCACACCAGCTCATCAAGACACAAATCAACACTACACGGTTTATAGATTAACATGGATTTGGCCTCGTAATTTATTATTCTCGTAATTATCTCCAGCCTCTTCTAGATACTGTTAATGCTTTTGTTGGCTAGTCTAGCACTACATTACCCAGAGTTCCCTGCACTGACACAACAGCTCTGGAGTAGCTGAGCTCTTTATGTTCCGGCAAACGGGAATATATTATTAATACTATTATTGTTATTATTATCTTAAATTCAAATTTTCATTGTCATATACACTTTATACATGGAACAACATGCAATGAAATGTATTTTTACAATCTTCCAGCATTTAAACAAGGGGTGGGACAGGGGGGTGCTTGCCAGAAGGAGATACAATAAATATTTAAGAGATAGAAAAACAATAAAATACAAAATAAATAGATAAGGATAAAAATATGAATAAAAACAAGGACAAAACTATGAAGATGGAAAAAAAAGATAAAAAAATACAATAAAATGAGCAGAAAAGTGACTCAAGTGATCCAGGTAAAGTGAAGATCAACTTATTCACTTTATCCGTATTGTTTGATCATTTATTATTGCTTAGTTTGTTTTGATGTAGGTTTTAATGTCATGTTGGGCTACTAGTTGTTTGGGGCGGAGTCACCCCTCGTACAGCTGTAAAAGTCACTTCCGGGTCACATTGGGCGTGGTTGTGGCGGTGTGAATTAGATATCTAGGAGTTATTGCCAGCAATGATAGGCAGCAAAGCGCTATGTGAATGTGTTTGTATTTGTTATTCGTTTGATAATTAGTTGAGTTTGTTCATTTATACGTGACCATTGTTTTAGTTCTAGGGTGCTTGAGAATCTTTTAGATGTTTGGAAAACCAGATAAACATCAGTAAAAACCTCGCGTGACAGAGGAACTTGCACTTTGTTTTCTTCAGCAATAAAGTGTTAATTAACTACAACTGCTATAAAACTGTAAATTAACTAAAACTGCTTTGGTTTAATATTGAATATTTACATGGTATATATAGGTATTTATTTAGGTATACGTATATATTTTGGTATTTAATGTGTTTGACGTTGACATTAAATGTTAAACATTTAATTAAATGTTTTCACTATGAATGTATAATTTCCGTCTGTTTGTGTCACAGGTTCGTCTGTGGAGAAAGAGGAAAGCGCGGGAGAGACGGACGCGACACACGGCACAACAATAACCAACAGCCAATCAGAGCAGAGCCTTTCTGGACCCAGCAAGCAATCGACCAACCAGGAGAGGGAGGGGGCGGTCCCAGAGGAGCACACGCTGCAGGGAGACACATCAGACCAAAGAACTGACGCGTCGTCACCCGAGCCTCGCGCCGACTGACCTGCAGATCTATTTTCTATCGTCTACCTTTGCCTTGCACGCCGGAAGATGTACAAAAGAATGAATTATGAACAAATGCGTTTAAAAAAGTAAATCCGTACCTATACTTGTTAATAACGATTAAAAAGTGAAGTCTGTTGTGTCATCGGGAGTTCTGCCTCTTCCATCACGACACACACCTTATCTGTCTAGCAGCGTTTTCACTGTTAGCTGAAATGTATGATTTTAAAAGTTGATCTTCTGGTTTATTTTATGTTATTTTTTAACAGTGATGTCAAAGTGTAAGTTGTTTCAGGCTGGTGAACCCACGAGGAACCGAAACACCAGCCACACCAGGTGAATAATAATCTAAACAAATTTATTTCATGAAAATACTAGCAATTGGCACTTATTATACCGTAAGAAACTCAAAACTTGTCCAGAAGAACAATGACAGATGGAGAGCGTCCCTTCCTCCACCGCGGCGACGATTAAAGACGAAGCACTCGAGCACAGACGTCCCACCGTTAGAAAAATAAATCGGTTTGTGCGATTGAGGCCGAGATGAGACCTCCAGAACACAGGGACTTCCTGAGGGCCACACGAGTCGCGATGGGTGGAGATGTTCTTCAGGCCTCACATCACCTGGAACGGTTCTACGGGAAGGAAGTCGTCCAGCTGACCTGACGCAACCTTCAGATGGCTCCACCCGGACCGAGGATCTCCAACGACACTTCTGCTCAAGCGTTGGAGAAGGAACGACGCGCACACCCATCATCTTCTTCTCCTGGTCTCTGTACGGAAACCCAATTTTGTACATTCCGTCCTTTTCTTTGGTGCCGGTTCTCCGTGACTCTGATGGACTGAGGCGGACGTATGGGTTACATTCAGATGTTAGGCATGAAAGGTGAGGCTGCCACTCACATGTGGGTGAAGAAGTGTGAAAGCAAGGTGGCAGGTCTCTAATATTTACAGGATGTCAAGGCCGAGTCCCGCGCGTGTAAAAACGTAAACGCAAAAAGTGTTACTGGCTTCCCAGAAGATCACGGTCCTAAAGTCCAGCGAACCTCAACGTGTGAAGCAGGAAACGACTTTACAGCGGCCTAAAGAATTCATGGAATCAGTGCAAAAAAAAAAAAAAAAAAAAAACGCCTCAAGGTCAAGTCTAGGTGACGCTTTAAAGACGATGTGCAAGACCACCTGGAGATGAACAGCATCGTCCCGGGATGATGGAGATCAGCGGGAAGAACGTAAGGCCTCAGTGTTTTGCATAAGATGCCCCCACAGGTGCCCAGGGCTACAGCGTGGCCAGAACTCTGAGGAAAGATATAATAAACACACACAGAGACTGTCCCACACCGAACACCAGAGCCTCCAGCGAGAACATGCTCTTCCCCGCCGCTTTATACACGCCCGCGATGGCTGCACCTGCGGAAGAGAGGGAGAAGAGAAAGATGAGCGAGGGCAGAGCTGAGGGACGAGTGCGGGGCGAGGAGACGCACTGGTGAGGACGCCGCCGAACAGCGGGCCGATGATGCCCATCAGCAGGATGCCGATGGGGAAGAACCGGGCCATCTTGTGTCTGCGGAGCGTGGCCAGGCTGAGGAGGGCGGCGGGCAGATGAAACACCAGCGAGGAGACCACCACCCACAGGAAGATGCCGTACCACATCTCTGCACACAAACCAGAAGGTCAGGAGACATTCACATCAAAGTCAGCTTTATTGTCAACTCTGCTGGACGTACTGGACGTGCAGAGGGTCAAAATTGCTTTCTCTACTCATCCCATGCTCTTTACAAATAGACATCAATTTAACAAAAATACAAGTAGTACAAACATGTGCAAATTATAGGAAGTACTAGTACAAAGTTGTACAAAAAAAGTGCAATTTACGTTGTTGTTTTTTTTTTTTTTTTTTTTTAAATCATAGCTTTGAGACAGTTAAAACTGTGAAAAGCGCCTTAAAACAAATGCTCTGAACTTGAATAACATGCCAGAACAATGTCATGTCTGTGAGTGAGAGTGAGTAGTGAGCAGTGATTTGACGTGTGTGTGTGTGTGTGTGTGTGTGTGTGTGTGTGTGTGTGTGTGTGTGTGTGTGTGTGTGTGTGTGTGTGTGTGTAAACAAACTAACCATCAGTATTTGATCCAGCTCAGTATTAAACGACTTGGATCAGGTGGCAAACATGTGACGGTGACGCCCTCTAACAGTCCTATTGGCTGATGCAGACCTGGTCATCTTAGGGCCCCGGGCCCCTAACATTTAACAATGACGCCTTGTGACTGCTTAGCTTTATATAGGTGAGACTTATTGTCCAAACAGCAGCACAAAATATAGACTCGTTTTCCCCCCCGTGAACGACATCAGCCGCACAGATGAAACGCGGTATCACTTATACCGGTCAGACAGACCATCGACCCTGAAATATTAAACACCGCCCTCCGCTTGCGACACATGGGTTTATATTAGTTATGATAGAGTGTTTTAGTTGGACTTTTTGTAATTCGAGGTCAAACTGTTGTGTGTGAGCCCGTGTCACAGCTCAGCTTTGACCGATAAACGAGTGTCTGTTGACAGGCTAGCGCGTTAGCATTAGCTGCTAATCCACCAACAGTGTAAAAAGTGGAACCCCCGCGCGCCCGTGCGCTTCAGGAAAGCGGTGGCTAATGGCGTCGCCGGCGTGTGGAGACCAGAGAGCCGCCGTGTCGGTGTAAAGTCTCACCGGAGAACTCGCACAGGGACGTGTCGTTCCTCCCGCAGCTGCTCGCGTTCTTCTTCGGCACCAGGTGCAAACCCAAGATCTGCTTCCCGAAGCCCTCGTTATTGTCGTCCGACATTTCTCGGAATGTCAATGCGGCGATCACGAGCGAAATAATCGGCAAATCCGTAGAACGGCATCAGAACGGCATCAGAAAACCGCCGGGGGCCCGAGCGGGGGGCCTGCTGCTGCCGCCGCTGCTAGCGCCGGACCCCGCATCTAGACGCAGACGATCGGACAGTATCTAAACACGCGATGATGGAAGTAAAGCGCTTGTTTGGTTACCGAGGATTTAACAAAACCCCAAAACCAACCGTCTGCGCGATAAAACCTCCAAACACACCGGAATGTTCTTCCTGTCACCTGCGTCTGGCTAGTGGCTACAGGCTCGTGGGCGGGGCCAGCTGCGCCAGCACGCGCGTGTTCCCGGTCACTGTAAAACTCGATTCACAATTTTTTTTAGATGTAAAAAAGAATCGTTCTAATAAATTGCGTAGTTACGCAGCTTTAACGTGCATTATCTGTATTGTTTAACTATATTTAGCAGTGTGCACGTTTTTTTGTTATAAATGTGTTTTTTCAATTGGTAATGGTTTAAAAAGATTTTGTAAAAATCACGTACTAGCGTTTTTTCCAAATAGCTTTCTATTAATCTTAAAAATAATCGACACACATTGCGTGATGTCTTGACGTCAATAGATTTGAATGAAAAATATGTGGTTTTGTTCGAGAAACGTTTGCTGGCCATTAATGTTTGTATTTAAAGTATTGTGTATTCAAATAACATTTCACGTTGTGCTGACGAGAAATAGAATATTTACAAAGAACCTGCGCATGTAAACAAAACCAGAGGCAGCGGAAATATGTCACGTGACTTGTAGCTCAGCTAATGCTACGGGGTTAGCACAGCGAGCTAGGCTAGGCGGCTAGCACATTCGCGTGCGTTTAGCAGAGGTTAGCATCACTGGATCATATTTCCCCCCCAGTTTTGACCTGAAACATGAGTTATTCCGATTACGACTCGGATGATTATTCTTCAAACGAGGACGAGGACTATGTTCCGTCAGGTGAGGCGTCTTTTAATGAAGCTTGGTCTCTTTACTCGCAGTTATCAGATGTTTTCCTCTATACATTGTATGTGAACTGGTAAATACTCAAAAGTATTTTTTTTTTTTGAGTTATTTAAACTCAAAAAAAGTTTATTAATGTGCTACTACATACAATTTTATATGCTATATGTAAAATTAATTAGACTAGTTGTGTTACATTTCTTGTGAAATAGAGATGGTTATAGGTTTTGTATATTTTGTCTGATCTGTATTAATAATAATATCAATAATAATAATAATAATAATAATAATTATTATTATTTAAGTATCGGTAATCTGGCGGTATTCTGTTTTTACTCATGTTTTCTTTATATTTTAAATTAAATTACATGCGGGTTTAGGTAAATTTCAGTGATTGATTCTTATTTATTCTGTTTTCTGTTGAGATATTTTTATGTATAATTGGTGTATTTCTTTCCCCACAGATGATAATCTAAGTGAGGATGACTTGAATGATTGTGTAAAGGAAGAAGCCTTGGAGGAAGAGGAAGATGGGCAGCAGCCCGTAAAGAAGAAGAAACGGAAAGCAGACATCCACATGAGGTACATTTTTACTCTGCTGTTTAACTTAGTTTTTTGGTGAAAGTGAATCATATTTCTTATTCTGCCAGAAAACGGAAAAAAGGAGGCCTGAAGCTGGCAGACGGAGAGGAGGAAAGTGTGGCAGAGCAGTCGAACGCTGAGCTACAGACGACAGATGCTGAGACGAGGCGAGACGGTGATGAGAAGAAGAAGAACAGAGCGGATGATCTGTGGGCTGATTTTCTCAGTGATGTCGGCCCTCGACCCAAAGCAGCAGCCGGAGGTTCACAGCAGGTAAAAGCTTATCATTTATATGATGATCTGATGGTCAGTTTGGCTCCTGATGTCATGGTCATTGCCGATCACAATACTTGAAGATCAGATCATCACATTTCGAGTTTGTCTGATACCTTCATTGAAAGCTGCTTTGAGTGCATCTGCAGTTTTCACACACAGGGAACTTAACCCACATCCCAAAGATTCACAGACAAAAAAAATCCATCAGCGTAATAGAATTGAGCTCATTAATATACACCTCAAAACAATTTAAAGTAATTTTAATATTGAACAGTACATTTTTACATTTTTTTTATTTTAATAATAATAAAACAATGATTTTTGCATTTGTTGAATAGGTGTTGTGTGTGTGTGTGTGTGTGTTGTTTTCTACGTCATTAAATATCCATGATTTATTTCCAGCTTTCATCTTCGGCTGCCACTGACTGTCCAGGCAACCCGTCCACAGTTTCCCAGCAACTGGAAGAGAAACTGAAAGAACCTTCTAAAATCACCATCACCAAGGTGTTTGACTTTGCGGGAGAGGAGGTGAGGTGAGTGCTAGTCAAAACTGTTCTCCAGCCACAAGGGGGCAGCACACACCAGATAATAGAGCACAGCTTTATTAACGCCACAAACACCAACTGCAGTAGCATCAGAGATAGACTTTCAGTTTTCCCCTCGCTGAACCCAAACCTGCAGAATTGTTGTTATGAAGAATTTGTTTCTGTTTTCTATAGTTGTTTCTGATGAACAGTGCGGTGTTGACCGTCTCCCTCGGTTGTTTGCAGGGTCACTAAAGAGGTGGACGCAGACTCCCGGGAGGCTAAGAGTTTCCTAAAGGAGGACAACAAACCAAAACCTTGTGAAGCAAAGCCAGACGCACCGCTCTCACCCACAGCCAGGTACCAGCTCACAGTCTGTATGGGCCTTTGACCTGAGTCACCTGACTAATGAACCAAGTTTATTTATATAGCGCTTTTCTTAGCTCCAGATCAACGCACAGTTGCTGTGCAGACTTAGGAAAAAAGAGTCTTTAAAAAAGAAAAATGTTCATTGTTCATCTGTGTGCAGAATTAGAAAAAAAGAGTAAATTCAAAAAGAAAAATGTCCATTGTTCATGCTGTGACCAGAAGAGCCACCTAGATTGCGACAGTGACTAGAAAAACAAAACCTCTCTGGTGGTACCGGGATGTGGATCACTCAAGACCTCAGGGGAGTGAAACGAGCAAAAACAAAAGCTATTAGCACTTTGAAGGGCTCTAAGACAATAATAATAGTAGTGATGCTTTGGTGAATGTCAGGATCGGTTCCAGGCTTCTACATTATGCAGCCTTCCTATTCGTTAATATTAGTCATTGAACGTGTTGTTATTATTGCAGTTAGAAATCTGCTTCTTTCAAGAGAGGTGTTTTGAAATTGAAACCAGACGCGATGCTTCCTAAGGAAATTTGTTCTTGTGGTGGAGAGCTGGACTTGTGATCAGAAGGTTCCAATGCATCACCAGCAGGAGTCACACCGATTCCTTGACGAGACGTTGAATGGTTGAATATATCTCCACTGTGGGGCTATAAAGGGTTTAATTTAGTCCCAGTACTGCAAAATTTGTATTTTTACAGTAAACAAATCACCAAAAAATCCATTTTAACAGGGCGTTATCTAATCTAGCAGTATCTTCCAACAGTGTGAGCAGAGCGATTGTACTGTGCTGCTGAGCAGATGAAAACATCCGTGTGTTTAGAGCGAGAGGCCACGTCAGGGGAGTTATTGATCGTTGATGGCAAGGATTTGATCCTGTAATTCTATTTCTGTCTTCAGGGGAAAGCGGCCGTGATGTTTCTAGAGCAGAGATCCGCTCGCTCTTCTGAGACTGAATGTCGGGCGAACAGCAGCTTGTGTGTTGTTCTCAGACAGGATGTACAGTGTTGGGCGTCGCCGTGCACAGCAGGAAACTGCTGAGCTCCGCCTCTCTCATCCTTTTATCATGTACTTCCTGTACATACTGTAAATTCTCATTGCTGGGCACCATTAAGTCGCCTTGTTTTGAGTTTGGGCGCTCTTTTAGTGCATATTGTATCATAAAAACATATTTGGGTTTTGTGTGATTTCCTCAAACTAGGAACTATATTTCATATTTTCCAAAAATGGATTTTTTTTGTGGCGTTTGGGACTAGATTCAGGAGTAAAGCCAGACCGTGTAGACCTGCTCTTTATCTTTCTATCTTACACACACACACACACACACACACACACACACACACAGTGGCGCCGGGCAGAAGTGCTGACTGGTAATAAACAGTCCTTTGCCTTTTTCTTTTTTGTCACACAACAAATGTAATGTTCTGAAATAAATAGCCGGTTGTGAAAGCGGACAAGCAGAACTAATTTCATTGTTGCTTCTTGGCGAAACCATTATTATGGAGATTGTCACCTTGAATGAAGGATTTGCACAGAAATTAGTTCTGCTCGGTTTGTGCGACTGGCCTGATGTGCAACAAGTTGTGTAGTGTGAGAATATTAATGTCAAGTGCATTTCTATGCATACATACATTTGTATTTGATATGGTAATTTGCTGCTAAAAGAAGGTGAAAGTTGCAATTACTAAAATATGGAATTACGTGTAGTTTTTAGCTAACTGGATAACTGCTTGTTTTGTAATAATTATATTCAAATATCATATAAACCATTTTATCCATATAAACATTTACATTTCCAGCGATGTGAATTGCAGGATCACAGACATCTATTTTATAGAATGTCTGTGATCTTTTGGCATAGTATGAAGCATCCGCCCCATCACATACTTTACCTAGGCATTGTAAAGAATGACGTGTTTCAAAAATGGAATGGCTGGATCACTGGAGCGGCTTCATCGTAACGATACTATGAAAAAAAAAAACGTGACATTCAAATGTGTTTCCGCACTCACGTGAGCTTTAAAAAAATGCTCCTGCGTCAAGGATTGTTTGATTATTCATAAGTATTCTTCATATATTGGGAAGATTGGAGTCTTTGTCAGGTAGACGAGAGAAGCATGAGCGGGCACCGTATGGGCAAACACTCACCTCCTCCTGCATCTGCTGGTCTCCTCACTCAGTCTAGAGCAAACAAGCTCTAAAATTAACCGCAGTCCGAAAAGCGTTTGCCAAGTGCTAGGCTTCTGTTTGCCAGCTAACTAGCGACTTTATTAAGAGCTGACGCTACTAGCTCAAGCTGGAAACCGAGCCGCTCGTCAGTCTGCCAAACGCCTCCTGCAGGAGAAAACACAAGATACTAGAATCATAGTTCTTTCACTTGGTTTTTTTAAGGAGTAAAGAGAGTGTCGTGAGCTGAAGAACGTCTGGGCTGGTTTGAAGTGGTTTCTGCGGGATATGCTGATGTTATTTTTGCAGGAATCACTGAGTTGTGCCTGAATGTGTCGGAACTTCTCCACGCTGATGTTTCTTTTCTGTTTTCAGTCAGAGCTTCACTGTCTCGTCTGAGTGCTATTGATCAATATAGCCAGGCGGATTTACTGACGCTTGTTCTGAGCTCCAGCCATGATTGATTGTCTTGTGTCTCTGTGGTCTTATCACACAGCTTGACTGAGGCTGAGGTCGAGCTCCGTCTTCACTCTCGCTCTGTGTGTGTGTGTGTGTGTGTGTGTGTGTTCTCCTAAAAAAAAAGCTGCTGGTTACACAACACACTCACAGAAGGAATCTGTGAGAAGTTTTCCTGTTTCTGTTCCTCTTGGCTTCCTCTCAGCGAGACGTTTGCTAGTGAGTAAGCGAGCAAACAGTGCTTCTGGGAAACCTGCGTGTTTGTCCACTTAAACTAACCATTTCCACATGTCCTGCTCACAGCGCTGCTCTAATTATAGATCTTCATCTCTCCGGGCCTAAAAATAGGGTCTTCTCTTCTCATTATTACAGAGCGGCCGCACACCTCGTCTTTCATGTCTTCAGAAAGGAGCTAAATCTTACCAATCCTCCAATCAGGGACGTCCAAAAGCGGCCATTGAGAAAAGCGCCCAACTGAGTTCACTTCCTTTGGTCCGTGAGCTTTTCTGAGTCGTGAGATTCGCTTTCACGCAATCTCACTTTTTCTCAAGTGAACTTGACAAGGAAAACATCATCACGTGATCATTGAGGACGACTGTTCAATGGGTAGAAAAGTCCAAAGGAGGTTCAACGACAGGATGGAGAACTTTCCTGTAGTTTTTTGCTGAATCATGTGAAGTCAAAACAATTCATGTTGGACCGGAAAAACACTTTTCGTCTGGAAAGTTCCAACCACAGGAAGCTGAAACCAAGAAGAAAGAGTTTGGACCGTTTCAACTGAAAGATTTCACACTGAACAAGGAAGATAAAGACTGGGCTTTTACCCCTCCGTGCTCTCTGGGTTTTTGACTCTGTTCATCTACTATGATGCAAGAATGACATTAAGTTCTAGACGTTTGGGGTTTCCAAAGTCAAAACATGGCAAATTAGACTCAGTGTGGCTCAGATTGTGTTTCAGATTTAGGATTGAGACAGTTTGCATGCTTGCGTGGGTTTCCTCCAGGTCTCTGGGTTCTTCACACAACCCTGAAACTTTCAGGAGAACTGGAGTCTGGAAAATTGTCCTATGAGAGCGTGTGAATGTGTGTCTGTGTCTCAGCCTGTGATTGGCCGGCCACCAGTTCTGGGGGTGTCTTTGCCGGGACAGACAGACAGACAGACAGAACAGATACCCAATGGGATTCTCTCCAGCTTCCCATGACCCAGAAATGAAAAGCCGTTCTGGAAACGGATGAAATTACTGTAGTATTTTTTTTTCACAGAAAAGTGCACTGCTTTAAACCAGAGGAAGTTTTATATGTGCAGATTTATCTCTTTCTGTCACCAGGCCAGATCTCTATTCCCACTTGCCCATAATGAGGTCACAATGAGCTTAGTGAAGCTCTTAGTGCAGTGTAATTGTGAGAGGCCATTTCGGGATTTTACTATCAGACCCCAAATCATCCGTTCCCTGTTCTCCTGCCCCACAGTCAGCCAATCTGTGTCAGCCGTAGTGAGGGTTCAGCGCCAGGCCGTCCACCGCTGGACACGTCAAAGTCTTCACTATTGCTTCTGACAAATCCAGGCCACTCTCGCTTCCCTCGGCATCTACAAAATGTCCCGTGGCCCGAAAGAGGAGCGGGTTACGCAGTTCCTCCATGACACTGTGTTCCTGCCAAAACGGATCCAGATCCCCTCCAGTGGCGTCGTGTCGAGAGCTGGCGAGCGGCGTGATTCCAAGAGCCGGCAGATGTGTGCCAACAAACCGCCGCCATGACCTCATCTACTGTACCGACACTGATCACCACACTCAGATTCAGCTTTTAAAGCATCAAGCGTCGACTTTGACACCAATACCAATTCTGTTGAGGTGCTTCAGCTCCTTCCTGAGTCTCCATCAGCCTCCATTCAGCGAGTCAATGGGGCTCGACTGGAGCTCTTCTGTTCTCCCCGGGCCTGGTCCTCCACCAGCAGCTGCGGAACTCAATGGTCTGAGTGTGGAAGGGAACGTCGCTGGATGTGTCGGACTTTGTGGGAGCAGATGGGGAGCGTCAGGCCTCTTCTTCTGTGGAGACCACTTCAGACCGAGGCCAAACCCCGCACGGGAAGGAAATCAGGCTCGTTTAACCCAAAATGGCTGGAAGTAATTATAGTAACCCGCTCTTATCGGTTTGGATTTAATGAAAGCGTAATTAAGCTTTATGGATTTGTTGAACTTTCAGACCAGCCGCGCGGTCGTGAGACTGGCGTTTGGTGAGATGACAATCTGCTCATCACAACCACAGTGTTCCGCGAATTAAAACAGTTCACTTGCGTTGAATCAGCAGAGAATCAGTGTAAGATGAAGAATATTTAGGGATTTGAGGAAACATTTCTCAGTCACTAAAGGAACGGATGCCACAGATGTTTTAGATGAGTCTAATCTTCATGGTGCAACATTTTTGGTCTCAGAATGTCAGAGAGCATGTCACCAGTCATGTCTTCACTATCCCAGCAGCCTGAGATGTTCAAGCCTTCATGTCTCGTGCAGAACCTCACATGCACTGACCCGGTCTGACACACTTTACCAGAGCACGAGGAGACGTGAGAAGGCTTACGTTCTCGAAGCTCAGCACATAAACATTTCTCACTCCGTTTACCCGGTAACACATCAAACAGATCCATTCTGAAGAAGTATGGCTTCATCCCTGCTGAGCTCTGCAGACTCACATCCTCCATCTGTGCAGAAGAAACCTTCTCAGTGTCTTCAGTGATGTATGATGGATGACTGTCATGACACAAATCATTGTTTATTTGTTTATTTAACTAATTTAAATTGTAAATGTTACTTTACTCCCAACAGCATTATTCTACTGGTGACAAAGATCATTAACTACAGAACTGTAAGGAGATTGTAGGACTTTAAGCTTCTGTATTTCCGAGAGCTTGACGGTCATGCGTGTCTGCCGGCTCTGGGGTTGGGCGTGTCCGGTGATGTCATGCATCCAGGTGTGTGCCGGGCCTTTGATCCTGTGCAGGTGTGTTGGAACATTATTCTCCTGGAGCAGGTGCGCGGCTCTTTGTTCTGCTGAGCGCGAGACTGAAAGATCAAGCAGAGGAAGAGGAAAGTGATACCCTCAGAACCAGAAGAGCGCGCGGGTCACGGTGGAGGCCACGCCTACATGGCCTCGGTTCACACGCCTAAACCCGATCTCTCCGAAAACCTCTCCAAGAAAGTCTCAAACGCCAGAAAAAAAGCAAAGCTGTGATGTTCCTTAGAGATCCATAAGGAACTTTGGCTAAAGTTTGGTTAAAACGATATTGAAGTCTTCTCAGTCAGTGATTCTGGCAAACATGGGAAACAATCACAGAATATTCCAACCGTTTTCAGATGACTTATTTTTAAGGACACGTGTTTCTAGCGGACGCTGTGTTCATGGACCTCAGTAGGCCAGAGGTCAGGCCTCGGGTGGAAAGTCACCGTGACGCATACGGACACTCGGCCGGACAGGAAGTGCAGGGTCCATCCACGTCACAGAGCTATAGCGGTGACGGGAGACGTGCCATCTCACCGCTTCTTGACTGCTGGGTTTACGGGCACATAAAGCGATATAATGAGCTGCAGGAATGTGCTTCCTGTCTCGTAGAATGGGTTGTTCTAGAAGCTGGAGGACACAGTAGCTCGGCGTGAGCTCTAAACGAGACGGTAAAACAGCGTCTGGTCGTGGGAGAACTCGCTCTGCAAATACACAAACGACAATAAAGTTCATGTTTGGTTCATCAAAGATCTCACTGCAGCTCACAAAAGACCAGCGAGACGGCAGAGCGAGAGAGAGAGGGAGTGATGGACAGACTGAGAGATGGGGAGAGCTGGATGTGATAGTTGTTCCTGTTTGCCGATGGTCATGCAGCATCCGTCATGGTCTTGTTTGTGTCTTTCTGTGGTCCGCATTTACACATCCCAAGTCGTGTCAAATAATCATAATATAAACGTATTAAAATAACTGAATATAACCGTATAGAAAGGCTGCATAGTCTAGTGCCCGGAACCGAAACCTAAGAGTGTCAAAAACTTAAAATAAGTTAAATTGTTTCACTCCTCTCCTGAGCACTGTACCTTTTGTCCGGAGGAGTGTCGGTGTCACCAAGAAGGCATTTCCTAGGCTTAGGGTTTATTTTCTATGTCGCTCCCCTTGACTTTCTGACGACCCGGTCCCGCTGTGCCTGTTTGGAGGAATGGTGCCACTCAGGAGGGAGACATTGCCACTCAGGAGGGCCACTTATTCGCCACTCAGGAGGGAGACGTCTTTCTACCAACCATCACAATGACGGTGTCTAGTGTTAGAATGCCAAAGGAGACTGGCACAACCATGGGCCGGTTTCCCCCCATGGTTTTACCTCGCATCCCGCCAGTGAGGTTTTTTTTTTTACCTGGCCACTTTCGCATATGTGCTTGCTCATTGGTCATAGCCAAAATCGTAAACACACACGGACAATGGAATAAAGACAACAATATTCTACTTTGACATTTTCACACAGCTGCTTTGGGATCGCTGCCACTGTGAAAAGCCCTTTACAAATGCACTGAACTTGAACTTGTTGCATCAGCGCTCGGCCTGCAGTCGCCCCGACTCAGCGTTTCTTGTGTTGTGCATGGTGGTTGGCTGGTGGCCCAGCGTTTCCTGCTCACAGAACTAGGGATTGACTATCAGTTGAGGGCTGATTGTGTATTGATCCCGTGTCAGGACGGGTCTGAGCAGCGCAACTAATTCTCTGGAAGTGTCCACTGGTTTTGTTGACTGAGCGGTTAAGTAGCGTCTTCACACTCGTCTTGGTACCTGATGCTTATTCTACAAACCCGGTTCTGCTCCGTCTGAGTCGCGCAAGCAAGATTCAACCTTAGCTTGAAATGTCTTACAGCTTGCAAAAACGACCAAATCTAAGCATTCTACCGACTGTAAAAATACAAAACTTATATACCCTACGTATGCGAATATAAGCATACGTAAGCATAATATATAATATTTTTTCCCCAGTTAAGGATTCCAATAAAGGAACATTAGCGACGATGCGACACAAGCTAAGATACCCCACAATGTATGTATTCGTAGGCTCTTCTGTACAAGGAATCTTGCATAGTCATAAAAAAAAACACTGAAAGATTCTAAATTTGTTTACAGAAATTGACGTTTTAGGAAGATTTCCGTTTTATCGTTCGGTGTCTGAACGTCGACGTCATCGGCTTCTGAAGACCTTTCACGATGTCCTGCTCCTCCAGACGTTTAAACCCGCAGGACTCGGTCGCATCTTTCTTCATGAGTTTGCGATGCTGTGGTGTGTGTGTTCGCTGACCTTTGTCGAAAACAGCGGATTGGCTGCCCAGTGTGTCAAAGAATCGACACATCTATAGTGAGAATAGATGATGGGCTGATGGGGTTTTTTTTATGATTTGGTTATACTGTGATATATTGTTCTTTTCTCCAGCAGGAAAAAGGTGTAACGGGATTCTGAAAGCCATTCATTTTTTATTTCGATGTAATGCATTTCCTGCTCCACACACATCCACACGCTCTAATTTTCCAGTCTGGTTCCTTGTTGCACACCTTTTGGTAAAACTCACTAAAGCGTGAGGCTTTCTAGCGATGGACCCCCACCCCCAACGAGACCCCAGTTTCCTCCCCTCGGTCCCCACATGTGATGAGAAGGCTGCCTCCTTCATTCCACAGATCATTTAACATTCTATTATTGCGGCCGAGCTGCGGCGAAATGACTCGTGTTTCCATCGCCTCTCCAATCTCCAGCTTCTGTCTCCATCTTCCTTGCTTCTCTTTGGTTTACCATCCACACACCTTCTGATTGTTTAAATCCGTGTTGCATTGAAGGCATGAACAGCATGACGGTTTTCTGGTGTGTGTGTGACGCAGTGTGAAGAGGCCGGCGGGGATGGGGAGTCTCCTGAATCGCATCGGAGCGAAGAAGCAGAAGATGAGCACACTGGAGAAGTCCAAGCTGGATTGGGACGCGTTTAAAACAGAAGAGGGCATCACCGACGAGCTGGCCATCCACAATCGCGGCAGAGAAGGGTATGTTTAGGCCTCATTAGCCACCCAGACAAACACGCGCTATCTTCTATTAGCATCACACACAAGCGCTTTTGGGCTTTTTAATCCGAGCTGAATAAATATTAGGTTATTTGGACAGAAATCTGCTGACATATTAAACCCGTGTTTGATTTAATTATACTGAGCAGAGAGTAGATGGATTTGTAGATGCATGTGATTGACCTTCAACCCTTTTAACAGGCCGCGCCGCACGTGCAGAGATTCTCGAGATGGAGACGAGCGCCGACGATTCGGCTTTGATTGGTATTTAGTGGCTGTGAAAGTGAGAGTTAATAGCTTTCAGCGTAAAGCGCTTTACATCCCGTTGGTGTCGTAATCTACAGACGCGGCAGATAAAGCCACGGAGTTGCTCGGGTGATGGGCGGACCCATCACCCGAGCATTAATCCGCCTCTCTAGGATTTCCCAGTGAAAAATAAATGGGCCTGTGATGTCCCGGAAATTGTGAAAATGTAGATTTTCTTTTACATATTTTAACATCTAATAAGCCAAATGTGAGGCGCTTGAATGTGACACCGTGAGAAGGAAACTCCCGTGTTGTGTGTTCAACTCCATTCCGTTTGTTTTCCCGTCTGGATCGGTTGAGCTCATCCGTATTTACGTGTTCACGTTGAGCTTTAGATTGTCTGCAGCACAATGAGGAAAAGACGGAACGTTCAACTTCTGTATATAGAGCGTTTCTGAGAACACAAACTATGTCTTTGCTCCACCGCAGGCCTAAATAGATGGTCTTATCTGGCAAATTACAGCAGCACGATGGTAATGATAATGTTTAAGGGATTGAAAATAAATTCTGTAGATTAAGTTCTTAACCGTGCAAGTCTACAGATCCGCTTTTAGACTATCGACTCTCAACACGAGAGTTCCGCACAAGCTTTGCATCTCTGGTTTGATTGATCCAGTGGTTTCTAATGGTTTTGGAGCTTGTGATGAGTCTGATGGAGGTGAATGATGATTTAAGATGGAGTCTCCGACCTCCTCTGACCTTCTGGAGGAGCACACTACAGCGCTTCTCTGCTCCCAAGATGCATTTGGCATAAACATGAGGGAGGAGAGCGAGTTTGCATGTCGTCCTCGGGGGACGTTGATGTTCAATGACATCAGGCGTTCTCTTTTCCACCGCAAATGAAATGCAGCCGCTGTGGAGGACCATCGCCGCTTTGGCTCGTCTTTAGACAAATAAAGGGAGCGGAATAGTCACTAAATTGAAAACCTGGCTCGGGGGGTTAAAAATACAGCCGAGTGAATTCTGGTCTACCGCTGCTTCCATATTTGTTTGAGAGCGGGATGTGGTTGAGGAGCTTCAGGGTGTGGAAGCCCACAGGACTCCAGGCTTGTTTTCCATGTTGGAAGATGTTCCCACATCTCTTCTGCAGGACGACATGAGGCTGGAGGCTCTCTGGAGGAAAACGCCTGATTGGGTCTCAGCTTCACCATCATCTGGGATTCAGACGGCAGGAGAGTTTCAGCTCAGAGAACAATCCGATTCACACGAGGCTTTCTGTCGGAGTCAGACTCGATGGGACTTTTGCTGTTCAATTATGAACAATTGGTGTCAACTTGAGGCTTGAGTTTAAATGACAAGACTTGTTTTTGCTCTAACAAGAGGCTGGAGGTTTTATTTTCCATTTTTATTTCTGGTTTAGCAATCCACTTCTCAAAATGTATCCAAACCGAGTAGTTGTCTAAGATGGATCCATTCTGAAATGTGCAGGACTCTGAGCTAAAAGCCTGAGACTCAGACGTACTTCACTTCTCGTATATTTCTCATTGGTGGGACAAATAAAGGTTTTCTTCTTCTTTTCTTCTCCTCGTTCTGTGCTTTAGGGGAACTCGTCTGGCACTAGTTTGGATCACACACTTCTAAAGGCTTGGGTTTTTATCACTGGTGTAGTCCCCTGATAACGTCGTCTTCCTCTGTGCGTCTGCAGGTACGTCGAGCGAAAGAACTTTCTGGAAAGAGTGGATCAGCGGCAGTTTGAGCTGGAGAAGAACGTCCGCCTCAGCAACATGAAGCGGTGATGAGAGGAGCAGGAACACTCCATGATCACACACACGTCAGCGACAATGTTCTGCCGAACACTCGCAGGCAAAGACATCTTTTTCTTTTTCGTCTGTGGACTTTTTTTCTCGTTGTCAGTTTCTTGTGTTGTTTCTTGTGTTTTTACATACATACGTGTACCGGAATCTTCCACGTCAGCAGATTGTGATCTTCTCTTCTCTCTGTAGTGGTTTCAAAGTGTCATTTTTGAGACGAAATCGATTTGTAGACAATTAAAACGTCTGTTTGGACTCCAGATTCTATCTTTACTCCAGATCAGGGGTGCCCACACATTTTCGGTTCGCGATCTACTTATTAAATGACCTAGTCAAGGCGATCTAATTAATAAATATTATTATATCTGTTTTTATATATACACACACACACACACACATATATACATCTCATTTTTTTTTATGCTTTTTTAATTATTTTGTAGGGGGCCTAATAATTTTGTTCTCAACTGTATTTTTTATGATTCTGATATGTTAGCTTTTTGATATGGTATTTTTATGCTTTCTGTTACTGGTGACTTGCTTGATCATCCCTTAAATTCCTGTTGAATTCCGAAGCATCGCTATGTGTCGTCTGACGTGAGCTTGAAGTCCCGTGATAAAGAGGGTGTTTCCTCCCTCGGCCTTTCACTTGAAGATAATCTTCTTGTTTATGGAAGTGGATCTTCCTTCTGTTTTCTCTGTGGACACCAAGTTTGTTTACCGCCGTTTTCTGCCTCTTGACGACTGTTGAGAAGAATGTTCCGTGCTTCCCTAGTGCTGCTGTGTAGAACATCAAACTCTGCAGGTGGGAGTGTGAATGATGCTGGCCGAGTTCCCTGAATTAATCAATGTTCTCGACACTGAGCTCTGTGGGCTTTCTGGAAACGGGCATCACACCAAACCACTGCGCCAAACAAACAAAAGTGCCCCGACGAACATACAGATCGAATCACAGAGCTCTTCAAGAGAAAAACCTTATGCTATGCCAAACCCAACTTTCCATTTCTGGGTCACGTGGAGCTGGAGCCGATACCAGCAACTCATTTTCTGAAAGTTGGACACACCCACTTGATTGATGGCTGACCATTCAGAGCAGAAGTCACTCACGCGTGATTCAATTTTACGCAGATTTCATTGTGCTTGCCAGGTTTTGTTTTTGCAGAATTACTTCCCGTAGACCTAGACGTGGAAGAAGTGCAGTGATGTAAGGGGAATATTCACCGATGTCTGGAAGCTGTTTACTCGCCTGGTGTTTGCCCTGTCGACTTCATCTTTATTCAGAAGCACCTGTCCTTTCCTGAGCTCTACTAATAATGCCTTCATCTCTCTCCCCCTCAATTATTGCCTTCATTCCCTGGCTTTCATCTTGCATTACACTTAGACATGTTCTCAGATGTCCTTTACCATCGGCATTAACTTTGCCTATCAGGACACACATCACACGCTTCAGTCAAAGGCATCGGGTGCATATGTGGCCGTGTATGAAGACGGATTTATTCTGTGATTTTCTCTGTCAGGACTTGTGCAAGTGTGACTCAAACGGCCTTCGGTCCACTGATCCGTTGTTGTGGCGGAGCTCTCCACCATCAGCCATGTTGTAAATGTATAAAAAGAGCTTTATGGCATTACATGTCTACCCTGAATTCTGCCGGTGTATATATAGCTCAAACTTCACCTCCTGGCTCGTGTGTCTGCCTGTCACCAGGAGCTTGACTTCAAACGGGCAGAAACATTAAAAATAGACGGTGCTGCTGAGAGGACAATTATACACAATCATGGTGATGGGAAACCAAAGCAACAGCTGATGGAGGCGCTGCAGGACGTCCCGAGTGAAGCTGTAGTCTACATCGGATTCTGGATAATCGGGACACTGGTCAATCTGATTCACCCCTTATTTGTTAGCAAAATTGAACAAAGTTCCTGACACAAATTCAAATTTTATTTGTCACCTACAAATTATACAGGGTGGTACAACATGAAGTGAATTGTGTTTTTCATCGTTCCAGCATTTAAATGCGTAAAGGGGGAAATACAATAAAGAATAGAAATACGATAAAAACAAAATATAAAGATAAAATACGTCATTCCAAATGTGCAAAGGGAAATACAATAAAAAGATAAGGAATAGAAATACAATGAAAACAAGATATAAAGCTAAAATATGAAATATGAATAAAAATACAAAATTTCCAAGATGAAAAAAATACAATTGAATAACGTAGAAGTGAGCAAAATACAAAAATGACTCCAGAAAGATTAAAAAAATTTTAAATTGCATAAATTGCTTATTTGGAGCAAAGTTCCGATTAATTGGTCCTAAGAATTTGTGCTGGAATAAGTGCACACGTCACGAGTCTGTACGCCTGGTGTCTTCAGAACAAGCGTAGGGTTTCCAACGCTACAGATAGTGGCGTTTTCATGTCATTTTGCGATCAGAGGGAATGTCGCTTGATCAGGAAGGCTGGTTAAAGTTGTGATTAACCAGTCGGCCAACATAATTCCCCCGAGTCGTTTGGTGTTGTAGTTCAGCGCATGACATTGACGTGAACATAGAATTGCTCATGACTAATTTATAGCTGGACAAATGCAGAGTAGAGGTCAATGTTGTATTTCTCTCGCAGTGATGGAATGGTAATGAACTTCCTTTGTGAATCCTGAAGTGCATGCGTGTTTTCTGCAGTGGCCACGGATTTGAACGCTGTCTGTGCGGGGCTTAAATCTGATAGCAGGTCATGAAAGAGATTTTCCCCCCTCGGCCTTCATACCAAACTCAGTAGATTAGCTTGGCAGACGACCAGAGGAGTTGTGAAGGTCTACTGTCCTGCGGTTGGTTCCTCTCATCGCGGCCCGAGTGTCACGACACCCAGTTTACCACACATGTGAAGATAAGAACAGAACCTTTCACTTCTTTCACGCAGCTGCCCAGTGTAACTCAAAGCCATTCACACTAATCAAATGCCAAACTAACTAGCAAAGTCTCTTATCAGATGTTCCCTATTTGCGATATTATTGCCCATTCTGGCAAACAGGAGGTCGTCTGTCAAAAGCTGATATCAGTTGCCATTTTCTTCTGGAAACAATCCATGAAGTGGCAGCAGATGTTTTAAAGCGAGACAGCGTTTATCGCATCTAACGCGTCTGTAGTGTGAAACGTTTTTTGAAAAGCGCATTTGTGATGAAAACTACGGTAATTCTGATTACGATTCTGATTCTGCCAAACGTCTCTATTAATTTATACACACTACGCATCATAATTCTATTTTAAACCATGCACTATACAGTAAAAGAACAATGTCATCGCTCGGTCTGTACTGCCTAATAAAGAGGCGTGGCCTAGTGATCACTGACACACCCAATAAAGCTGAACTGATAAAAACTGTTCTAGTGTCAATACCAGACTTCTCTCTTTAGGGGGTAAGGCAATTTGGGTGGGCGGGGCGACAACACTGTCACTTTGTGATGCAGTGATTGCAATGTAAAATATGTTTTCAGGAAAGTAGGAACACCGAAACATTAAAATAAATGGTCTTTAATTGAAATACAGTCAGTGTTTCTCTTTTCTCAACGGACTCTTTTCTCAACTCAACGGACTTCTCTTATGATAATTGTATTTTGTTTTTGCAAAAATTAATTATTTTGCAGTATAACAATTATTCATGGAAACAGCACATGCATTAAATAGCTACATTAGCTAGTATAGTTTTTCTTATTTAAAAATATAGAAACTTGCAATTTTCTTTTTTTTTTTTTAAATACCACTCGTGCATTATGTTGTATACATAATGCTTATGTTTGACCAAATAATCAAATCATAATATTACATTGGATTGTGATCCACTTTCATTGTCTCTTCAAATTACAATTTGTGACAAAGTGTCAAAACCAGGCCAAATGAGATTTTAGACATTTATTCAGTTGTTGACAAGGCTTACTCAATTAAAAAACTGCAAATGACAAAACAATGACTACAGCTAGATTTTCACAGACTATGTAGTCAAATATTTTTGGCACTAACTTGATCTGATATAAAATACGGATCAAACTAACGATGAGATTGAGTATTACTCAATCAAACGATGAAAAGGAGCATCTTCATAAATTGCGTGAGGGATGACTTCCATGAGAAAAAAGAGCGCAATTACACTCTGGAATACGGGACTATTCCGTATTTCACGGAAGGGCCTCGGGATGCGCGGGAGACTTGCCCTTTAACGGAACTTGATGGTTTCATCACGGAGGCGCGCGCTCGAGCGGACGGGCGGGAGCGCGCAGCACGTTGGTGCGTCTCGTCATGAAGTGTCAGTCCACGCCAGCGCATTACCAGCACGCGGAAGACGTCGTGCCCCTCACCGCGGAAAAGACGAGAAGCGACGCGGTCACGCCAGTCGTTTAGTCGAGCAGATCTCGCGCGCGTGTGTGGCGGAGTGACACTGCGCAGCTGCCCGCGTGAGGTGGAGCTGTTGGACGCGTCTGACACAAACTTCTCACCCCGACCAGACGCGGATCGTTGGCTCGCTCGGACAGCATGGAATAGAAAGTCTCCCGCAGAATTACAACCAGTGCTTGTTTTCCGCTGAGAAGAGCGCCGAGAGGAAGAGTCCGGTCCGTTAACATCAGCATCAAGAGAAGAGAAGAGAAGAAGAGGCGCTCGACATGTCGGTACCGGTGAGTTCACGGTTTCACCTTCCGTCCGAGGGAAAAGTTGGCGAAGTGTTCGCAGATGTTGTGAGCGGTTCCGCGGGCTGCCGGTGGCTCTCGGTCCGCGGATGTGGCGATGCCCGTCGCGGCCGCGCGAGACTTGCGGAAACGGTCGATAATTGAGAAACGGAGCCGCTTACGGCTTCAACCGCGGCGTCGGATGTGGAATCCCAGGGATGTTACGCGTTCGTGTAATGGCCAACATAGAGGTCAAGGTAAGACCCCCAGTACAGAAATAAACTCCGAAACACCCTTGTGACGTGTCCACATGCAGAGTCTGTTCGGTCAAGTGAACTGGTTTTAAAAAAGGGCACCAGTTACTCCAGTAAATAACATCCTGTCACATCACAATATTAACATGGACAATAATCAGTGTTGTGCAAGTGACTTCGATATTGAAATACATTACACATTACTTATTACTGTTTGTAAAAAGTAACACGTTTCATTACAATATTACTAATTAAGGTGTTACATTACTTCTGTATTACTTTTAAGTTAAAATGTACCTTTTACTTGTATTTTTTGTTACATTAAGTAGAAGACAATGTTATGTAGTTTAATGATTGTGGCCTAAAAGCTACAATTAACATGAAAGCGAAAGACGAACAACGTACATGTCGATTCACGAACAGGAAATATGAATTTTTGATGTATTGTCTCGAGGGTGAAAAGTGTGATGTAACGTAAGCGTTACTTGCATGTAACAAGTAATATATTCCTGAAAATCCATATTACTTTAGTAACAAAAGTAACATATTACTTTTGTAGCGCATTACTCACCAAACACTTACAATAATAACGTGTCACATTAGCGTAGGCTTCATCGAGATATCTGTCATTCTCTTAATACGATCCCATCCCCCCCAAATCTTTTGGAAATGATTTAGCCTGAAGCAAACTATTTTGATCTTTATTTTGCGTGTGATAACGATCATCACCTAGGTGCAGATTTCCAGCGAAAGCTTCAGTTTCTGGACTCACCAGGCTTGTTGGGCTTTAAAGTCGCCCCAAGGCGAGATTTGTTCTTTTACAGTGGCCCTGTTCTGTGCATAAAGCCCGGCTCAGTGCTGTCTGTCAAGTCTCAACCTGCCCTCCGCCTTCCGTCCTGCTGCGTCTGGCATCTCATTCCTACATAGTGCAACAAGATTTAATGCTTTGCCCTTGCTCAGAAGTTTAGTGGAGAGTCGGTGGATTACTAATGTGGAGCCAACGGATGCGCAGCTTTGCCAAACAGCGGGTTTTTGCTCGTGCGATGAAGTCAATTTGAGTGTCGTGCAGCTTTGTCCGTATAATGTATTTGATACCGGAGCTGGCATCCTGATGATGGGATGAATAATTGCTGACGGCGGGAATATTCCTGCTCAAATCTGCTTTGGAGAAAGGCAGTTTATGGAAATCGTCTTGTTGTATTTGTTTTGCATTTTCTGAGGAGAGTGGGAAGCCGTTTCCTGCCCGGAGTGATCGGCTTGATCAGAACAGCTGTTCCCACACCAAACCAAGAGTTTCGCTTACTCGCCTTGTTCTTCTCGACGAGTGCGTGTCTTTCTCATCGTAGAAGCGCAGATGTTGCCACAGAGAGAAAAGCAAACAAGTGCGCTTCCAACTGATCTGATGTCCTGCTACCTGCAGAATGTCAGGCCCGGAGACACATGTGGCCCTTTGCTTGACTCTGACCGGCTTGTGTCGGTTGAACGGAAATTAAAAAATATTTATGTATTTTTTTTTAAATATACATTATGCATGAAGTCAAACAGCTTTGGTGGTTTTGTTTAGGCTTAGGTTTCGGGTTTTGGTCCCATTTTTTTTCTAATTAAATGCCCCCCATATCTGCATTCAAAAAATACGTACTTTTAAGCTAAAAGCGCTAAGGAGGGACAACAGGACACTTTGACAAGCTGCTCATAAACAAGGCGGCCTTTTCCAAGGCGGAGAAGACGATGGGAATTGAGCATTAAAGACTAGAGTCAAGTAGAAACGATTACATTACAAAAATAATAGCCTAATAAAAATTACAAGCAATTATGGTGTTTTTGTAAATCTACATTATGCATCAACTAAAATAGCTTCGGTTCAGTTTTTGGTTCAGCAACATGATATTTTCTCAAGTGCCCCTCCAGGATAAAGAAAAAATGCCCACCCCTGTCCTAGATAGCGCGGGATAAAGATTTTCCCTGCATTTAAGGGGGAAAACGCCGAGTTGCTTTAACAGATAAATTTACGGTCCGGGTTCCACGCACACTCGGCTTCATGCATATTAATGTGCATTACTGTTTGACTGTTAATGTCATTCGCCGCGGCTTTAGATCTTTATCCTGAACCCTGGACCGCTCCCAGCGAGTGTGTACCACAGCATCTAGCATCCACTTATCCCCCCGCCATCCCTCAGACTTACACTCCGAGAGGTTAAATGCGACGCCAGCAGGGAGCGAGTTACGGGTCCTTTGCTGGATCACTCTTAGACGCCTGACATTTGGTGCTTGTCATAGCTGATACTCCACATACATATTAATAATGTCGCTTAGGTGAGCGGCTGCATTCCAATCATGCGATGGAGACCTTTCCCCGGCTGTTTGCGTCGCCTTGGCAACGACAGACGAAGCCTCCTCGTCATACACCTATGTGCTGGACTCAAAGTAAACACCTTCTCTGACGGTGACGTATATCGCGCCGCTTGGGTGAGCGCTGGCTGGAAAAACCAATTGCGGCGTCGTCTACACAAGCATCTGAATTCTCGTCCACGCTCGCCTCTGCTCTTCCAGCCACAATTACTCATCAGCTTCTCCTGCCCTTTTAGTGATTAGGGACTTTTATTTTTCTGCTCGTGCGTTCACACCAGGCGCATCCTAATCCTGAAGTTATCTCACAGGCTCGCGGGAGAATTGCACATCCGCTAAACAGATGCACAGGTCGACACACGTGGAATAGCAATAGAATTATTGAAGCGTGCGCCCTGATGCTCTTCTGAATCAAACTCATTCGTCCGTTTTTAAACAAGCTTTTCTGGGTCTCGAGGAGACAATCTCAGCATCTCTGGTCCTGGAGGAAACTCTGAGGCAGTGACGACCAATCGCGGGACAGCGCACACACTCACACCTGTTTACGGTTATACAGAGTAATGTTGTATTCTGTGAGGCGATCTTGGGGGTCTTAAAAGGCGGCAAATAAATTAAAGGAATTATTATAATTATTTATTGAGGATCATATTACCATAAAACCTCTAATAGAACGCCACCTCTAATAGAACACCATCTCTAATAGAACGGCACCTCTAGTAGAACGTCGCCTCTAATAGAACGACACCTCCAGTAGAACACCCCCTCTAATAGAACGACACCTCTAGTAGAACGCCACCTCTAAAAGAACGCCAGCTCTAGTAGAACGCCAGCTCGAATAGAACGCCGCCTCTAGTAGAACGCCAGCACTAGTAGAACGCCACCTCTAATTGAATGCCACCTCTAATAGAACGCCACCTGTAGTAGAACGCCAGCTCTAGTAGAACGGCACTTCTAATAGAACGCTACCTCTAGTAGAACGCCAGCTCTAGTAGAACGGCACCTCTAATAGAACGCTACCTCTAGTAGAACGCCAGCTCTAGTAGAACGGCACCTGTAATTGAACGCCGCCTCTAGTAGAACGCCGGCTCTAGTAGAACGGCACCTGGAATAGAACGCCGCCTCTAGTAGAACGCCACCTGTAATAGAACGCCACCTGTAATAGAACGCCACCTCTAGTAGAACGCCACCTGTAATAGAACGCCACCTGTAATAGAACGCCACCTCTAGTAGAACGCCACCTGTAATAGAATGCCGCCTCTAGTAGAACGCCACCTCTAGTAGAACGCCACCTGTAATAGAACGCCACCTCTAGTAGAATGCCAGCTCTAGTAGAACGCCACCTCTAATTGAATGCCACCTGTAATAGAACGTCACCTGTAGTAAAACGGCATCTGTAGTAGAACGCCACCTCTAGTAGAACGCCACCTCTAGTAGAACGCCAGCTCTAATTGAATACCACCTCTAATAGAAGCCACCTGTAGTAGAACGCCACCTTTAGTAGAATGCCACCTCTAGTAGACGCCACTTCTGAGGAATATTTATGGTGTTAACAGCCATTAGGCACTGTTGCACGTTCTGTTTACTAATTAATGCCATTGCTGCATGTGAAATTCAGAGAGCAAGACGAGTCAATTTTGTAAGACATTGTCACTAAAATGTTGAAAACGATACTGCCACCCTCCAGTAGAACGCCCCCTGACTGAGGAATTGAAAATTAGACCACCATGGCGTGCTATTAGAGGTTTTACTGTAATAGCCAAATTTGAAAATTCAAATGTATTTTTTTTTTACCATGGTGATTGCCACTTTTGCCACTGTTGGGATTCTTTCAGCTCTTCTAATAAATCGTATGTCCTCGGCTTTGCTCAGCGTTCATGTACTCGTTCCATTTTGGTCACAAGGTCTTCCAGTGATATATTTGTGGCCAAACACAATGTGAAATCCAAGCGGGCGCCTTGTGATTTTTTTTAGGAGCTGGTGTCGTTTTGCTCGCCCTGACACGGGATGTCCCGCGAGCAGCTGATAGAAGCCCCGACGGACCCTTAAACTGCGTATAAACCACTCCGCGTGACCCCTCTTGACCCCGTTGTTCAAACCCTAAGGTCTCTTTTAGCTAATTGACAGGACTGTTGCGTTTAATGATGGTTTTTTATGTTGGCGATTACGTGGCGGCACGTCGACTTTGCTGAGTTGCTAATGAAAGGCAGAGCTCTTTACCGTACGATGATCCAAACCCGCCGTTTCTCGCGCCTTTGTTCTGCCGTTTGCTAAATCTCCGCTGTCAGCGTTCACGCGAGGAGGCAGCGTTGGTGTGCACGAGCTTCTCGGATGGAGATTATGTGGATGCGGGAAATGAGCTCGGCTGCTGTTTGTGTCGAGCGATTGTGCTGATGCACAAAGAGGGAAACGGCGTGTACTGGTGCCATCGGAACCCGCTTCATTATAGTGCAGCAGTGCCAATGAAGAGAGAGAGCGAGAGCGTTCGGACGCGTGTCTGTGTTTTTGCCGCTGCCTGTGCCAAAGCGTCCCGTCGCCATCACCGTAAATCTGCCGGCGTATGTGCGCCGTGGTCATATTAATGGAGCGCCATCAATCACGTCAGGCTGGGTAGAGCGGGGGACGTACCTTCAATCTAGAACAACTAGGACCCTCCAGCGGAAGTGGAATTCAAACCTTTTATTTACACACCTCTCGCTTGAATGTGTCTATTACGTTGAACGCGGTGCCATTTAAGAGAAATGTCGTAGTGCGATTATTGGGGTAATAACTGCATGCAATTGGTCTGGTCACATGTCATAAGATGCTGATAAGAGAAACTGGCATCATTTAACGGTTGAGCCATCCATCTTTTTCCATTTCTGGGTCATAGGGATTTAATCCCAGAAACTTTGTCCGACCAATCAGAGAGCGGGACATGGCGATTGTCACTCACTCCTACAGATAATTATCCAGACTCCAGTTTTCTGTGGAATCAGATTAGTGTCAGAAATTTTAAATGTACATTTCTAAGCAACAAGCGAAAATGCTTCACATTTACGTTTGTTTTTTTTATTTTTCGTGTGCAATTACGTTTGGTTTCACTATTCGTTTGAAACTTTTTTTTCATTTCAGATTTTTCGTTTTCGTTTTTTTTTTTGTTTGGATTTCTGGCCCAAGTTTCACGTGTAGGCAGCCCTTACTTTGATTGGCTGGTGAGAATTTGATTGACAGCTTCGTGACCAGGAAGTGTGGGTGGTATAGTGAGCGGATCTCTAAACACATTCAGAATTGGAGCATCTTCATTGTCTAAGTATTTATCGGTCTGTAGTGATGAGTTCTGGACCGACTCCGACAGCTTGTGCCAGAAGTCCAAACAAAAAAAAAGAAACAAGTGCAAAGATCTCCACACAAAAAGACCCCGACAGGGTCTCGATCTTGAGTCTTGAACCAATCTATCTTGCACCATACCATAATTCTTTTTAAATTCAAAAAGCAAAACAATCAAGAATTGAGCACATTAATGAAGCTTGCTATTAAAGTCAAGTCTTCTTAGAAAGTCTCCAGACGATTGTGGACCTCAGTCCGGCGCATGCAGACTGCGGAGCGCTCGCTATCTGAGATGCAGAGTAGCTCGGCAGTGACGAATGATGAAGAGTAAGGGTCACATGAAGAGCAGCCGCCTGTGAAGAGGGGGAAGGGAGACGAGCAGATAAACAGATGACACTGAAACGGAAGAATCAAGTGCAACAGAGCCTCAGAGAAGCAGAAGAAGCAGAGAGTTTGAAGAAAAACAAACCCTGTCAGCACAAGGAGCGAGGTGGACACAGAGCTGGAGAGGAAAAGACATTAGAGGAGGTCAAGGAAAAGATAATGGGAAGCGCACAGTGAGAGATTAAAGTAGCTGGATGAAGAGCTGAGATTGGCCCAGCGTTCACCAGCCGTCTCCTCATGCCCGTGACATCATCAGCCGGCGTTCTAATGAGCCTGGCACGGCGAGCGTGGCTGTACTCGATGCTAACGAGGGACTTGGTTGGGTGGCATTGACTCCAGAGCGGCTGATTTGATGTGCTTAAGCCGCACTGCAGCAGCTCCCGAGGCTTTAATCTTCACCCCGAGTCCTGCTAATCCACGTGAAGGTTACCCTGACTGTTTACTGTACGCGCCACCTTTACACCCAAGGCGCTTCGCTCGTAATACACGCTTTGCAAGTCAATTTTTGTAATTAATGGCAGAGAAATCAGCATCGTGGCTTCTGACTGGCGGACCCCCGGCAGAATCCTACATGTACAGGATTATTATCGAGACCCCTTGGGACGTGGGGCATGATGTGTGTCGTTTATTTTGCGGTGGGGCTGAATCTGATGGTGGCGTGTCCTCTCCTGCCCCCCCGTGATTCCTGATCCCAGCTGTTCATTGGTCGTCACGGTGGATGTGTTTTCACTCCTGTTGACCTTTTAGCTGATGGGAAGTTGTGAGGTGTGATTGCGGATTAGGAGAGGAACACCTGGAGGTGACGGTTATGAGGACCAGAACTCCGCTCTCATGTGACCTTTCAACTCCGACGACATCGTTCTTCTACAGGTGCGTCACGATGCTAACGCGTCGTAGCGTCTTCCAGCAGAGGACTGTGCTCGTTGCCAGATGTGACTTCATATCAGCAGCTTTGCGTCTGGAGAAAGTCATTTATAGGTGACAAAGACGCTTAATGTGGAAGAAGATTGATTTTTAAGATTGGTTTTCGATTTCTTTTGGGATTTTGCAGCTTGTATCAAGCCGCCATTGTCGGATCAGAAAGGATCCTGAAGAATGTTCATGATGCTTAATCCGTTGGATTCTTAATTCCTATCTAGCCATCTGTATATCTGTTTCTCTATCCAACCATCCATCCTTATGCTCAAGTTTAAGATCAATTTCAAATGTATTTAAATGGCGCTTTTCTTAGTCCCAGACTAATGCAAAGTCGCTATGTGTAATTAGGAAAAAAGAAAAGTGTCCACTGTTCATCTGTGTTCAAAATTTTGAAAAATAGAGTGTCTATATATAAATATGTGTGTCCATCTTGTCCATCTATCTGTCTACATCTCTTGTGCTAACAGCCACTGTCAAATGGTATTGGATCCTTAATTATTTTCATGGACTCTTCAATATATTGTTATATGTTAATATATTGATTCTGAATTTTGTTTTGTTGGATCATCAATGATGATTTCCATTTCCAATCAGTTGAAAAATGATCCAAATCTCTTTACGTCGACTCGTCATCTGGCTAATTATTCGCGGCAGTAGCTCACATTCATTATGCTGCAAACGAGGGTCTGATGAAGGAGCAGACGTACCCGAGACTTCACAAGGTCCGTGTCGCTTTGAGCATTCGCCGTAGGGGTCTTCACGAAGCAGGACGTGTTCTTTTCTGGACGGAGTTGGGTTTCTGCGCTGATGTTTGTGATTTATTTTTAAGTGCTGTGTATCCGCCTCGGGACGGTACTTTGGGTTTCTCGCGCAGAACGAGCACAGCATGGCCTCTGGATCGCTCCCAGGCAACCTGTGCTAACTCATCATTTAGCATTAATGAACTACAGCTGCTTTCACCGATATCTGCTGGCCGGTCACTTTCTCAAAGGCTTGCTCCTCAGACAGGTACGGGGGGAACGGCGGGCTTCAGGTAGGGGGAGGTGGTCTTTAATGCGTGAAGCAGGTGGAGACCCCGACTCCTCCTGTGGTTTATGGCTTGCTGAACGCTCTGGCTTCTTATGATGGTATCCGACATGGCTGCTTCCAGACCAGTAAGCGTGTGTCTTTAACTTGTGAAATGAAAGCTTTGCCATCTGGACCGCCGACCTGCGTTGTATATCTCGAGTGGAACTCCGATTAGCTCCACAGTTCGTTTCCAGATCAAGTTTTAAATATTCGAAACTTAAATATTTACGTGTTGCTTCACATTTTCATTTCTGATTTTTTTCTTTACTCACTATCAATCTTTACATTGTTTTGCTAAAATGCATGAAAACATCTAGAAACCAAACATCTAAAACTCGTTGGAAAGCCACACATACTTAGGCTGCCCACTGCTCCGGGTTTGTGTGTGTTCACTTCACTGTGTGTATGTGCACTTCACTTGGATGGGTCAAAAGCAGAGCACAATTTCGATATGGTGCCTAGGGCCATATTGACAATCTCACTCACTTTAATAAGAGCAGCTACGTTATTCAGTGTTGTATGTGCAGGATTACGTAGGTACGAAACAAAAGCTTTCCAGATGGTCATGGTGTAGCATTTCATTTATGTAACAACATTTTAGGTTGTTAATCTTTGTGTACTTCATAAAGTTAATAAATACAACCTAAATCCTGATTTGGGTTGGTTGAACTAACCACACTTGTTGGTGTGTTTTATTGGGGTGTGGGCCACTTTGTTTTGAAACATTTGGGCCCTGAGGTCAAAAAGGTTAAGAACATCTGATCCTGATTGGTCCATTATGGACTCCGCACCTCCTACCAGCAACACCTTTACGACAGTCTTTCAGTTCAGAGGGGGAGGAAGGCTCGGGTTCTGCTGTCTGCTGGGCTCGGCCGGGCAGGTAATCTGCTCCACTGCCACAGGAATTAGGTTTGAACTAGTAGGGCAAGCAATTTACTGCTCATTCTCACCACGTTCCCCGCTCACAAGAGGCGGCGAGGTCGAGCAGAGAGCGGGAGGAAAAGAATGGATTAGATTGAAACAGGTAAAAGGTGGAGGATACGATGAGAAACGTTGCGAGAAACGAAAGGGGAATAAAGGAGATTAGAAGAGGAGAGGAAGCCTGTGAGACAATGTTCTACACTTGTTAGTCCATCAGTTTTTGGCCAATTGCTCGATCGCTGAGTTTAAATGCAATATCAATCAAAACGCACATTAGTGTTAGACTTTACATTTAACCATGTAAATGCAGAAAAAAGATGTGTTTATAACGATCTAATTAATGATCAAATAAACTCTCAATTCTATATTTCAGTTTACAAAAGAATATGTGTTTATGTAATGGCCAATATCGTGGTGACGTGATGTCTGAGCTTAACGAAGAAGGATCTCAGCAGCTTATGGAAGTAGAAGAGAACGTCAATGTGACTCTTTGTCCACAAACGTAACCGATTATTAAATAAGACGAGAACTACTGTTTCTCTCTAAACGTCCGACAGACAGTAATCAGCTACGTAACACGCAGAACACTTTACTGTAATGATTGTGTATCGAGCGCAAGAAGAACATGTGCACAGGAAGAGGAGAACATGTCTGAGATTCCAGCAAGATATAGTGTGAACCTGGATCTGAAAATAAGGTATAAGTAGTAAAGCTGTTCTGCTTGGATGTGTCCAACTTTAGTAAAATTCTAAATCTTATTCTAATATTTGTTTGTGATTAGTGTCTTGTGATAAATTATATAAATAATATATCTGTGTCTGTTTGTTTGTCTATCTGTCTATTAATCTCTCTCTCTCTCTCTCTCTCTCTCTCTCTCTCTCTCTCTCTCTCTCTATCTATCCATCCATCCATCCATCCATCCATCCATCCATCCATCCATCCATCCATCCATCTATTTGTCTATTTAAATGACATAAATAACATATATAATACTATTTTTTATTCTGGAAATTACCGCTACAAAGTTTCGTGGTTGTGCATCTTTGTTCAGCCGGTGAACGAGAGTAAGCTTTACTGCTGTGAGGAGGATTCATCTTCTCTTCCTCTGAAACAAACCAGCGCTAGAAAACAACGTCCCGCGTTTGTCCTTCAGCTCCGTCTGGACCTGTGGAAGCTCTTTTGCAGACTTTTGGACCATCACACTGGAATGTTCCTCTCTTTTCCACGTGTCCTCCGGCAGCTCCGCGTCTGGAAAGGGAATCGCGGCTAGACGCTAATGCGCCGGTGCTTTACAATCCAGAAGATTCACCACTGACGTCTCACGGGAGCTTTTTGTATTTTGAATATTGATCTCCAGCTTATTCAGATCTGAAGAGATGTGTGTGTGTGTGTGTGTGTGTGTGTGTGTGTTTGATTTCTAAAAAAGCATTTAGTTTGTTCAAGGTTAGTAATGCAAGTCATAGAAGCACCTGTGAAATGCATTACGTCTGTGTGTGTGTGTGTGTGTGTGTGTGTGTGTGTTTTCTGTGCATCTCAGGAGCGTCTCTCCTCCTCACTGGTGTGTTACCTACAGCGGACGTGTGTGAGTGCTGCTCTAATGTGTGTGTGATGGCAGATTGATGGTGTGTGTGAGGATGAGCTGGTGTGTGACTAATGTGTTTTGTCAGTGGCGGTGCTAAAGCTAACGGCGGCGACGCGCTGACTGATGCGTGGAGCGTCAGTGTTGTTCTGGTTCTTTACACTCCGGGAAATAAACCCCTTGTAAATATTTATTGGCAATGGATACGCCAAGAGCCTGTAAAGCCGCAGTGTGTGTGTGTGTGGTGAGGTCGTACATGTGTGTGTGTGTGTGTGTGTTACCTTCCAGCCATCCTTACCTTGATAAATGTGTAGTGACACACACCACACACACACACACACACACGTTTGGCGTTGGGGTTTCTATTTATTTGGTTTTATTGCTTCTTGCCAGAGTTTTATTTCCTGTTTTTAGTTTTTAGGAAAGAACTCCGAGCCTGAAACAGAATGTGGATTTTCCGAGACGTGGCCGCGGGGAATCATTCCGAAAGTTGTTCGACACTCACTATTGTGCAAAACCGAATGAGGGTGAAACACTCAGGAGTGAGTTTACGCCGCCGGAATTGCAACGCTAAAGGAAGTGCTGTGAAAGAAAGCGTGGATGTGAAGTTTGGATCAGCGTTGTTATTTTTTTAAATTATTTAATTGTAACTAAAGTGTTATTATTTTACTAGGAATAATGGGCTGGATTATGCTGATAGGTGAATGATCTATGACATCACAGTTTGATGACATCAGACATCACTGATTTATAGTGAGATCACGGATCACAGATCGTGATCTTGAGAAAAATAATCCGCAAAACACTCAAAAAACTAAAGCAAATTCCACAAATCTCTCCATCTCAAAGCCACAGGATGTCGTCGCCTCCGGGATAAATCCATCAGAGTTGGTAAAAGTGGGAATCTTCCAGAATAAAACACTTGCGCAGACGCGCTGCCCTCGTGCTACGGTCTGAAAACATTCGGAAAATGTAGGTCATCTCACGTTTTCTCATGTGCTGTGACATGTTTTTTAAGCTCCGCCCACTCCCAGGCCTCAACGTCTCATTCCAGCTGCTTGACTTCTCAACCACTTTTCTGTTTCTGGGTCACGGGGAGCTGAAGCCAATCACGGCAGCTCTGAGCCTGAAGCCACACCCTGGCTGGACGCACACACACTCACACCGATGGTCAGTTTTCCAGACTGGTTCTCCTGTGTGGTTTGGCGTGAAGCGTCTGAGATGATTGGAGACGTGAGCGAGTGGAGACAGGCCGACACATAAAGATCTTCCTCCAGGCGCTGCATTCCTGTGTTTACCTGTGGCTTTGAGAGGAGCTGGGGGGAGACGACCCTTCAGACGGCGTTTGCTGTGTTGAGAGGGTTTGAGATTCTGATGAACGTTTGGACCCGTTTAGATTTGTGTCCAAGTGCTGATGGAAACACAAGACAAGGAGCCGGTGGCTCAAGACAGGAAGTTATGGACTGTGCAATGGATTACATTTTTTTTTGGTTTAAACTCTCTCTGTGTCTGTTTGTCTATCTATCTATCTATCTATCTATCTATCTATCTATCTATCTATCTATCTATCTATCTATCTGTCTATCTGTCTATCTGTCTGTCTGTCTGTCTGTCTGTCTGTCTATGTATCTATCTATCTATTTCTCTCTCTCTCTCTCTCTCTCTCTCTCTCTATCTCTCTGTCTCTCTACCTCTCTCTATCTCTGTCTGTCTATCTATCAATCTATCTCTTTTTCTCGCTGTCTGTCTGTTTCTGTCTGTCTATCCATCTCACTCTTTCTCTCTCTCTTTCTCTGTCCATCTCTCTCTGTCTGTTTTTCTATCTGTCTGTCTATCTATCTATCTATCTATCTATCTATCTATCTATCTATCTATCTATCTATCTATCTATCTATCTCTGTCTGTCTGTCTGTCTGTCTCTCTCTCTCTCTCTCTCTCTCTCTCTGATGCATGGAGTGTTAGTGTTGTGATGCTGTGTTGGTGCGTTTCCTCTACAGGATGAAGGTTGTTGGGTGGGTTTCAGGTTTCAGTGGTCGGCAGGTTCGAGCTGAACTTCAACACCAGTTGGTTTCTAACCAACACGACCTACTTCCTTCAATCTGTTTCTCTTCGGCTTATCCATCCATGGGTCGATTACCTGGATGTTTTGTCTTGGCCAATGTAGTTTGTACTGCTTGAGCGAGAGAGTGAGAGAGTGAGTAAGATAGTGAGTGAGTGAGAGGGAGAGTAAGAGAGTGAGCGAGTGAGTGAGTGCGTAAGAGAGCGAGTAAGAGAGTGAGTGAGCGAGTGAGTGAGAGAGTGAGTAAGTGAGCGAGTGAGTGAGTGAGAGAGTGAGTGAGGGAGTGAGTGAGAGGGAGAGAGAGTGAGAGAGTGAGTGGTGGTCATCACGTGTCGGTCAGTGTGGTGTAGAGGAGGACGAGTGACACGTCGTCGCCATTATTAGTCTTGCTTTAACTAGGCCTGTCTTTCTAATTAGCCTATTTTACTTTTGCGCGGGTATTAAAAGCTCATCGTTCCTCAGAGGAAGTGCGTCTCTCTCTCTATCTCTCTCTTTTCCCAGCATGCACTGTGACGCTCTCCACCTGATGCTCGCGCTTTTAAATTCCTCTTCAATTCATTTGAATATTGAGATTTTATCAGTTTGTCTCGCTTCTACTGAGCCTGGTGCTCAATGTGCTGCTTATCCTCCACTAGGACCTTCTGCTGGGAGTGAAGGAGTGGAACAAATAACTGCATCTCTCTCTCTCTCTCTCTTTATCTGTTTGTCTGTCTCTCTCTTGCTGTCTTTCACTCACGCCTCTGACACTTCTCTTTATGGACACATTGAGTGCAAGAGGTATAACAAAAGTACATTTGCACAACACTTTGTTTTTCTCTCTCTCTCCGCCTGTTTGTCTTTTCTCTTTCTTTTTCTCTCCATCGCTGTCTCTTTTTCTTTCTGTCTGTTTGTCTCTCTTTCTCCCTCTCTCTCACTCTGTTTATCCTCAGTCTCTGCTTAGCTAAACTCTCTCTGTCTTTCTCTGTTTGTGTGTATCTCTATCTGTCTCTTTTTTTTCTCTCTGTTTGTCTTTCTTTCTCTCTTTCTTGCTCTCACTTGTCTTTCTCTCACTCACTTCAGTCTTTCTCTCTTCACCTTGTCTTGGATAATCTCTCTTTCTTTTTTATACTTCCTTTACTCCGTCTCTCTCTCTCTATGTCTGTTTGTCTCTCTATATGTCTCTTTTTGTCTGTTTGTTTGTTTGTTTGTCTCTCTATATATCTCTTTCTGTCTCTCTGTTTGTCTCTGTCTCTGCTTTTCTACCTCTCTGTGTCTTTCTCTGTGTGTTTCTTTCTTTCTCTCACCTGTCTCTTTTTCTTTGTTTCTCTGTTTTGTTGCCTCTGACACACACTCTCTCTGACACACACACACACACACACACACACACACACACACACACTCATGCGTGGACAGCACTGGTGTGTATTTCTCAGTCTCTCATTCATCTTTGGTGTTTTGGCGCTACGTCAGACACACACACACACACACACACACACACACGTAAGAACACACTGGCCCGTGGCTCTGTTCCTCCTCTATTCTCCCGACACTCACTGGCCCAGAACTCACTCTATTTATAGATGCCAGGAATAACTGAATAAATACTGACAAATGAAATGGTCTCAAAACAGAGTAAAGCCTCAAATGAATGCATTTCCTCTGACCATATACTGAAAAAAATCCCATTTATGCTGCAAATATACATTGTTTCAAAAAGACGGTTGACTGAAGGGCATTGTCAGGTGAAGCTGAAGTGATGCTTGGGTTTCCTCCGGGTCTCTGATTCCACCCCACCATACAGTTAAATGCAACTGGTGTGTGGAAAATCCTCCATAGGTGTGTGTGAGTGTGTGTGTGTGTGTGTGTGTGTGTGTGTGTGTGTCCCTGGGTCTCGCCTTCAGGCCCAGTAGCGGCTGTGAGGTGTGAAGAGGTCGAGTACAGAACTGGCTGTTTGAGTCACCGTGTCGTCCCTGGGGTCCCGTCCATCAGCCGTGTGGTCTGGAGCTTCAGGTGTGGGTGTGTGTGTGTGTGTGAGGCCGGATCAGCGGGCCGTGACCTCGGCTGATGGATGGCTGTTGAAGAATGTGAAGCTCTGGGCTCGGACTCTCTCATTGGTCGGAATCCTGGTCAGTCTCGGCCAGTCTCCTCTCCCATTGCGTGGTCCTCGGAGGCCGGTAACCATGGAAACAAGCGCTGACCCACAGGCCTGGCTTTGGCGGAGGTGTGTGTACAGGAATGTTGTCGGCGGTTACACTAGCGGCTCGCTTTCGCATGAACATCGATATTTCAGCGCGGAGGATTGATTGTTTACATGTGGACGTGTGTGTGTGTAGAAACGTCCAGTCAGAATCAATGTTTCCCCACATTAAAATCAAACGCTTCTACTGCACAATCTACTGGAGTGTTTGTGTGACACTGACACTGTTTTTTCCGTCTCTTTCTATTGTCTCTAATGAAACCGTTCAGCCAGATTCAGCCTGACACACTGACGGACCTCCAGCTGGTGACATCATCAGTTCTGCGTGCTCTGATTGGCTGGATTTGCTTCTGAGCGTCTTGGGTAATATCACAGAATAAGAGAGTGCACAGACAGACAGACAGACAGACAGTTTGTTGTGGGGTTGAAGCCCAGTGTTGGGTGCTGAGGAAAACAAGCTGTGAGGAAGAGCAGGAACGATCCGCCACGCGATGAATTGATTTACATATGAATGCGCTTTCACAAGAGCTTCCTCATTACTGCACAGCGGCAGATGATTCCAGTCAAAAAGCTTTCCAGGATTTACAGCCACACATTCGCCTGTAGTGTAACAGAATTAATTTCCGATACAAACAATCTGGATTTATCAGCGGAATTCCGCCGGGCTGCAAACACGGCTCGCTCACTTTGTCTATTTAAAGACGCGCCAGACAGAGATTTGTGTCGCGACATTAAACTTTGGCTCGTTCAATCAAAACCAGCGTGGAATTGTTGGAGACTCTTTCTCAGTAATTTGACGTGACAAATAGTTCTGATAGAAGGTGGTTTGACAAATCGGGCAGTTGGTGGCGCTATAGCTGTTTAAAAACCACACGAGCAATTTTAACGTCTCGAGTCATTTGCAAAGCAGTGTCCTTTAATGGAGCTTATCATCCACTTGATGGCAGTAATGCACTTTTCTGAACACCGCAATTGCTGCCGGCAGCTGTATGTTTGTCAGGTGACTCTTCTGGTTGTGCTGTCGTCTGAGCAGCTCCTCCATCTTCTGCTTTTCCAGGTCTTCTGTAAAATGTTCGACTGTCTGCAGGGCTCGTCGGCCGAGGTAGTGTCCGCATGGGTGTTTCACCAGCAGTGTGGATTGCTTTGCAGTGGTGCATGACTGGGTTTATATCGCAGATGTTGGGTGTTTTCAAACAGGTACATCTGCAGAGAAATGCTGAACAGGATTTGATACAGTTGTAATTTTCAAAAACGGAGCTTCTGACAATTAGTGAAACTTTCTTTTTTACAGAAAAATAATGAAGCGTTTTTAGAATAACTCTGTTGTATGAACACGATAAACAAACAGCACTCAGCTGAAACATCATTAGATTCGTCCAACGTTTCACTACTGAATCTAATCACTCCACCCATTAATCAGTTCACTGACTCCACCCATTAATCTCTTCATTCTGACTCCGCCCATTAATCAGTTCACTCTGACTCCACCCATTAATCCATTCACTCTGATTCCACCCATTGATCCATTCACCCTTTTGATTCTGACTCCACCCATTGATTCTGTCACTCTGTCTCCACCCAATGATTCCTTCACTCTGTCTCCACCCAATGATTCCTTCACTCTGACTCCACCCATTGATTCCTTCACTCTGACTCCACCCATTAATCGCTTTGATTTGGCTCTACTCATTAATCAACTGTGTCTAACTCCACCCATTTTCCTTTCACTCCGACTCCACCCATTAATCCCTTCACACATTATGCGAACACAACATTATGCAAATGCTTTTTATCTATTAATCAGGAGGCAAATATAGCGTCAACGCGGTAAAAACAAATGAATCTCGCAGTCCTGCAGCAAGCCATTAGTGGATGGATCCGTTCATCATCATCGCCGCTCGCCGTCTCTTCCTCTTCCTCCCGCTCTGGTGTTCACGGGCCGCTGCCCGTCTAATCTGCTGCTGTGAGGAAACTCCTTCTCTAAATGAAACCCGAATTAGAAACCCATCAGCGGGCGATTCTTCATCGCTTAAACAGATCTTCATCCTCAGCAGCGGAATGTTGGTGGATTTAACACCGTGAGATGCATGAGACGTGTGGGATCGAGCGCAGGACGAGCGTGTTTGCTCGGTTTGCAGTGATGCATGATGACGCCTTTTGTTAGTTTAGTTCTTTTCCGCTGCGTGTAAATACTTGGCGATTAAGCATTAGCTCCCGATTGACCCGACGGTCTGTGTTCTGAAGACTAATGGATGTCATTGATTTCCACTAGATAGGATGTAGAACACTGAGCCCAGTGTCTGGAAGAACTCTTCCTCGTCCTCTTCCTCACCTGCTTCCTTCCGAGCCGCTGGTAAGATGTGGCGGCGCCCCCTGCTGGCTGACCGCTGTGTGTGTGTGTGTGTGTGTGTGTGTGTGTGTGGCACGTGATGGCGCTTCCATTAACACTCTGTGATTGTGTGGAGATGATTAGGGCTCGTCACAGCCTGAGCATGAAGGCAGAAGATCCTCATGCAGCCGTGTGGCACTTTGGGTCGTTGCCTCTCAAGGTCAAGCTAGTGTGTGTGCTCATGTGTGTGTGTGTGTACGGTGTTTGTTTGGAATGTTTGCGTCCGAACCATTAGCTCGCTGGTTCTAATGAGATATTAAGCCATTATTTAAAGTATTAGAAGTCTCCGGAAGCGTTGGGTCTCTGAGTGATGAGCTACCAGAGACATTTAACGACGTTTAGAAGCATCACTGGCCACATACTAATCTGCTCATTACCCGCCATTATATATACAGTCGACTCTGGGGACACCGGTTAAACGGGACATCCGCTTTATTGGGCCAAATCCCAAAGTCCAAATCAAACAAGTCGTATCTCTTAACGCAAAATTGAGACATTTTATTGTGTCTAAAAAGCCACTTTATTGGGGCAAAATTTGAGGGAAGATGGAAAAAAATGATATATAAATCATCAGCGTTCAGATGTGAAAAAACGCATATTATTCCGTCTCCGCTGTTTAGAGAAGGGGAAGACACGCCCACCAAACGCTGTCACTAAACAGGCATTTATCAGCATCAGCAATAATCGTTGATGCTAAAACCAGGAAAAAGGACCAAGAAAACAAGACACTAGGAATATACGGATAAAAACGATCCAATCATTCACGACCAGAGACTGATGCGCACGCTGCACATGCGTGTTTGCCTGCAGCTGAGAGAACGCACGCGCTGATTACATACGCACACACAGTCGGAGAGCGGCGCGTATAGCGAGTCTGCTCAGAATATCTGTTAAAACTGCTTCGCCTTTCACTTGTGTGTTCGGAAGATAGTCGTCAGGGCCGATTGCACAGGCTCTTTCAAAGCTGAAATTTATTTTGCTCAGCTTTTGTTTTTAGTGTTCTTTTTGGGAAAAATTAAGGGTTTCTTCTCGTCTTTTTTCGGCTATTAATGGAAGTGAAGTGAGGGGGCGCTTTTTGAGCCAGACACTTTATTTGACCAAAATTGTCGTGTCCCAATGTGGCCCGATTAAGCAGAGTCGACTGTATAAGTATGTACAGTATTTTCCGTGACTGAGTTCTTATCTCAATTTACTCGTGCATCGAGTTCATTTCCCCATTGAAAATAATAAAAAAGCTCCAATTCTGTTTCAACCCCCAAGTGCCGAATTGCTATTTTGTTTCATGTTTTTAACTAAGCGAGTGCCAGTCTGAATAGCTAATGATGTACAAAGATGATAGATGAGCGTGTGAAGATAATTCAAGGTTTAATACCTTAGAGACGCGTAAGATGAGGAAGATGAGGTGGAGGCGGAGCTTAGAATAATTTGTAACACTTTAGTTTGGCGTTACAAGTGTATGCGACGTTTAATTCAGATTCCTGCAGATACATACAATGAATGTTCCCACTGTGATTGCGTTCTTTACTCACGCTCCATGTTCACACAAACAATTCCATCTTTAATTCTTCATCATCCTCGCATCCTCTTACTTTCTTCAAAGACACGATTTCAAGAAAATTAGAAGAAATTCACCCAAAGCACAAACTCGACGAGCCAAAGATGTGAAGAGAGGGTGGATGTAATGGAGGCGGGGCTGTGCTGTGATGTCACTACTCGTCTCCAGCTCCGACATCAAACGTTTGCTCTTCCTACAAAGCAACAAAGCAACTAATTGCTGACTGCGTTCCCTGTGCTATTAGAGTTCCTCAGGCTCCCTCACCATGTAATCAACATAAATCAGCCTAAACGCTTCGATTGTTGAGGTATTTGCCCCATAATGAGTGACCCGACTCTAAAGGGCGGGTCTGTGGGGATGCGTGAGATCAAACCCTCTCGTGTGACCTTCTGACCACGTCACGTCATACAGACACAGCGAGCGCTTTCTCCTACACGCCTGGCGTTCTGCGGGCTTTGGCTCCGGCCCATCCCTGAGACGCTCCCCAAGTTCCTCCGTCACATTCCAGGGCCCGTGATAAATGGCTTCAGTATTCCGCCCGTGTGCTTGGGTCGACCCCTGGGACGCCCTGACCCGCTGACAGTGACCCGGCTCTTACAACTCCGTCCATCTCCCCAAACGCGGCTGGCTTGTCCAGCATCAGCAGGGGTTTGTCTGTGAGTAAATAATCTGAGCGTGAGGAGCCCCGGACCTCCAGACCCCAGCAGGATTACAGTCTGTGATATCCATCTACCTCTCCATCCATCCATCCATCTTCCTATCACCTCCCTCCTATCTCCCATCAATTTGAATCCCAGTGAATAGTGACTAATGGTTTTTTAGTAGCCCGTGAGATCAATATGTTTTTCCCATCAAACAGGCAAAATGACATTTTTAAAATCAATCCAGCAGACTTGTTATACGCTGTTCATCACGCACAATCGGCAAACACGTGATGTGCTTCATGAGTCGTTTTATCGATGAAGAGGTTCGGACCGCCGGACTCGAGCAGCTCGGTCGGTGATGTCTAGGGGGATTAAACGGCAGCACGTTCTGTCTGGACGCTGTGTGGTAATGTGATGTAATGGCTGAAGCGTAGCGTTAGTGACTAAGAGCTCGGGTATTAGTCTTTCCAGGATTACTGGAGTAATGAGTGGTGTGAGACTGTCTGAGGGTGAGCAGGTGGTCTGTGGGTGGGTTCCCTACATAACGTGGCTGCTGAACAGAAGCAGAAGGAATGCCAACGACCAGGTGGAGGAACGCGGCAGTGATGTCATCACTGACCTTTGACCTTTCAGCTTTAGGCCTTTGCGGCTCTTTCACTCAAGTGCTGATGTTTCCATCAATGTGCAAAAATCTAGTGGAAGGTGAAAGAATTTGGTTCGTTTCAACAATGTGCAACAAACTGATTCTCATTCTCAAAAAGTTTCTCATCTATCTGTCACCTTTTTATATGTATAAAGATTACGCGTACATTTATAGTCACTGGTCATATCAGAAAAAATCCCTTTATTCCATTACATATTCTCACAAAATTAAGTATTTAATTTTATTCACACTTCATTTTGGGTTGCCACAAGATTATCATTTTCTTTTCTTTTTTTTACATTAACACTATTTTTCGAAATGGTGACATTTGTTACAAAATTATAACCGTTTAGTGGTTAAAATCATCTCTGACAGACTATGTAGCGTGAACTGTGTTTGAAATTCAATGCTAATATACTCTTTATCACATAAAATTGCAGCACCAATAATGCAATTGATGAGTTATGCCTTTGATTTATTTAAAATCTATGTTTTCTAGGTTGATTGAGTGAACCATTGCGTCTAAACGTTTTACATTCAATTTCCATAATGGAAGAGCAGGAGGACGTATCGCGGCGTATAAACAGCGGCGTGAGCACTAATGAGATGGAAGGAGACGGTAATGAGATTACACGAGGTGACAGTTACTGATGGAACGCTTTCTCTCGGCTTCACCGGCCGTCCAGAAGCCTTCATCCTCAAGGGCAGCGCGACACGGTTCAGGTTCAACTTTAGTTCACTCCGAAATCGCTTTTTAGCTCTAGTGTAGTTTGAGACCACGACTGTGAGCAAACCCTTAGGCGACAATGGCTAGGAAACCAACCAAGAGAAACCTCCAAGAAGCGTCTCACGTATCCGTCTCAGATTCTACCTTCTAGTCTTCTGTGTGCTGGTGGTCGTCTCTCTCCTGATTGGCTCAGAAGTGGCTCCACCCCTCTAGCGAGGACGCAGAATGATGCAAACCCCCTCACCGTCGCAAACTCTTCTCTGAAGACCAAACACTTTTCATGTAGAAGGCCACGCGTGCTGTGAAAAACATTTAACTTCAAATAGCCCAATAAATCAGTCTATTAGGCGCTTGAGTTTGTCAAAACCCAGGCGACGCATTTTAATCACAACTGCATATTGTATTGTGTGAAGTGCAGGGACTCCTAATGAACCCTGAGAGCGCCCGAGAATGACCTCACACTTCTCCCGGCCGAACTGTTATTTTGACGAGAGGAATGTAATTTAATCCGTCGCCGTGGAAACCCTCCTTCTGCGTCAAGAATACGTAGATACGGTCGGACTTGAGCAGAGCGGGCGACCGGGCCAAACCCAGCCCATGGGAAAACCAGCTCCTTCCTGGAAGTGATGGTGGGACAGAGCGGTGTTCTGCTGGGTTAGCACCACATTCCAGCATTCCACGGGAAGGGGTGAGGGGGGGGGATGCGCTAATCCTGTGTCCGTCTGAAGGAGGCGTGTGGCATTCTTCTCGTTGTGTTTTCAATCGCATATCGGCTTGATTTCTTTTCAAAGATCTGCTTGAAGTCTTTCCCTTGTGGTTAGTCACTAACATGCATGAATAAAATACGCATATAATTTGTATATCATTTACGAGGCTGCAAAAAACAAACACACACACACACACGAATATTGTAGATTCTTGAATAACACGGCCAATTTGTTTTCGAGCAGATAAAACACACTCACGCTCTTTAAATGCACAACGATGGAGGACAAACAGGCAAACTCGCAGGACAATTGTCAGCTTGACAAAAATCGTACATTGTTGTGTGAAGATAGAAACTACGTAAAAACATTCAAAAATGACATTACGCAATACAGTTAAATGTTAATTGTTGAGCGTCCTGTTGTGTGTGTGTGTGTGTGTGTGTGTGTGTGTGTGTGTGTGTGTGCATTTAGTAGTTTTTTCTTCATCTTTTCCCATGTAACCACTTTCTTGCTTTGTTAATATTTCTGTTGTTTATTTGGATCGTTTACGGTGATTGGAGCGCTCCCCGTACGGATGGAGACACTGTAAATGATGATGTCGATGTTGTTGGCTCTACCGAGAGCGCCAGCGCTGTCCAACGGGATCCAGAGAGCTGCAAACATCTCGAAACGGATTGAAATGAAAAATTAAATCAGCACGATCGAATTAACCAGAGGGCGCCCGGTTTCATTTATTCCTCTCCTCCATCACTCCCCCGCTGGAGAGGAGGAAAGCAGGACGTGCTGATTGGAAGACTAATACAGGGACATGCACAGATTGTGAGGAATAGTAATATCCCCAGCAATCTGATAATGCGCAACGCTACGTAATGCTATTTACTTCCTGCCACATTAGCGCTAATCCCTTTATTGCAGAGAGTCTGAGCAGAGCGACTGCTTTTCCATCTCACTCTGGATTGTATTCCCGCTCACCGTCTCGTCCCGGCAATTTTGGATTAAAAGAAGACGACAAACACACTTTGCTGTTTTTTTTATTATCTTAAACTGATGCCATGACTGATAAAAGTAGAAAGGAGTCAGTCTGAATATACAGTTCATTATCTGTAAAAATGCTAATGATGTCATGGACTCAGCGATCCGGTAATTCTAATCCGGCTTCTCCCACAGTCCAAAGACAATCGGGGAAATTTAAGTGTTCATCATAGGTGTGAGTGAGAGAGTGAATGTGTGTGTATGTGTTCCATTCTGTGATTGGTCGGCCACCAAAACAGTGTGTGTCCCGCCTTCATGCCCAGAGTTGTTGGTATTGGCTCCAGCTCCTCGTGACCCAGAAACGGAAAAGGTTTAGAATCTTGTTAGACGTATTGGGGCTGGTGATATGCAGGGATCTACTGTATATGTGTATGTAATTACAGGCCGTTTTTTACATATGTTTTGTCACTCGCAAGAGTAAGAACTGCTAAATGATATGTACTCGGCCCGTTGATGTTTTATCCCATTCTGCACTGGTCTGATAGTTCTGTACAGCTCACAGTTGAGACTGGAGTTTTGTTATTTTTCATGTGTGTGTGTGGTTTAGGGTTTTCTCTCACACTTTATAAGTGGTTAAAAAGTCCCGATGACAGACTGCGCAGCAGGTCCGACAGTCCCAACAAAGAAAGGAACTCTTTATTCCTTTGTCCTTCAAAGCCGCATGAACATGTCGCTGTTGACTGGGGCCGGATGTCTCGGCACAAGGATGTGCTTTGTTTTGTTCTCCAAGACGTGAAAAGTGCCGGTTGAGCAGATCGCTGCGTTCGGAGGTTCTGGATGGCAGCAGCGTCTCGATCAGGCGTCCGTCGTGCATTCGGCTTGACCTGCTTCAGCTGAGGCCGACCGACAATGGTTCTCTCGGGATCTTCTAAAAGCAGAACTTCTCAGCTCTAACAGAGTTCTCTATCATAGACAGGAAGTGTATTTATGCTACCGATGTTAGCGGACATGCTTTTCTTGCGATTAAAGTTCCACTTAATATACATTTTCCGTAAAAATTCTAGACGTTTATGCAAAGTGTCAATCATTTGGTTCTTGCAGAACGTTGAATACGTCTTCACTTGAGACTCGAGCTTTTCCAATTATTGGGTTTTTTTAATTAAATGTCTCAAAACATGGGAAACTACATTTAAGAAGAAAGTGTGATCATTGAAATGGTTAATAAACTAAAAGGTCTGCTGTGTTGGCTTGTGTGTGACGGCCTGGCCAAACCGAGAGCAGGTCACTCCACACAATCGGCTCACTGTTGTGCTCACGGAGCCATGAATGCTCTCTAACAGGGTCTGAGGTTCACTGGACGCCTCCGTTGCCAGATCTGCTGGGAGACTGTGGCCTAGTGCTTAGAAAGAAGGACTTGCGACTAATGGTTACAGGTTCAAATCCAAGATCACCAGGTTCCTGAACTGAAGTGTAGAGAAGACACTGAACCTACGAGTGTGTTTTCAACCCGACCTGGACACTTTCCTTCACAGTGTTTTTGTTTACATCAGCAACCTGCGGCCCACGGGCCAGATCCGGCCCCAGAAAGTGTGACGTGTTGCTCTTTTATTTTCATGTTCCACACACGGATTCAGTAGCTTTATTTGGAAGAAGGATATGCTCTAGGTTACTTATTACAGTAACTTTCAATCGGAGACGACCTTCAGACGACAATGAAGAAATTTAGAGAGAGTTTCTGAAAACCAACTGCCGACGTTTCCTTAAATAAATCAGCACAGATGGTGAACAGTTATTGATCTTTAATCTGTTTTCTCCTGTTTCAGCCACTAGACTATTTTTAAATATCCATATTTAACTTTCGTACACGCAGTGGCCAGCGATTAATTCACAGCAAAGTCTAGTTTGACCCTAGATTGTGAAACCCTTCATTTACATTTTTGTTTTGTTTTAAAAACCATTTATCTTTTTTTCATGGCTTCACCTCCCGTCAGGAAGGGGCGATGGTCTGTAACCAGATCAGCTCGTTTCCACCTCTCTGGTGTTGTGCGACCTCTCACCTCCGGTCGAGACCCCAGCGCTCGCCGCTCTCTGTGACTAGTGGAGCTGATGGAGGGGCTGACGGGGTGGGCGAGTGGGTGGGGGCGGGGCACTAATTGAATTGATGTCTAATGTGATAGCCTAATCTCCACGGTGACTAGATCCATGCACAGGTGCTAAATTAAACGACTGCGGTGATGTCACTCGAAGCGATGAGAACACCTCGCATGATCTGAGGAAAGCGTTTCGTCTCGACTGTCGAATCCATCTTGCCAGGCAGCCACCATGTTGTGCCAGATGAAGTGGTGCTCAATTGTCATGGAGACCTGTGTGTGTGTGTGCACCTTGTAGCTTGACAGGACCACCGCTGTGTGATGATGAGGGCTTCGCGTTTCCACATGACTTTCAATTACGGACGAAATCTGGCTGATTTGACTCTGGTGCTGTTTAATTCAAGCCACTCCATGGATGGGGATTCCAGGCTTTGAGCTTTCTAGGGCTTTGTTCCCTTCCTCTTCATTCTGACAGCTTTGCTATGTGCACACACACACACACACACACACACACACACACACACAAACAAACACAAGCATAGATAAAAGATTAAAAGTCAAATACAAAGAGGAAAGGATTTCCTATCTATTATCTTGAAACCACAGGAGACAGTCCATTAGGACGAGCTGCGTTTGCCTGTTCACCACATTGATTTGAATGTGGATCTCGATTTGACCTTTGTGACCCGGTCACTCCCTTACGGGATGATCGGAGAGTGATGTCATCCTTTGAAATTCCTTTTCCCGGACCACCGTAATTCAGAGGAGGAGAATGTTCTGACGTTGAATATTCACAGGACTTTAGAAGGTTCAATGTATGTTTATATGTCCTTACTAGAGAAAGATCTCCATCGCTGTTGTGTGATTAGTGTTACATTGAGACTACAAGTCCACCACACACAGCTGAAGAAAGCCGTGGCGGTGGGTTTAGAGTAGAGTACTGCCACAAAAAAAAGTCTAAAAAAGGTCTTTCTGGGGTCTACAGAGGTTCACCAAACATTCCTCACAGGCAGGGGGAGGAGAGGAGCCGCCTCATTAGCATAAGAAGAGGCTCTTTGGCCAATAGGCAGCAGAGCAGGGGAATGTCAGGATTGAGAAGGAACCAGAGGGTGTCAGGTTTCTCCACGCATTCTTCCCTCCTCCTTCTGTCGGAGAGGGAGGGAAAGCTGAAGAAAGAACAGAACATACACAGAGTGGAAAGAGACTGAACTATACGGGATTTTCTCTGGTATCACTGGACTAGGAGCTGCCGGACTTTCCTCTCGGGTCTTCACGGTGGACGTTTGTGGGGTCGGATCTCAGGCAGTGGTGTGCTGTCTGGAGTCCCAGCGACTCGCACAGCAGGACTGAAAATGAATTATCTGGTGAGTGTGTTTGCTGTTCTCACCGCGGCGTGAGTGTGTGATTCGGCTGTGCTACGTGCCCTGAAGTAACGTCTTCACCAGAGATCGTCTGGCGTTTGAGCCACGAAGAGCGGAGGAACACTGAAGCCCTAACACTTTGTGTAAAAATTTCCCGTCTTCTGTTGTTTTGAGGAGTGTTTGGAGCTTCAGCAGATACGTGGCCAAGCAACAGTGGCGTCTTTGGGCAAGTTTCAAGGTCTTTTCTGTCAGAGGCAATGAGTTTGGAAGCTTTGAGAAGTGTGAGAAAGCTCCACGGCGAGGAAAAGTAGAAGGAAGCGGAGCCTGGCCGCTGCGAGCGTCTCTGCTGACTCAGGAGAAACCCAAAGATTACACTTTTATGGAAAGAGGCAAGTTGAGAAGGAGAGAGAAGAACGAATAGAAAGGGAGAGGAGAAGTGACGTGCCGTGCCTGGAGAATCCACTCGCTGCTATTGTTCCGATCTTGGCTCGGGATCTGCTTGTAAAGGATTGGGAATGACACAGAACTCTGGTATTTGGAAGCGAGTTTGGCTGTTTCCGTGTCGGAAGAATCCAGACCCCCTGTAGATCCCGAGATGTTCTGTTCCACTACTGAAATGAGCTTGATTTACACCCACATGTTTGGGTAATGGTTAGTGAGTGGAAGTGAGATTATTATAGAAAGTTGAACTTTCAACCGGAAAGTTGCCAATTCAAATCCCTGACCGGCAGATTTCCAAGTGTCCTTGAGTGAGACTCGATTGTAGAGTGGCTTTATTGCAACATCAAACACTGTAAATTGCCTAAAAATTGATGGATAGGCTTATTGAACTTCAACCAATTTTGACTAGTGTTCCAACTATCCACTGCGAGATTCTTGGCTTTGTTAAAGTTGCCTGCAAGGAATCTTCTAGAATGGCGTTTGAAGCCTGTCTGACTCACATGGTATTGACTGTTGGAGATTAAATGGCATTTTTCACGAGCCGTGTCATAAAAGACAGCTGAGACACCGGAGACGCTCCGGACTCACCCCTGACTCACCTCAGCTCCTGGGGGGTCTGCTCTTCCTCAGCGGCCCCTGCTCACCCTCAGTTTATGAAGCTTCCAAATGCTCCTCAGCCGTCTGCCTTTGAGATGTCAGAGTCGGGACTCCTTCATAGTGATGATGTGAGTCGTTTTTCATGTAGAATGATGTTAGAAGCTGCTGTTGAGTTTATGGTGACATCAGACTGGTAAAGTCTCATGGGTTCAGGTCACCTGAAATAAACCTTCTAATGGCAGCTGAAACGGGTAAAATAGCTTCCTCAGAGGAAAAGGTTTGCTTTAAGCATTTAGCTTTATGAAATTTAGGGCAATTTGTGTTTATGGTTTGGATTATACTCAACAAAGAACCCTTTCCAGAGTCAAGTTCAAAGCCCGGTCTGTTTTTTTGTGGAGTTCGCATGTTCTCCTCGTGCTGGCATGGGTTTCTTTTAGGTCTCTGGTTTCTGCAACAGTAAAGAAACATGCAGAATTAGTCTAAATATTGTCTCCAGCTTTCCTCACCCGGAAATGGAAAAGTGGTTTAGAAATTGGATGGAGTTTGAATTCTACATTAAATGAAGTTTGCGATTACATCTTGGTAAAAAAGAATGCCGGGAACAAATATTCTAAAAGAGAAACATAAATGCTTGAGGGTGATTGGTCTATTATATTTCTAAGTTTTCACTTTGTGTGTGTGTGTGGTTAAACAGTTTGGCGTGAACAGTCCTTTCCGAACAGTCCTGTATCAGAACTTTATGACCTCGTCACCATCGCTGAACTTCTGGAATGACTGTTTGAGGTCACAGTGACGCTTCACGTTGGCAAAGAATGATTGTTTTCCATCAGAGCCCGTCTTCTCCGGATTTATTGTTTGGGATCGGCAGGATTCTCGACATGTTTGTGTAGTGACGAGCGTCCTTTGTTCAGGGTGAAGGGGAAAATCTGTTTATAGGACACACAGCTTTCCAACATCTCCTGTCTCAGTGGTGTTTATCTCCTGACTGAGCTCCGTAAATCTCCGCCTGAAGATCAGCATTGTGTCGCGGGGAAAAACACTGGCAGTAAAGCGACACGCAGCCGTAGCCCGGAGCTACAGAAACCAGAGCTGGTGTTACAGAGGGTGTAGCAACCTGACGCTGCCAGGAGAGGAGTGACGGAGGAGTGTCCGCTGAAGCCGGAGCAGTGCGCTTCCCCGAGACCGGTTGGGATTGGGAATCTCAGAAGGTTCTGCAGCAGGAGATTCCACACTACGTCAGCACACACACACACACACACACACACAAGTTCCACTGTGGACCAGTGGAGAGGAATGTGGGAACATCTCCATTAGATGTTGGAATGTTCCAGGAATGAACGGCTCGGCCTAGACTTGCACTGAAATAGCGTGCGCACGCACACACACACACACACAGACACGCTGACCGTTTAAAATGTTTTTTAACACTGTGTGTGTGTGTGTGTCTGTTTGAATCAGGGTTTTGCGTGTTTGTGTGGTTTATAACAACAATAGTTACTAAACACACAATTATCTTGAGGTATTATAATACACACAAAATATTAAGTGGCCAAAATATTTTTGGTAACTAAACGTTATGTTTTCAGAAAAATGTAATAATGTTCTCAGTATTGGTAACTAACAGTAGTATAAAACAAGATTGTGTGTGTGTTTGTGTGTGTTTAAATCAGGGTTTTGCGTGTTTGTGTAGTTTGTAACAACAATAGTTACTAAAAGTAGTATAAAACAAGATGTTGTGTGTGTGTGTGTGTGTGTGTGTGTGTGTGTGTGTGTGTGTGTGTGTGTGTGTGAGTAAGTGTGTGTGTGTAAGTGTGTGTTTGGCATTTAAATCTATTTGAAACAATTATAGATACTTAAGCGCATGAAGAGCTGTGATCTGTTGCATTATTTACCATACACACACACACACACACGCGCGCGCCGTACAGTAGAGTAGAGAGTAATAACAGTAGTAATCATTCTTTTTGAAGCATCTGTAGCTTCTCAGGTAGCTTCCTGCTATTGATGCGGCTGATCCAGAACCGTGTCGTTTGTTATTGTCTGAGTTCTGCTTGCGTTTGCACACACACACTCTAACAATTAATGATTGGCCTTCAGCTCTCGCTCAGGCAGGACTGTTCAAGTCTGGTCTCGTCCGTCATGGACCGTCCTGGATCAGTCCTGTAGCTGTAGACCTGTACAATCTCTGTTTCTGTTCGTGACGGAGAGAATATTCCTGGTGTGGAGTTGTTTTTGCGTCACCTAGCGATGACCATCTCTGCTGTCTGATCCTCTGTGTTCATGTCTGAAGACGCGGCTTAGCTCTTAAACACCTCTTGTGTAACGCGTCCACCGCAGGAGTGACTCAGTGTGTCGGGCTCAGGTGCTTCACCGAACCCTCAAAACCCTTCTGAGTCTCCCACGCTGAGTCTTCTGAACCAATCAGACGTCAGATGAGGTGCGGCGTGTTTGCTCTCGGAGCTCAGGAGCTCAGTGCGGTGAGACAAGCCCAAGACAATGGATGATGGATGAAATAAATGCAAAGAAATAAAATGCTGATCGGATTGTCAGAAGCTAGAAGTCGACGCTTTCAAATCTTTTTCACTTTCATTTTAACCCTCCTGTTATGTTCGTTTCAGAGGAATATCAATAATGTTCTCTGGTCAATTCGACCCTTGGGCCTTTATTTAGAGTATAATTTTCAGAAACCAAAAAGTTTCCCAAAACTGTGTGTGTGGGAGAGTGTGTGACAGCTGTGTATTTTGACTTATTGTTGCAAAGAAACAAATAGTATTTGACATTTCTGTCTCTTTTTAGTTTGGCCAAACTGCAGCTCTTTGGCAAACGTTATTTTTGTAAGAAAAGCATGTAGCGGGCGTTACAAATATGTCAACTGAACCAATCTATTTTACATGTACGCAGATTACACTAACCAAAATGAGCAGGAGAAGTTTCAAAGTGAAAAAATGCTTTTTATTTTTAAACTTTTAACACTGGTCAATTCGACTCGAACATAATCTTTGTAAAATAAAGATGTAGCGTTGTGTTACAAATATGTGAACTGAATCATTATATTTTTAACATGATAATTACACCAAATAAGCCAAGCAGGAGAAGTTTCAAAGTGAAAAAATAATAGAACATAATAGGAGGGTTAAAGACAATTTAATGGAGAATCAGTCTACGATGAAGAATATTCAGGGAAACCTTTGTTTACCTGAAATACAGAAGTTTAGCATCCTGAAATCTCTTTACACCTGCAGTTTATGATCTTTACTATCTGCAGAATTATGCCGTTGTGGGCAAAGCAGCTTTTGCTAGTTAAGCCGTTGTAAATGTGCACAAAGACGTTTTGTGATTGTGTCATCACTGGTACCTGTGTCGCTCAAGAACATCACGTTTCTGGAAGTCGCCGCCACAGATTGGGTCAGTTTTTTTCCCGTGAAATGAGGTGGCTGAATTCTGCGGGGACTGATCAGAGCTCGTCTCACTCCACACGGTTCACACGGCTTTGTGCTTCAGGTCCCATGTCTCGCAGGAGCACAAGCAGAACCCACCTGCCCCCACCTTACAAACTTTATTAGTGTTTGTCCCGCGGGGTCACGACCAGGCAGCAGACAAAAGCTGTTCAACCCTTCACCCACCCGACAACAATACACACACACACCACACCGGGCGACCTGTCTGTGCCGCTCCAGCAGCTGCTCCAGCCCCTTCCTTCCCCTCCTTCTGCTCACTCACAGCTTCTCCTCAAACTTTTCTTTGTGTGTTTTGAATGTGTTTTTCTGGTCTCAAATATAGAGGATTTTGTGTGGACCGCCGGATTTACCTGGTTTGACGTCACTGCTGATTTTCACGTAACTGCACTATTTTGGGAATTTGCGCAGGTTTGGTGCAATTGTTACATCTGTATTGCGGTGTCACTGCTTATCTATTTTTACTTCTCGACACAGCGACGCTGATTTGCAGGTTCCTTCAAACATCTCTCATTGACCTTTTGAGATTATCTCCTAAAGTGACCCCGCAAGTTACACGCCAGTTGAGCTTACATTCAAGTTCTGGACGTTTTTGCTCATCGTCGTAAACTCAAAAAATTCAAAAATCAGTTGTCAACACAAACTCAGGTTTGCGGATCAGGTTTTCTGTCATTTCTGCAAATAAAATTTTATCAAATATAATCCAACAACTTTTCAAAATTTTGTCAGAAATACTGCTCCATACTCCATTTATCGACAATGTTTTTTGCAGGTTTTGGACATTAGCTGCCGAGATCAGGATCTACTATATATAAATATTGTTTAAAATAAATTACAGATTTTTTTTATTCTATTTAAGCAGATCTCTTAAATTGTGCTTTTCAAGTTAAGAAAAACACTTTGCACCAGTGCGTTGTCTAACTGACGGATGAGTTTTGGTCTTTGCTCTGCTGTATAATTTCTAGCGGTGACGTCGTTGCTGATAACTGCAGCTTGTGTTGCATATGCTCGGTTAATGTGTCAGTGAAGCTTTCATATTCATGGTGGGTCCCAAGATTAATAACCAGACGCTTTTGTCTCGGTTCTTACTCCGTCCTGCAGATCTCATTCCAGACAGCAAGACAAGGAGAGACAGACAGTGGAGGAGAGAAGGAGACAAGGAGAGAATTACAGTGTAGGAGAGAAGGAGACAGGAAGTGGAGGAGGGAAGGACACAGGGAGAGACAGACAGTGGAGGAGAGAAGGTGACAGAGATAAACAGTGGAGGACAGAAGGAGACAGGGAGAGAGAGACAGGCAGTTAGAGAGAGAAGGAGACAGAGAGAGCAAGGCAGGAAGTGGAGAAGAGAAGTAGACATGGAGAGAAAGTGGAGGAGAGAAGGAGACAGACAGTGGAAGAGAGAAGGAGACAGGGAGAAAGAGACAGGAAGTGGTGGAGAGAAAGAGACAGGCCTGGTTTACTCTCTGTAATGGAGGCCGAGTTCAGCGGCGTGTGATGTCATGAGTCCTCTTGAGTCTTCTAACTTGGCAGGAAACTCTTCATGAAAAAACACACACTTCTTTTCTACGGCACATTCTTCTGCCGCTCAGACTAAACAGATAAGAGGCTGGAATACAGATAAAGGACATTCCTTCTGTGTTTCTCATCCAGTTTCTTCAAGATTGCCGTTAACCATTAACTAACTTCCGGCCGTGGAGACGAACAGCTCCACAAGGGTTTTAGTGGAGCAAACATAAATTCACATCCATTGTCATTTTTTAATTTACGCTTCACATTGGTTGAACACCATTGCGTATACAGAAAACATTGTTCCTAACCATTGTTCAAACACTTTCATTCGAAGCATTTTCCACAACTATGGCGTTGGGATCACCATCTTCACCACGGGAAAATAGCGAACATACAGATGACACGTTCCTTTAATGCGATCCAGTGTCGCTGTCTGATAGCCGTGCAAATGAGTGAACGGCGAATGATACGGTGTCAGAACATTCAGGCCCCGTGAGAACGTCTCGTTCCTTCACAAAGACGCCTAAACTGCACGATGGAGAAAGCCCGTGAGTTAATGAGCTCTCAGCTTCTCTTTATTCCCGTGAATGGACAGTGGAGCCTGTAGCGTCACACATTCCTCTGCAGGCCGAGGAGCGACGCGGTGACATCTCAACCAGCCGTAGTGGGCTTCACGTCTCCCCTGACCCAGAGGAGACACTGCGGGGACTGTCCCAGAGCCGGGCAGCACAGGCAGGGCATTCATCTGCCAGACGTGCCCTTCACCAGCCTCTCCTCCAGCGCCGCCACAGAGATGCCATTCATCAGACCTCTACGCCACGCAGGGCAGTGGCACTCTTCAACAATAGCTGCCTGGACTGTTTAATGCGTAATGACATGTGCAGACATTTATCGGAAAAGTCTCACATTTAATTTCAGTTAATAATGGCCGTGAGCCGAGCCTTGGGCGACAATGGCTGGGAGAACTAAATAATGAGAAATAAACCAGACAAGCATCTCACGTGTTCGTTGCAGATAGGCTGAAGGAACGCTGTCTCGGTCCTGATTGGTCAAGAAGTGACCCCACCCCTCCATCAAAGAACATCGAGAAGAGACGGAAAATAAAAACAGATCCCATGAGTTTAGAAAAAGTTCATGTTGAATTTTTATTGAAATGGAACTTTAAGGTGGACTGGTTTATGGTGGAGTTACTGCTCTGAGCCTCTTGTTTAGGCCTTTTTGTGCAGTTCTGGGGACAAAACTAAGCACAAAAATCTGAAATCTTTCATTCCAGTTGCTCCACTAAAACAACATTTAGCCCTGACACGTTCTCTTCTCTCTGACCCCGCCCATTATTCCCTTCACCCTGGCTCCACCCATTACAGCCAAGCTCTTTTCTTATGTTCTTGTTATTTTCATACTAACATTCCTTAATCTCACAAAATATCACAATTATCATTATTGTAATGAAATGTGATAAATCGTGCACACAAACACAGACACATACACACACAATCATCGATGTTGGCGGTACGATTGTGGAGAGCCACTGTGCCCAAAGATGAGTTTCCCCCCGAATCAAGCTGCTGCAGTGATGTTCACGCGGAGCTCATCTTGTAAATATGATTACAGCCTGATGGTGGAGATGCGATGGGGTCTGTTAGTAATCAAACACCCGCTGGCTATCTAGTCTGCTGTTAGCTCAGCTCTCGGTGGATGTGCGAGGTGTGCGAGGATGACAGGGAAATCAAACCCTGCCCTCCTTTTCTCTCCCACAAAAGGCCGAACAATGAAGCCTCGGCAATGGAGGGGAGGTTCCAGCGTGATGGCGGAGAGCTTTTGTCTTGATTAAAGTCCTCGTCTTTCTCTTTCTCCCATTCAGCAATTCTGTAGCAGACAATATAAGACAAAGGAAGTGAATGAAAGCTCTTTCAGCATTTACCCAATCAAATACCTTGAAGTGGTGGAGGAGAGTTTGATGGAATACTATTGGCTGATGGCTCAATCAGAGGTGGTGCGCGTGAGCCAGACTCGGCCTGTCGACATGTCCCGGGCTGGACGGCAAATATTTGCTTAAGCGTCAAAGAGCAACTACACTTGTGGGTGGATTTGCAAATATAAGCACAGATGGGGAGCGTGTGCAAATGTGACGAGATCAGAGTCAGAATTAGTCACCATGTTCAACGCTGGTAGTTTGTCGGGATACACAACCACTTTCTGTGGGCAAAAAAATCATTTTGTGTTGTTTTTACGTAAAATTGGCAGTAATGGCCAAGTTCAAACCCTGAACCAGCAGCTGAAACACTGACCCTGACCTGCTTATTCTGTGTGTTGCTCGGGACTAAACCGAATAAATGCAATGTAAAGCACAACATGTGAACGTTAACACACTGTTCTTATCTTCCGCAGAATGTGCTGGCAAAGGCCCTGTATGACAATGTGGCGGAGTCTCCAGACGAGTTGTCCTTCCGGAAAGGCGACATCATGACGGTCCTGGAGCGGGACACGCAGGGGTTGGATGGATGGTGGCTGTGTTCACTGCACGGACGCCAAGGAATTGTCCCCGGCAACCGCCTGAAAATCCTAGTGGGCATGTACGACAAGCAGCCAACCTTGTCATCGACCCAACAAAGCCCGGTTCAGAGCCTGGTAAACCAGCCCAAGCTTCCTCCCGCCTCGCAGTACACAGCCATGCACCCTGCCTTCACCTCAGCCAACTCCATCAACCCAGACGGTGTCTACATGCTGCCCCCCAACCATGGCCTGCCCAACCCTTCCAGCCTCTACCAGGTGCCATCAGGCCCCCAAACTCCCCAGACTCAACCTAAAGCCCCCGCCCTGGCCCAGAAGCAGACCCATCTGCATTACCCTCCTACCCAGCAGGATGTCTATCAGGTGCCACAGTCCATCAATGCGCCGGGCCAGGACATCTACCAGGTACCACAGTCAGCGGGCGGACAAGATGTGTACCAGGTGCCCCCCTCGGTGAACCAGACGCAGGATGTTTACCAGATCCCCCCATCAATAGACCGCAACTGGGATTCACCCAAACCTATGGGAAAGGTATTTCAATTTTGATTTCGTTTGAATGTTTTCCTTCATTCGAGATGACTTTGTGAAGATTCTGGAAATGTCAAACACAACCAAATAGGTATAAATTTAAAGTCATGGGAAATCCCAACCCTGACTAGTTCGTATCCAAGTGGCACGTTCTAAAGACAACACACAAGCCAGCTTTCATGTGTAAGGACACTTCAGGGACACTTCACTCCGAGGTTTGCATGATAAAACAAGCATGGCTGCTGAGAGCAGAGGATGTGAAAGGGCATGAATAATGCAGGAGTTGAGAGCGGAGGTGAGCGTTGGCAGCGCAGGGTGAGTAAGCGTTTTTCTTGCGAGTGGTAACTACAGGTCGCTGTTGTGGGCAGCGCTGATCCCTGGAGAAAGCGTTGTAGGACACGCTCAGGGCGCTGAGCCATGTGTCTCCACGGCGGGGAAATGGAGTGTGAGGATGGAGGGATGAAGTGAGGACGGGTTCAGCTGCAGGCCTGCAGACTCTTAGCCACCTGCTCCAGCCACCCGCTAGAAAGATCTAGAACCGTGTCATGCATGAATACAATCCTAAGCACTAACTCCTGTTGCCTCTTGCTTAGCTACACAACTCTGGGTTTGTACTCCACTGGTTGGCTGTACGTTAAATTTGGCCACGCCTAAACGCAACTTAAACCTGCCAAATTTGTGCAGAATTATCTTACAATCTCTTATTTCTTTTGCATTTCGCTATATTATCCAATAAAGACAAACATCAAGCCTCAGCATACACGGCAAACAAACAAATAGCCACAAACTTTTTGCAGCTTTCCTTACAATACAGAAAGCTGGACACAATGGGCAAAACAATAAAAAAACGAAACACTACACTGCACGACTAAAGACCGGATTACAACAAGACAGATTTACTAGACTTAGATTTAGCTTTGCTATTGATTGCAGTAGCTCGGAACAAAAACACTCTGGAAGCTTTAAACCGATCCAAGACAAAGAGAAGAGTGCAGCAAAAGTGACACGGGTAGGAATTAACAAGAAAACAAGGAAGTGATGACAACAATGATGATACATTTCAGAATAAAAGTCAATGTCAGCCCAAAGTAGTGACTGGGACTGAATCCCAACACTGGCATTTTACAGCTATTTGGGTGCAGTTTCAGAAGCTTTGCTCTGTGGAGCCATATGAGAGGAAGTGGTGAAGAGGCTCTGGTGCAAACAAACGGTTGACGGATCAATACGGATGGCAGCGGCCCAGGAACGTTGTAAGCACTTCCAATGCTGCAGTCGGGAAGGACGTGACTGTGTTTAATAGAGCGGTCAAGTTCTTCAGGGTTTAATGTTCCATCCCAGCCACGTGTACTGTCGAGATATAGATCTGAATTTATGACGTGTGCTGGTCAAAGGGAATGATAAGATATTCAATTCTAGATGTCCATGTTAGATGGACAGTTAGACAGTTCTGAAAGACACAAGTAACATGTTTCACAGTGAAGTGGAGAAAAGTTTTGTGCTCTTCTGAAACTCGACGAGAAGTAGCGTAATGTGAGCGGACGTGACCTTCCCGGTTCTTCCTCTCTCCTCAGGAACAGACGACTTCTGCAGGCTCGTGACTCACTGCTTACACATTAACCAGAGCGAGTTTAGACTATCAACTCAAGTTGCACATTGACCAGTGGAGTAAATAAAGTGTGGGTGAAGAAAGACTTGACCGTTAGCCTGTTCTTCTGGTCCAGGCTCAGGCTAGCGTCTGTGGTTGAGTTGGAATATTGACCGAGTAGCCCAGCCAGATTTTAGTGTGACCTTATCGTGACTGATGATGGCAAAAATGTCTTTGTTCTTGATCAGGCGAGGGGTTACTAAAGCTCGTAATTTACCTCGTATAGGGGTTACTAAAGCTCGTAATTTACCTCGTATAGGGGTTACTAAAGCTCTAAATGTACCTCGTATACAATCATATTCAGATTTAAAACGTATACTAAACTGAGTTTATTACAGTCAGTTATACGTTTCCATCATAAATTGCTAAAACATTATTAACTTTTATGACATTTGGAGTGACAATGTTTCTTCATTGGCATCAATATCTTGACTGTTATTGCATCACTTCCTGCTGAAAATACACTCGACATTCACAAAAACTGCACTTTGCACGCACACTCACACACACACACACACACACACATACACACACACACACACACACACACACTTAATGCACCTATACTGCATTTGCTTTCAAATGCTTTCAAATCATGCTCGTCTTTTATGTTAAACGTCAGATTTTTTATTATGTATCATTATCACAGTCAAGCGATTTACAATCACGTTAAACGAATCAATAACTGAAACTGGTCTAAACGAATGATTCAGTATGTGTTTGCCCGAGGCCTTCTGTATCTTTTCTATTTTTTCATCCTCAAGTAGCTCTAAATGCGGAATAGGGGTCGTAATGACTGTTTAAATAGTCTCGGCTTCCCTCTGGTGATTCTGTTTGATTTCGAGGCTCTATCTCGGCCTGCCTGCAGTGCATTGTGGGACTTTAAAGAAGGACTTAGATAATGGCCTTCCATCAGTCAAGCATGGACTGCTGCGGCGCTGGGAGCCTCGTTTCTCTCTGCTTAGACTGAAAATAAGCGCAAATCCTGAAGACAACGTGACATCTAGAGCTGCAGCGACACGTCAACGTAGTCAACCTCATCGATTACGTAAATACGTCGACGCAAAAAAATGCGTGTCGGTGAGTCGTATTTTTCATTCATCGTGGCAGCGCGGGAAACTAGCGGAGGCAGATATGTGTCTGTGTGTGTGTGTGTGTGTGTGTGTGTGTGTCTGTCTGTCTCAGTCTCCCTCTTCATTCTCTCTCTCTCTCTCTCTCTCTCTCTCTCTCTAAGGCCTTGTAATTTACTATTTTTGTAAATTTATTTATGTAAGTTATACTGAAACATACTATGTGGTTATATACAAGATAATATGTAGTTTTTATTTAGTCACTTAGTTGTTGGCTGAATTTAAATGCACTTTACAAGGGGGGTTATCTTTAATCAGTTTGGGTGTTTGTGTTTATGCCCCAACATCTCATATTGACTGTGTTTAAAACGTGTTTAAAGGAAAGTGTTACTTAAAAACCAAATATCAAGTTTATTTTATTTTTATAAAAAAAATATTGTTTGGGCAAAAAAAAAATATTTTATGCAAAAAAAATACTTGATAGATTAATCAAAAAATGTGTCAATTAATTGAAAAAAATAATTGATAAGAAAATAATTGTTAGCTGCAGCCCTAGGTCAGCGGCTCGGCCGGAAGAGAGATACAGATGCTGCAGGAGAAAATGAGCTGATACAGTTGCAAAGTCCTCAGACAGCATCTGGTCCACCGATGGGCTTTATCTTCAGTTACTCCGCTCCTCATTAGGAAGAATGTCTTGAAGTGACGTTATAGAGTGAAATTAGTTTCTGTGACCAGACCTCCTGATTTATCCGCCATGTCCGTACTTTGACATCAGCCGTTAACGTTTTAGTTACCCCAGGGGAAAGTGCCAAGTACAGAATCTTGAGTATTACAAAATAACCATCCAGTGACACACACACAAACCCGGAGCAGTGTGCAGCCTTGTGGTGGTCTTACTCAAGGACCTTCTGGACCAGGATTTGAACCAGCAACGCCTGGTTGGCAGGTCCAACTCCCAATCACAAGGCTATGACTGTCAAATCTTGGTTCGGTAGTTTTCAGAGCACATTTCTTAGCTTGGCCGAAGTGAAACAAAAAGCAATCTTCTGCTGTCAGAAGCTCTGCTTGTCTTTGTGATCTCCTCTAGAAGGCCTTCTGAGAGCCCGAGCTTCCTGCAAGCTTGAGCACACCACGCTGTCAGTCCGTTTAGCCGCACAGCCACAGGTCACGCAATATAGAGCCAGTGAAAAAGCATCTCGACAGAAGATCAAATAAGGATCTCCTCCATTACCTGCTGTGCCCTCATTTTTTGCTCCGGCGGCGTGTGCTGAGTGAGAGACTGACAGCTAGAGGCCGAGAGACGGAATTAGCCCAGCTACGATGGCGGGTGGAGCCGCGGGCCGAGGGTTTAGCTTCTCGTGGAGACCTGTCATTAACGTCCCCACAGAGCCAGGAGCAGCTCGAGGAGGAAAGCAGGGGTGATGGAGCCCGCCGCGGCCCCTCAGCGTAAACAGCAGACCACTGCAAGCCTTTATTTGTGCTCCACTGGCCTTCATCAAAGGGCTGGAATATCACAGGAGGCCACAGGGTTCACTTTGTACTGCAGAGAGTTGAAAGGACTGAAAAAACACAGATCAGAGAGAAGAACTAATGGAGCCGCAAACCCATTTGCTGTGTCGTATGTCTCCCGCTAAAGAGTACACACAACCTTTGCTCTCGACGTGTCGCCATCATGCTGTTTATGTTCCGAGACCGGCGCACAAGTGTGTTTGAGAGAAGCGTGTTGGGCTTTTAATTGGCCTTCCAATGGCTCCAGCACCAAAGGCTAAACGCAGGGAAGTCCATAAAGCTCTTCGGTTTTGCATCTTTTCCTGGAGGTCAGAGATAAAAAACAAATGGTGCAGGAAGATCTAGACACAGGCCGTTGCAGGATAAAGTCCATTACTTTCTCTTGGTCATATTGGTATTACCTTCTGTGTTTATTCCTGAATGTGCTCTTCCCCATGTTGATGGCTGGGTCTTCGCATGTCAGGTCTTTCCTCACACCATTGGTCGCAGGGAGTGTTTGGTCTCCAGGAGACACGGGCATCTCGGAGGTATTAATAGGTGGCGTGGAGTGTTGTGTTGTCAGGAGAGCAGGAGGAGAGGAAGTGATGTCGTCTCAGTTACGCACACGTGCAACCAGCAGCAGATAGAAGGGTGTGAGATGAAACGCAGGGTGCAAAAATAGAAGGATGGAAAGATTGCATCCTGGTTTTAATGGAATGCCATTCCATAAAGTACACATCTGACGAATCGTGACAGAAAAGGTCACAAGTGAAGGTTTGTAGGTCCAAGCCCTCTTTTGAAAAGTATTAAAAGTTCTGCTTTTTTTGATTTACCGTCGTTATTTGATCAATTCCACTTCAACTTAATTTCTAAAAAACAATTTAAATTCTTTATAGCCTTAAAATTAACACAGTTGGCCAAAGTGCTGTAAACAAACAATAAAGACAAAAGATATAAAAACAAATATAAAACAAAGGTAAAACGATAAAAACAGTAAAAGCCAACTTCTCACACTGGATTAAAACGGCAAGAAATAACAGTGTGTTTTCAGAAGGTAGCCAATGAAGTGCTGCCAAAGTTGGAGTAATATGCTTTCGTTTTTTTAGTACCAGTTAAAAGACATTGAATCATTACACAAACCCATCAATCTTATCCTTGGGCTGTTCATCAGTCTTAAACAGAATAGATCTCCGTCTAGATTTTCGTCAGGCTGACAAAGTGACATGTTTGTTTGCAAGTTTATTTCTCGTTTAACATTTATGGGGATTTTGAATCACCATGGGGATTAGTGTATCTTTGGTACGCAACGTCCACAATAAACTAGAATCTACTGTGCTTACGCAACATCTGGACAGTAAATCAGCCCGCTGGTCTGTAGAGATGCCTATGGGAGGCTGTTCTCGGTGGTACGGTGTGTCTCTGCTCCAGATGAGTCTCACTGTCACCCACATCACACCACGTCACTGAGCCCAGCTGAGCTCAGTACATCAGCCCAGCTGCAGCCTGGAGACACCTCGTCCTTCACCAAGGCTTGTGTGCTGCTCCGTCAGACACCACAGCACAATGCTAGAAGGAAAAAAATATTTTCACTGGAAGTCTCTAGAGTTGAACAAAGTGTGCTGACTTTACAACTCTGAAGTTGCTGCAGAATCAACACAAATCTCTTATGCAACCAAACAGATTCCTCAACAGATGTTTTGCCCTCCGGCTGACCCACATACACTTTAAGCTTTGGCAGGTGAGTTTCAATCCCAGAGAAAAACCATCGTAAATTTGGATTTACATCATCACAACACACACGTACCCCTGACCTGCGCCCCTAACCGTCTACACCGTGAAGAGAACAGCTTGCTCTACAGATGGCAGATGGTAGCTGCGGTAGGGAGGAATTCTCACGCATGACTTCTTATAGAGAAAGTGTGTTTGAGAGTATAGCTTGTGTGTGAAGTCATGTGGCTGCCCAGCTTCTGATCCTTCTTTGAGTTCTGGGCCTTCTGGAGTTTGGAGTCAACCAAATCCAAGTAAGCTAATGCAAACCTCTGATTCTAAGATCCAAACACCCAAAGCCTCTGGGTTTTAAGCTGCATGATCTCCAGGAGAGATCGTTCACCCGAAAGAATCCTGGAGGAGCTGGAGCTTCTCTTCAAAGAGAAGTGTCAGCTGAGGAGGCTTGGGTATTGTCTCCAATGGAAGCTGTTCCAGACTTGTTCCACTGTCTGAAGATATACCGGTGGGACTCTGACTCTAGGCGGACCAGAGAACACCTCTGTGAGGAGCTGTTGGAAGTGGTGAGGGAGTAGAAAGCCTCAGTCTGTTGTCAGACCTGGTCCTTAATAAGTGGCAAAAGATGGATGGAAGGCTCTCCAATCAGGTCTCTCTTTCAGAAGACATTTTCAAAATGTGCCCGATTAAGCGGCTGCTCTGATTAACAGTCCCTGCACACTTTCCCCTATATGCTTTACATCAAGTATTTAGTGCTTGGCAAGCAGAAACACTAGATGTGTATGTGGTGGTTTATGGTCCAGAGGCAGGCTTGGACTTGGTCGGGCTTGTGTGGTGGTATGTGTGATTGTGTCAGATGGGGTAAAGTGGTCACAGCCGGGGGTGGGGGGGCTTTTGTAAAGCAGCCCTGACAATCTGTCCCGTTGAACTGAATGTCCATGTAGCCGCTGTGATTGTGACTCTTGTCCAGCTGTCGTGCGCAGGCCAATCTAGTCGGCCCTATTGTTTCTGTCCACAACAGGGAGTGTTTTTCTTTCTGTGACATCATCATTACATCCACCGCTCTGAGAGTGATTGTTGGGACAGCTGGGTCTGCGCACACACCGTCTTCATGGCCAGACCTCTGGCTGTATTGACCCTGGTCTACGGATGGCAGGTCGCCATGTGTGGAGCATCCTTCATCGATAATTCACGCTATTGATCGGCGTGAGTTATGGCCGGCTCTTCAGAGGCTCTCAGCAGGATTGAGTGACTATTACTTAAGGCTGAACAGCGGTCTGAGAGGTCAACGGGGGAAAGGGTTTAACGGTGGGTGTTGGTGCTTTGGTGTTAGTACTGGTGCATGCGCTCAAAATGTAAAATAAATGACAAAAAACCTGCACACACACAACCTACTGATGTTTTAAGACTGAAAATTAAATGAACAGAAAATTTCACAGACAATCTTTGGTCCAAATAATTGGACGTATGTTCAATATAAAGCAAACCATATCAGGCTAATATAATGTGAGGGGGTCCCACAATATACCGCCAGCCACCCGCTCTTTACCTTGCGGCACATTGAGCGGGAATTCGTTATAGACTCGCGGCCGCGTGGAAACGCTCCGCTAGCGATGTGATGCGTGAGAGAACGCGAGGAGGACTAGTGATGACACACTGCCAGTTTCCCTAATGAGAACGGCTTAATTGTGTGTGTCACTGCTAAAGCCACTGTGTGTGTGTGTGTGTGTGTACTGCCATTCCAAATATATAGATCTTTGTCTGGGCTCCACAACTTTGGAGTGTATCAAGGTTGGGACCCCACTATGACATAAATACAAGTGTGTGTGGATGGTACATACAGTACAGACAATACATCCTGAGACTTTCAGAATCCCAGTGTCTTTCTTCTTTAGCTTTTGGTTTTCAGATGGCGAGGTATATTCTCTACTGAAGCGTTTCACATGGGCGCGCTGCAGCATCCTTTGGCCGTACGTTGTCGTCTCTCGTGCCTTGGTTACCATAGTCACGAGATTAAATCTAACAAGGCATCAGCGCTTGACAAAGAAAGATTTCTGAAGTCGTTTATCAGCGCGACTTTGTGAGTTCCGCTCGTCTGAATCCTGTAGCCGGACTGCCTCGTTTCTTTTTTACGAGTTTGGCCGTAATTGAAAGCGTTGCCTGACCCTAAATTAGGATTATTGAGTGGTTTAGCCTCCACTGGTATCTCTGGTTTAGTATGCGAGAAGCCACGCCAGCACAGTGCGTTCCGTTACACTGACTGCAGCGAACTGATAATGGAGGAACACAATGGAAGCGCAAATAATCTCATTAACTCTGTATTATGAGTGAAGGCCGGCGATCATGCGTAACTGGCCCGCGGGGATTTATTAAAATCACACGAACGGCTCTTCACCTTCATCATCACGGCCTGCACGCACCACACCGGCCGAGATTTCACGCGGCCTTGGCGGGATTTAAATCTGGCGAACGTCAAGCGAACAATTGGTGATGGGAACAGCTGGAGGAGTGTGTGATTGGTGTTTGGTGGCGGACGCTGTACAAACACTGGACGGAGGCGCGTTTGGGTTTCCCAGGCTCACGCGATTGAACCGCTCCCTGAAGCGTGAGACGGAAGGTAAACAGGCCGACAAAAGCGGCGAGCCGTTCCCACGCTGACCCCGCGGGACCCGGATCCTGTTCTGCGTTCTGTGTGTTAACAGTGTGACCTTTCCTCCGTCCCGCAGGTGGTTGTTCCCACACGGGTCGGACAGATGTACATGTACGACGCCGGGAAATGCGAACAGGACGAGTACGACGTCCCCCGACATCTCCCACCTACCCAAGACATCTACGACGTGCCCCCCATCCGCAGCCCCTACAGTCAGCAGGTACACACTACACACACACCTTATGGCCAGGACACAAATATAATATAAACTATATTAATAATGAAAGACTAGTTTACCCTTAAAAAGGTGCACTTTTTTGTGGCACACAGACAGACAGATAGTAGATTATGTAGTAGACAGATAATTATAGTAAACAGATAGAATAATGTATAATTAGTCAATACAACAAAAAGCTAATATAAAGCGGTATAAGCACTAAACGAGTAGGAAAAAATAGCAAGCTTTTTCTTCAGTTGGAAATGAATGCGTGTGTGTGTGTGTGTGTGTGTGTGTGTGTGTGTGTGTGTGTGTGTGTTTGAGTTTGAGGATATAGAATGCGTGGTCAGCAAGATTGGCGCGCACACATACACACACACACACACACACACTTACTCATTCACACACTCACTCACACACGCACGTTAGTTTCCTACAAAAGTAATGGCTTCCTACTTTTTCCTACTTGCTATTTCCTACTGCTTATACTGCTTTTTATTAGCTTTTTGTTTTATTCGTGCATTCATTATGTCACTTTTTTTGCTGATATTTTATGCTGCTTTTCATGCTTTATCTTTTATTTTGTATTTTTGTCTGTTTCATTTTTATTGGATTTCTCTGTTACCTCTCCGTCCTTTAATTCCTGCGGCTCTATGATTGCGTATCTATTTTTAGATGAGGTCAGGCATTTTTTGCACTGAAAGTAGATATTTCAGTGTCTGGAGGCATTGAGAGAAGAAGGTCAGCCTCGCCCGTGTGTGTGTGTGTGTGTGTCTGAGGATATAGAATGTGTGGTCAGCGAGATCGGCGCGCACACACACACACACACGCCGGTGGCAGGAGAAGCAGACAAAGCCTGGCTGTGCAAACACACGCCAAAGACACACGAGCAGCCCGCAGCGCCACGTAGAAACCCTGCGGCAAACTCACTGTACACACTGATGCTTCGGAAGCAGGCATTAAAATCAAAGCTCAGAGCGTTCTGTCTGTTTCAGCAAATACTAATCTCTCCTTTCTCGTGTGGACAACAAATGTCTGTGATCTTTCAGTCAGAATCCTGATGCTTTGCTGGAATAGTTCCGTCCAGTTTCTCACGTTGACCCACAGAAAAAGCAGCCCAGCCAGATCTACATCCAGTATTCTCCCGTCATTTTATACTGAAGGCAGTTTAACTAATGGTTTGACGGAGGAACAACAGGACACTTTGTCAGGCTGCTGTGAAAGAAGACGGAGTGAAACTGACACAATTGAAATGATAATTACACAATCGCCAAATGTAATCCCACAAGGAACGGAGGAATTAGTGAAACAAGCTGTTACACTCCACATTGAAACTGAAATTGAAGTCACATAAATGGAATCGAATTAGTGCCAAAAATATCAAAGATAAAAATCTAAACGTAAATCCAAGCGGGAAAAAAAGTAAAAAAAAAAAAAAAAAACGTGAAGGTTGCAAGCAAGAAATAAAAAACCAAACGTAATTGCAAGAGAAAAATGTGAAGCATTTGTTTCTTAAAAATGTACGATATTTTTGGCACTACTCTGATTCCATACAAATCTACATTTTTCTTCATTTGAAATTGACTAAGTTGGTCTACTACGCTGATTCTGAACTACGCTGGTACGATCTGGTCTGGTCTGGTCTGGTCTGAGCGGTTACGCTAGAACTCGACTGAGACACGGCGTTAGAGATGCTGATGGTGTTTGTGATTCGTTGAGTATTGATGAAAGTGTGAGATGAGCAAATCTCTCACAGATTGAAAACGTGGATTTGGATTAAGTGTGTTTTACTTGAACAAGTTAGGGATTGTGTCACGGTTGGATTGAAAAGGCACGTCGGGATAGGCTGGTGCGTGTGTAACAGTGCAGATGTTTCTTCACGAGCCTCGTCAGTTCTTCTCCTCCGACGGGCATTGAGTTCCTTTGAACCCCCTTTCACTTTTTTGGTAAAAGCCACAGTGATCGGAAACTGTTTTTCATTTTTGGTCACAACCATGAAACATGAGTCATCACGAGAAGGCGGAGCTCAAACAGGAAGTCACACCTCAGCGATTGCGCTGCATCTTTGCACATTAGCATCTTTATTTTTGACATTCTGGTAAGGTCATGACAGGAAGTGGCAGAGACGGGGGAGGAGGTCAAAGGTCGTTGACCGATGCGGTTCTGATGTTGGTGGCAATGCGAGCGCTGTAGAAGAACAATGTGTCTAACCTTCATTTGCTCTGGACCCGATAGGGTTAATAATACTTATCCTTGGTGTCTACTCTTGACCGCAGGTCTACGATACCCCTCCAATGGCGGTGAAAGGCCCGGCCAGCAGAAATGGACAGGAGATCTACGACACGCCACCTAGTGTGGACAAGAGCCACCTGATGTACCAGCAGACGGTAAGAATGATCGGAACTGTCTGTCTGCTTTTCTACATTTGTCTGTGTTTGATCGTTTGTCAATCTGTCCGTTCCCTTTGTTTACATGTCTGTCCATCTGTCTGTCTCTCTCAATGAAAATATAAACATTAATGCGGTAAAATTTAGTAGAACTGGGGTAAAAAAGGCATAAACTCTTAATTAACAGCGTCCTTAGAGAACTTCATCATCTTCATCCAAGTCTCATCACGTCTCCTGTCTGTTTCAGGTGTATGACATTCCTCCATCTGTCAGCAAAGACGTTCCAGATGGTCCCATCAGAGAGGAAACGTATGACGTCCCTCCTCACTTTGCCAAGAAGAAGAGCACGGAGAACCAGAACCACGCGTATGCGCACGAGCCGCTCATTCCAGACGACGTCTACGACGTTCCTCCTCCTCAGCTGATGGGGAAGCGTCAGCCCGAGGGCCAGGAGATCTACGACATCCCCGTCAGCCTGCGGAAAGGCGGCCCTCAGGACCCGCACCTGACCGACGTCTACGACTTTCCCCGCGAGCGTCCTGCAGGAGAAGACTCGGGGGACTACGTGTACGACGTGCCCCCTCAGGTGGTGCGGGACGCGGCCGCGCCCGAGGAGCTGAGCCTGAGCTTCAAGCGCCTGTCGGCCTCCAGCACGGGCAGCACCCGCAGCAACGTCTCCACCTCCTCGCTGGACACGGTGCCGGTGCGGGACTCCTCCGGGTCGGGACGTCTCCTCCTGCTGGACCTGGACCAGGCCATGGAGCGGCTGTCCCGCCTGCAGCAGGCCGTGGAGAGCTCCGTCTCCCTTCTCATGTCCTTCATCAGCGGCAACTGGAGAAGCCCCACGCAGATGGAGAGCAACCTTCCCGCCATCCGGCCGGCGGTGGAGCGCATACGGGTGGCGGTGCGGGACCTGCTGGAGTTCGCCAGAGGAGCGGTGGCCAACGCCGCCCAAGCCACTGACCGCACTCTTCAGGTCAAGCTGGCCAAGCAGCTGCAGAAGATGGAGGAGGCCTTCCAAGGTCTGGTCAAGTACAGCCAAGCACTGGACACCCTGGGCTGGTCCCACGCCGCCCTGATGGCGCCACCAGGCGGGGACGACCTGGACCGCTTGGTCATGTGTGCTCGGGGCGTGCCTGACGACACCAAGCAGCTGGCCTCGTTCCTGCACGGCAACGCCTCCTTGCTCTTCAAAAGGACAACCAGACAGCAGCAGCTCCCCTTGCCTCCCGTTCCTCTGGCTGGAGACGTGGGTCAGCTGACCAACAACAACACCATCTCAGGCTCTCCGGACACCAGGGTCCACATCCAGTCTCGTCCTCTGCCCTCCCCGCCCAAGTTCTCCGGTGAGGAAGAGGCTCCGGAACGGCCGTACGAGAGCACTGAGGAGGGATGGATGGAGGACTACGACTACGTGCATCTTCAGGTACGAGCACCAGCGCTCTGGTCTCGCGGCATCAGGTCACGTGTGGTGAGTCACGCCAACAGACTCCTGCTTTTCAGTAGAAACGTTCCACAACCGATCCAATGTTTCTACTGAGAAGAAGGAATCCGGCTGACGTGGCATTGCTGGCCACTGCAGTGTGAGATGCTCGTCATCATCAATCCTACAGTAGTAGGAATTCTAATAGTCATTATCTTAACACCAACAAACAATTGAATAAAATGCAACAATCTTTTTTTACTTTATCACACATGTGCTTTAACTGTGTAAATTTGTAAAGCGCCTTAAAATGCACTGAACCTGAACCTGAACCTGAACACATCCTGCTTTAGCTGCCAGCCTCAGCACAGTTGAAAGCTGAAACTGAAAGAAGGAAGTTCTCCCAGCATTCCCATTCCTTGACTCGCAGCTTCAAGAGTCCGGTTTGAATCGCTTCCAGTGTTGGACTGTGGTCTTGGCTGATGTTGTACTGCCCCCTGTTGGACTGAATGTTTCAGAACATGTTCTTTTAATTCAGTGGGTAATGTTTTCAATTGTCTTGTTTCTCCTCTTTTATTGAAGGGCAAAGAAGAGTTTGAAAAGAACCAAAGACAACTGATGGAAAAAGGAAGCATCAAACACAATAAAACACAGCTGGAACAGCAGCAGGTATGTAGAGCTGTCACCTCTCTCTCTCTCTCTCTCTCTCTCTCTCTCTCTCTCTCTTCCTTTATCTCTTTTTCTTTCTACTCTCTATTTTTCTCTCTGTCTCTCTCTCTCTGTATCTCTCTCTCTCTTTCTCCTCTCTCTCTTTTTCTCTGCCTATTTATCTCTGTCTCTTTTCCTCTCTATCTTTTTCCCTCTCTCATTTTCTCTCGCTCTTTCCCTTATTCTCTCTTTCTTTTCTCTCTGTCTGTCTCGCTCTTTCTTGCTCCCTCTCTCTCTTATTCTCTCAGTCTGTTTCCGTCTATCTCTCTTTTTCTCTCATCCTCTTTCACTCTGTCTCTTTTCTGTCTCTCTCTACCCCTCCCTCTCTTTTTCTCTCTCTGTCTCATCCTCTCTTCCTCTCTCATTTTCTCTTTCTCTCTCTCTCTCTCTCTCTCTCTCTGTTTCTTCACACACACACACACACACTCACAGACTGCATTGTGTCGTCATCGTTTAACAAGGTTCTCTGTCCTGCCGACAGCTGAAGCAGTTTGAACGACTGGAGCAGGAAGTCTCCCAGCCAATCAACAATGACATTTCGGGCTGGACTCCGCCCCCGCACTACTCTCAGACTCCGCGCAGTGCGCTGTGCCTGGGCGACCGGCAGCTGCTGCTGTTCTACACGGAGCAGTGTGAAGGCAACATCACCACGCTCACCAACGCCATCGACGCCTTCTTCTCCTCCATCAACAACAACCAGCCGCCCAAGATCTTCGTCGCTCACAGCAAGTTCGTCATCCTCAGCGCGCACAAGCTGGTCTTCATCGGGGACACGCTCTCCAGACAGGCCAAGTCTCCGGAGGTGCGCAGCCGGGTGGCGCAGCACAGCAACACGCTCTGCGACAAGCTGAAGGACATCGTGGTCAGCACCAAGACGGCGGCGCTGCAGTACCCCTCGCCCGCCGCCGCCCGAGACATGACTGAGCGCGTGCGGGAACTGGCCGGCGGCACGCAGCACTTCCGCATGGCGCTCAACCAGCTGCTGTCCATGTGAGGGCGCCAGATCCCCTCAGACTCTACTGTAAATATCACAGCTGTATGTGACGGGTGGCGGGTGAGAAACTTTTGTGCCATTGTCGTTCCGAGACGGAGATTGTCTGGTGGGTTTAAGACGCATCGTGCTAGCTCGTGTAATGACTGCTCGGATTATCATGCGTTTGTCTCCACGAGAGTTGCTCGTTTTTCAGGCTGAAGTGCAAAGCATGCTGGGAGTCGGCCTCTGAGATGGCACGGGTGGGCAACCTATGGCCCGTGGGCCGCAACATTGTGAAACGGCGTTTGTTTTGCCCGTTTGACGGAATGGAGAGTCAATTTCCAACGTTCTTCTGAGCGCTGAGCCCGAGGTTTGCCCACCCGTCCACCACTCACCCTTTCACACCCGATCTGCAAACCTCAACCATTCTTTCAGACGTTTCATGAGCGGAGGCTGTTTTTTTTTACCTGGAGGCTTCGCTTAGATCACTTCCTGTAGCGCCACTTCCTGCTGGACAGGTGCATTGTGGCTCACGCGGCCAGTCAGAACCCGGGTCGGCTTCACACGCCGGTCACGTCTGGTTTCCTCCCGCATCCAGACCTGAAGAAACCATCCCACCAGCTGGTGCAAGTGACTTCCTCTCCTCCATCTCCTGTCGGTTGTCTTGTAAAGTTCCAATCATGTCAGAAAAGGTAGTTTAATGAGACTTTTTAAACTTTTTAAGTACTGCAACATGTTGTTGTGTATAGTCGAAATTCTTATCCATTAAAAGAAGCATTTAAGCCAAACGCTGAGCGGACGTCTGTGGTGCTGTTCTCACATCTGTGTAAAATACAGAACTGGATAAATATCTTTAATGTACATATTTTCAAAACAAAATGTTTTTAATCCAACTTGCTAAAGAAATCCTTGCTTACTGTGAAGTATAACAATCATCTGAACTACAACTGGAAGTCTTGTTGGAAATGTGAATAAAATCAAATATATGGTAAATTTACACAAACTAGAACACTGGGAAAACGCGTCCTAATATGAAATCACTACTAACTACTACTACTACTACTAACTCCAAAGGTAAAACCATCTCTTGGTTTGATTTCAACTCCTTTGAACCAGGGACTCGAGTTTACTGATAAAGCACATTTTACAGCCGCCGATCTTTTCAAAGCAGGGCACAAATGAATGAAAATGACTGAGCAGTGAGCGAGCAGAAGAGAAGAGAGAAAAACCTGGAGAGTCTCTCTCTTGATTGGTCCAGAAGTGACTCCACCCTCTCACGAGCAAGACAGAAAGACGCAAACCCCTTTCCAGCGGATACCATCTACCTCCAGTGACTTCGTAATCTCATTGAATTAGAGGCACGAAAACTATTTAGGGCTTAAAATGTCAACATCGAAATTCTGAATTGTACACGGTATTTAATAGGTAACCAGTGTAAAGACTTTAAAATTAGACTGATGTGGTCTTAGGTTATAGAATTCTGCATGGACTCTATAAAAAGACTCTCTAAAGAATCGTAAGCTAAAGTAATGACTGAAATAAAGTTTTTCTGACGTTTCCCAAGGTTTATCACCTTAGATGTTTGTGATAAAGAACTGATACACCACAATATTCAACCGTCTGGTTTATTCCTCACTTCATTCAAACTGAATCCACAAGAGACATTTATTCCTCAATTATTCCTGGTTAATTGACGTATTGAGAAGCTTGAGAAGGTTGTTGAGTCAAACACTAGGTTGTGGCTGAGGAGTTCACCAGTTGGTCTCTTGCGGTGTGGTAGAAGCTGGTCTCCTGACCTTCCCAGTTCAGGTTCTGGTTCCGGTTGCGTGCGAGCAGCTTCTCCACTTTTGTGACCAGCATCTGACTGCCGAAGGACAGGCTTTTGGTCTTCTCGATCACCTGCTGATACGGTGAGACGGCTTTGGTGCTCATCACCACATGGCCCAGTTTGGAGTCGATTCTGGCATCCAGTCTGGCATTCCGGATCAGATTCACGATCCACCGCTCTGCTTCCTCTGGGCTCATGTTCAGCTTCTCGGCCACCGTGCCGATGCTGAGACACTGATAGACCCGACAGAAGGTCTCGAAGACGAAGAGCCGTGCGTTGTCAACAAAGTCGTCCAGACAGGCCACCAGGAAGAAGTCGTTCATCAGCACCGACTCGCATTCCCTCAGCTTCTTCTGAGCACCGTCGAAGTCAAAGTGAACGTACAGGCACTCCACAAACTCTGTGACAGGATCTCTGTACGTATGCGACTCCTGCTGAATGACCTCGATCAGATCTTTCAGAACCTTCTGCCGTCTTCTCTCGTCCTTGTTGGAGATGACAGCAGTGGTCAGGTAGCGCAGGATGTGAGGACACGTGGTCTGGATTGCGTTCAGGTACTGGGGCTGGTAGAGGAACAGCTCGATGATGTTGTCTCTGCCCTTGGGGTGGTTGAAGAAGACAAACAGAGACCAGTGTATGAGCCACGTTCTCTGCAGCAGAGACCAGAGAGGAGAACTGGCACAACTGTTGTCGATGGTGTCTCGTAGGCGGGTCAGATCCTCCATGGCCGCCTCCCAGTTCTGCATGAGGATCTCGGATGCCAGTTTCCCCCAAAGCGAGCTCATGACGTTGTGGTCGGTGGAGGGCACGAGCACACGGTAGAAGTAGAGGTGTTCCGCAGCTCCAGAGTAGTTGCCACACTCGTACTGGAATTTGGCGTAACGATAAAGCGTGTCCAAATATTCTTGGCGAAAGCCATGTTTGCCGGTCAAGTGTTCGAACAGCGTCTGGTCGTCTCTTGTGGACTGCATCTGTCTTTGAGTCTCCGGATCTTCCAAAATCTTGACGATGGGCTCCATTTCGGATTGAAGCTGCTTCAGTTGGGCAACCACCGTGGTTCGTTTCTCCCTCAGGGAATGTGGAATCTCTTGGTCGGGATGCAGGTTCTGGTAAACGTCTTTGGCAAAATCCACCATGTTGGCATTGCTCAGAAGATCCAACTTCCCTTGCAGAAGTTCCTTGTCGTTGTAGATCTCTCTGACGGACAGGAACTCCAGCAATGGAAAGACCAAATGGCGGTCAAGGAAACGGGCCAGCTTGTTGGTGAGGTCATACTCTGCCATGACCACTGTAGTTTCTGAAGAAAAGCAAAGGAGATTGTAAACTGCATCATTCCTGAGGAGTTTGATCTCCACATTCCTGGGTCGACCGTAGTCCACCTGAACACATAGATCCTGACAAGACGAGAAGATTCACCTCAAGAGACTTAAAATCAGAGAAATAATGTGGTTTGGTTTTATTTACCAAAATCTCTTCTGGGTGATGGAGATAACAGCTAGTAAAAAAATGTTTTTCATTTCTGGGTCACGTGGCGCTGGACGCTGGGACACACCCTGCATTATTGGTCGACCAATCGCATGACACAACATCAGTAGGCAATTTTTTAGCAGATACTCCAATTCTCCAGCATATTTTGGGACTGTGGGAAGATACCGGAGACCCAGAGGAAACCCACGCTCACCAATCGGGCATCAAACTCGAACGAGAACTGCTGTGCCACACAACATATCTTTAATGTGTTTTGTATCACTAGTGATACTCTATATTCATAGTCAGTTTACAGGGACTTACGTTTTTTTTTTTTTCTTTTTTCAAAAAACTTATTGAATTCAAGAATGCACATGTACTGAATAGTTGGATCACCAGGTGGCAGCAATTAACTGTTTTGTGGCTTTTCCAGTGCAGTGACCACTATGGGAGATGCTGCAAATTTGGAAAAAACGATTTTTTTCATATTTTATATTTTCCTTAAAAACATATTTCTGGAAGTCTAGAACAGTACAAATTCTACTCAAATTTCTAAGAGAAAGATTGTCTGACGGGTTGCTTGAATGTGGCGTGGTAAGATTTTGTGAAATTTTAACCCTTACCCCTAATGCGCTGTATCAGTAGAGCTACGTTTAAAATAATATACTTTTTTTTATTTTTTCGTTTTTTTAATAGAACTATCACGTAGAATAATAACAAAAAGCTTTCCTACCGGGTTCTTACAGCAATAAAGGGATAACGAAGAACAGAACACAACACGCCATGTCACTGTGTTAGAAAGTGTCTCCTCAGCATTGAACCTTCCTTATTTACCTGTTTATTAGTTTTTTACTTTTAAAGATGCTTATAATATTTGATATGTAAATATGTGTATAATTTATGATATATATAAACATTCTCTATTCCTCTTTGTATTCTTCTGCTATTGTGAGATGCAATTTCCCCGCTTTTCATTTCACTCATTCATTCATCCAACTATAGCAAGATAGCTCGAAGACTCGAAGTCTGTCTTGTCAAATTGTTGTCCTTCAGTCACATTGGGAGGTTTCCATCATGGATCACCACAGCAGGACAAATCCTAACGTTGTGATTGGTCTTCAGCTGCTGGACTTCCTGATGTGTTTGAGATCAACGTTCTGCTGCAGATCCCGAAGCCGTGTCAGCTTGATGCGTCAAGCAGATGGTCAGATAAGCTCCTTCAGGATTATCAAGTTGAGGTATGGCAAGATAATGCAGGTCCTGATGCAGCAGAACATCTCCAAACTTCCAAAATAGCAGTTACTGGGATTGTGCCAAAATGTTCGTTTGAAGTTGAAGTTTTCCTCAGAGGTCTTGGATGGTCAAGATGCTTGACTGAGCCAGGTGAAGCCAATTGGTTGTGGTGTGAGCTGTGAGGTCTTTTGTGGTCAAATAAGTGGAGATATTTTTCAGACTGAATCTGAATTACTTTTGATTCAGGCGACTTCTGACTTTGGTCAAAGTCTATGAAGTTTTCTTTCAAAAATCTTTTGTTTATCTATTATACCTCTGAACATTATTTAAATATGTTTGATGATCGGAAGCATTAAAAGCATGAAACACATCAATAAAATGGGAATGTTTTTTTCTTTACCGCCTTGGTTGTGCGTACTTGAGCGCGCTGGTGTTCTGCGTCTCCATGGCTACGCGTGCACGCGCTCACGCCACACACCGGAAACGCGTCACCAGTCAAGACAGCTCGTTTGTAAAGGTTTGTCATCTCCTACCCCCGACATTTTTATTTAAAGTCAAGACAACAAAAAGAGTCGGTCTAACACTGTAAAAAAACTTTTCAACAGATGAAACATGGAAGACTGCGCGTCACGTGACGCTATGCGCTGCGCAGGATGAAGAAACCTCGCACAAAAAACAAACGGTAAAGTTATCTCGTTTTTTTAAAGAACGTGTCAATACATTTTTTAAAAAGCCGTAAAAAGTTTAAAACGTTCAACGCAGTTACGTACAGTGTTTGTCTTTTTCAAAATGAACACCACACGGGTAAACTTTGTAGACATCACACAGAGAGGTAAACAAACACATTGTAAACAGTGAAAGCACATTATACAAGATAAACAACACATGTACCATTCCAAAATTTAAAACATGTTGCAAATGTCAAGTGTTATTAAGGCTTTTGAGTTGCTTGACCTTGAGTTACGATACTAGACAAATTCTTCACAAAAATGTGGGAAGAATGGTTTGTCACCGGTACTCAGTGGCGGTGTTCTGAAAATTCCTCCTACAGCTCAGAAGTTCCTACATTTATGTCACTGTTCAGCTGTTCACGTCAAAACTGAATACTAATATAAATAAGTACAATATCGTGTGTACTGTTATAAGTGTCCATGTTCATTTAGTGCATTTATCGCGCTCCGCGAAGGGTAAGAACAGCTGAGAAGTGACGTTTTATTAGCGCGCACGCGCAACTTGCAAGCTACACACAGCTGAGCAGTAACGTATGTTCTAACGCGCGTGTTATAATATATTGTACTTATTTATATTGGCATTCAGTTTTGACATGTGGCGAGCGAGCTAGGAACAGCTGAGCAGTGACGTCAGTGTAGGAACTTCTGTAGGAAGAATTTTCAGAACAGCGGTTCTACACTGTATGGCGCCCTGGGCGAGACTCCTCCTTGGCGCCCCCCCCCCGTCCACATAAAAAAAAAAATATATATATACTATATATATATATAATAAATAATGTTTTTTAAAATATTAGATTTTATGAAGCTATATAAAACTATACATTTTAACTATAAAGAATAACACAAATGTTAAATATCTTGAATCAAACTACAGAACCTTAAAATAAAAAAAACACAAACTAAAAACTGAAATCTGACTTTTCTGGCCTTCCTTGATTAAGTTCTCGTACGAAATATGTTACATGAATACTGTAAAATTTAGAGAGATTGCATAACTTTATCTTTTGCTCGTTTTTCCTCATCTTCTTTTAACTTTTTCCTATGTTGTGAACCTGACAGCTTTTGTGTTTTTTTTTCTCTCACGAATCCCAATCGTTTTGCAAATTGGGGATCAAGTCATCGGATTTATCTCACATCCCTTCACCCAACACTGTTACTCAAGACCTGAAGTCAAGAGTGTAAACAAATACACCTGGATTGTTTTGTATTACCTGTGTTTTTATGCATTTGACACAATTTAGATAAAAAAAAACATGTTTGCTTATTAGGAGTGTGACAATTAATCCTGTAATTGACGTGTACATCCTTAATAAATCAGTAATGCGTTAAAGCCCCGCCCCAGACTTACGGTAGTTTAGTGTGTCTCTCTCCCTTCTCGAGAGAGACACACTCACTCACTTACTCACTCACACTGACACAAGTGCGTTGCCTTTTGCGCTCATCCTCTCCCTCCTTTTTCACTTTTTTCGTTATCTGCCACGACACACAAACGGGTCGCCGTCACGTATGATACTTTACAGAAAAACACATTGCGGCCGCGCATATTTTTTTTTCCCGAGCGCCCGTGGCGCCCCACACGTGACATGAAAAAATGCCGCCCTTGGCGACTGCCCCGTTCACCCATGCCTAGAACCGCCACTTATATATATTTGAAATATAGCAAATAAAAGAGGCATACATTTGAGAGGCAGTTTGGATGTTAGAATTGTATAACGAATAGAACGTGAGTAAAATTAGAATAGTGTCCCAATAATTTTTTTTAAGTCTATGAATCATTTAATATTGTATATAACCACTGATTTTTGTGATGGAGTGTATGGTGTTTCCAAAAAAATGTAGAAGCAACGATACACTGATCTGTTCATGTGTATAGACTGGGCCGGATACACATACGTGTTCATAATGACATCACTCTTTCACAGTTGTTTTTAGTCAAACTGGCAACTGTCACAATCGATCATTGACATCAAACAAAAATGCAACATTGGGTTGCACTTCGACACATTAATGTTTGAAAAGATGTTCTTATTAAAATGCACAACAATATTATCAGTAAAGTGAAGAGTAATTACACAAACAAAACCTTTTGAAAGCAATTTATTATAAAAGGCATTGACAAATATACACGCTTAAAAAAACCTACTGAAATTCACTTGTCCTAATACCACGATCACTATCCAACGAGCTCAAATGGTCAGAAAAAGGTCCTTCAAAAAAAAAAAATCATAGAAAAAAAACCACGATGGAATAAAGCTGAGTGGAGATGGGCAGGATCCGCGTCCGCGCTCACAGAGACAGACGGCCACGCCAGCACGCGCCGCTCCATCAGTTGTAGATGAAGTTAAACCTGAGCGAGGAAGAAGATGATGAGGAGCGGTCAAACTAGCTGTCCATCCAGGGCTGATAAATGAGAGCAGTGATGGTGAGGTCACCTGCTGAGCAGCTGAGGGAGGCTGGAGATGATGGGGCCGTAGCCCGGGGCGTTGTCGTACAGCTCGAACAGCGGCGCCGCCACCAGCTTGTAGTTCTTGGGCACGGCGAACAGCGCTGAACACACACACACGTCACACTCGGCGAGCAGCAGGAGATCTCCACCATCTCACCTTTCTCCTGCAGCTGCACCAGGAACAGCTTCTTGTGCTCTTTGGGTTTGGTGATGTGCGCAGGAATGTAGGGATACTGCGGAAGAGCAGGAGTTAGCGCCGGTGTTCGAAAATTCTGTCCTACACGGGAGAACTTCCTACATCGCTTTGCACACGCGCGAGATATCACGTCATGTTCTGGCCACATTGGTAAGTTCACGTTCAAGTTCTGAGCATTTGTAGGGCGCTTTTCACAGTTTTAACTGTCTCAAAGTGCACGTGTGAATATGTGAGAATTTTTATTGATTTGATCGTCTGTTTGTTGGTGTTAAGTAAATGGTTATGATTACGACATAACAAAGACAAAGACCTCAATCAGATCTTAAACACGTAAGTAAACACGGATAGTTATATATAAAATATATAAAATAAAATGAAGAATATAATGATTTAGTATATAATGTTTAGAATTTGATTTTAAATATAATGTTTGGTGAAGTTTAAACATTTTCAACGAATATTCACAAAATGTACCCTTTGCATGACTGTAAAGATAATTCCTGCTCAGTGACATTAGTCTGAGAGTGTAGTTTTCATATTCAGGAATTTTATCTAGAAAAATACATGTATAAAAGCTGATGAACACAAGGAGTTCGACGTGCTCGCTTAATGTGAAGTCAGGAAACCAAATCTTAATCTTAGAGCGATGTAGGAAATCCTCATGTGTAGGATAGAATTTTAGAACACCGGGCTGGCTGGCAGACGCGCACACACACACACACACACACTCACCTGAGGCGGCTCAAAGTTCGGTCTCCACCAGTTTCCGATGCAGTCGTCGATCACCCAGTCCTGCTTCACTCCGTCTTGACGCCCCAGAATCTGTTGATCAAATCGATAAACGACTGTGACACTAGACGAGTTACTACGGTGAGATGGTGTATTCCCGCGTCCGTACCTCCGTCATCAGCCGCTTCAAACCTTCCACCTCGTCTTCTCCAGGGTTCAACTCGCCACCGGGACTGTGAGGAGAACGTAACGCTGATGAGTATGGAATCACATTGGGGCCGATGTACATCAAACATACATTTCTGAAAACTTAACAAAAATGCTTGTAAATGTTCACACTTTTGTTTGAAACTTTTCCCCCTTTGAATTTTTTTCTTTCGTTTGAACTTCTGGCACTAGCTTCATGTGGGGCCGGCCCTTATTCTGATTGGCTGGTGAGAATTTGAATGGCAGTTGACCAGTAAATGTGGGAGGAGTTCAGCAAGCGTACACCATGTCATTCACAGCTGTTTCAATATCCATATACAAAACACTATTATAAAACTGTTATTTTTGCACAATTTTGCTAAATTATTGTGGTGGCAGAATACTTAAGAATAATAATAGACATTTTTGTTTCTACACATAGAGATACCGTATTATGAAACTGTGTCCGAAAAGCGGAGTACAAATAAAATGTGTATTATTGTTGTTGTTAATATTATTATCATTAATAAAAGTAATGATAATATGTTCAATTTATTTTTAAAACCCATTATTCCGTGTTAACTATACTTAATAATAAAATAATAAATAATATAAATAATAAAACAAACAAACGTAAATGTGAAGCATTTTCAAGCCGTTTCTTAGAAATGTACGCTTGACGTTTTTGGCCCTAATCTGCAGCCCCAGAAGAGCCTCACAGACGCGCGTCTCACTCCTCCAGAAGCACCTACAGCTTAAAGAAGGTGGTTCCCAGCTGCAGCAGCAGCACGTGTGGGAGTCGGTGCTCGTGCACGATCAGGACGCCCTCCACCGTCCGCCGCATCCCCATCTTGTCAAACTCCTCGCGCATGCGCTGGAAGCGAGCGGCCACAGAGCTGTCCTTCTCGTACAGCGGCTCCTTGGTGCCGAATGTGTAGTTGGTCAGAGGATACCTGCGGGGAATTAGATATAATATTTACCCTCAGTTAACAGACCATTGAGATCAAATCTCCTTTCAAGATCAAGTGCTGAGCATTTGTAAGGCAGTTTTAACTGTCTCAAAGCGCACGTGTGAAAATGTAAGAGGACTGTTGTTTTTTATTCATTAGTAGTTGGTGTTAAAAATATGGCTATGATTATCCCTATGACAAAGACCAGTGAGGAAGCACATATGCGACAGTGGCCAGGTAAAAAAAACCTCTCTAACAAGGAAAAAACCCTGAAGAGAACCCGGCTCACTGGTGCCAGTCTCCTCTGGCATTATAACAAGGGTGACCCGGGCCAAGACGTCAGCTGCACTCGTTTTAAAATGCACACAGTTGTATACATTTTTGTACAAATGCACATACATAGAATAAGGAACATTCTAATGAACACAAAACAATAATTTACGCATTTCATACAGTTGCTGAAAAAGATGCAGTGACAGAGCAGCTTAAAAATATTACACACCAGATTTAAAAACACATGCACTGACCAATCGTCTTTAGTTGTTTGGAGAGGAGAGAGCTCGCTTCAAGTTTATAACGGAATACTAGTTAGTAATTACTGCACCGGAGATCGCGTTCGGACTTATAAACGGTTGTATGTATGTGTGTATGTAAGTGTGTGTATGTGACACTTACAGGTTTATCGTTCTCTCCAGTGTTAGCGGTTTAGCCGCCTGGCTAATGTATTTGTTGCCGAATTGATTCACCCCGCGAGGCCAGCCGGTAGACGATCTGTTGGGAGGTGCGATGGACATCGTATTGCGTGTATTTACAAAGCCGCGTAATCCAAATATTCGCCGTTATTGTTTCTAAACAGTCGTTTGTAAGCAAACTGATTCAGAGACGCGTCTCTCGGAACAACAGGAATACGGCACACTGCCGTGAAAACATCCCGGACTTCCGGTAGCGCGACCCATTTACGGTGTAGGTACAAAAAGTGCTCGGCCTGCAAAAACCGCTCGGGGTCCTTCGACTGGCGATGACGTCACACTACGGTGAAACCACTTGGACAAACCTTGTAAATCGCGATGTTTTTGCCAATAACCACCAACTGCAGAACCGCAGAATGACAGTCTGAGACGCCGGAAGTTAGCGGAGCAAGTGGTGCCTTAATAGGCATGTTGTACTTTTTACAGTTTAAACCTAAAAATTAAAGTTATAATCATGCATTCTTTTTAAACGGTTTAATTGAAAAGATTGACTTCTGTCCGTATATGGGTTGAATATGTATATACACATATTGTGAGTGTGACACTTTGTTTCTAATTCACCAGAGATTAAAGTCTTTATGTGTGAATTTATATAAAATCAGAGTTAACAATTACGCCATCCTGCCAACAAAAATAATTTTACTACAAATTGTCAGTGTTGTGCAAGTTTCTTTGAAATTGTAATATGTTACATATTACTTATTACTGTTGTAAAAAGTAATAAGTTACATTACAATATTACTGTCTGAGAAATGTAATAATATTACATACTTTTGTATTACTTTTAAGTTACTTTCACCAAAATAACTACAGAAGTAGAAATTAACGTCGTAAAAATAACAAAATGTATTTTTACTTGTACAGTAATTTTGTTACAACTAGTGGAAGACATAGAGTTATGTAGCATAATGACTGTGGCCTCTCCAAGCTACAAATAACAATATACATAATCTATAATTGTAGGGTGACCATATATTTTGATTTCCAAAAAAGGGACAATCAGCGCGGCCTCGAGACAAATTCAGACAGGCTTCTCGGAGGCTGATGAACAAGCTTTAATGTGCTTCAATGTTGCAAAACTATAACTTAATAAAAATAATCACTTAACTTAAAAAAAAATCAGTAAAACCTAAATAGGTAACTATTGTGGCGATCTCTGCCGCGCCCGCGGGATTCGCCCGGGGGGTTCGCGATGACGTCATCGGGTTTCCCACAATGCCGTGTGAAAGTCCGGTGTTTGTGTTTTATGTGTTATTTTGTTGTCAATACGTGTTCTCGTGTGGTTCTTTTTGCATGGTTGTGTTGTAGTTTAGGGTAAGTTTGTGTTTGTTGATTGTTGACTGTTGTTCTTTCTGATACTCGTAGTCGGCGGTGTATGGGACACGAGTGTCAGAATTACCTCTCCTGACTGCTACGCTCGCAGTAACCTCCTCGACGAAAATCGTTAACTATTTAGTCAGACTTTTTGGATAATGAAAAATGTTTTTAAAAATGTGATTGTTTTAAAAATAATAATAATACAAGAAAAAAGTCGGCCCATTGTTTCAAAACGATACGCGCAATTTCATTCTCAAATATTTCTTCTCATATAATTTAAAGCACGAGTTGTGAGTACACGTGTATTGTGGTTTGAAGAAGAGGGAAAACCGGACATTATCGTGAATTTATAAAATCCGCCCGGATGTCTGGGGAAAAGACGCTTGTCAACACTAATAATTAACTTTAAAAAGTGTTAAAAGTATTGTAGACAAAGCGATTTTCCTCCAACATCAGTGAATAACTTGGGTATATCTGATACAGACACAACAGGACTATGTAAACTTCGGTGCGTTTTATTCATTTTGAATGACTCACCACACAATACTGTCCTGCTTTCTGGCCATAAAGTGCAGAGACACTGTCGTTGCTGTTTTCTTTCTCTTCAGGTCGAGCGGATGGCAGTTCGACGTGTTTTTTTAAATAGCTGTTTTTCAATGCCGACAATTCAGCGGTTGCATTTCACCACAATGTTCTTGTTTTTTACAAAACTGAAACAATGCGCATAAGACCATCTCGCGAATGTACCACCGACTGTTTTTATTGAATGTTCAAATGTGCCGCGAGTGCGCGACTCTGGCCCGTGCACAACCGCTAATCAGAGCCACAGCTGACAGCCGCTAACTCAGAGCACAGCCAATCACTGCACACCTCGAGCTCAGAGCGTTACAAAATACAACGCTCCACCAGCGAAAGGCGGAACGAATGACTTACGCGTCTATTTGCGAACATGAAATGTTAAATGTTTGATTTACTGTCTTGAAAGTGAAAGATTCGATGTAACGCAAGCGTTACTTGCATGTAACGTGTAATATATTACTGAAAATACTAAAAGTAATACGTTACACTACCGCGTTACAGCAAAAAGTAATATATTAGTGTAATATGTTACTTTTGAACGCGTTACTCCCAACACTACAAATTGTTTACTACAAACTATAAATGATAAGAAATACAAACGATTCACCTCATAGTGGTTGCTGGTGTGAATGAATAGCAACTGAACACAACTAAAAAAATAAAAAAATTAATAGTCTTAAAACGTGGCTAAATTAAAAAAACAGCCTTAGAACAAAATAAACTTAAAAAAAATGCCTTGGAACGAGGCTAAACTTTAAAAACCAGCCTTCGAACGAGGCAAAACTTTAAAAAACAGCCTTAGAACGAGGCAAAACTTAAAAAAAAAAAAAACACACACTTTGAACAAGGCTTTGGGCTAACCAAATATTGCAATTCATACTATTTCAAAGCAGACCTGATAGATGAAGCAGTTTACAAATTAAAATCTTGTCATTTGCCAGATTGGTCCAATATTTTCTGTACCTGCATGATGGAATACTGTGAATAAAAAAAAAAAATCCCAAACTGAACAAGCCACAGAACAGGGCTGACTTATGTTACAAAACCTAAAGAGGGTATGGAAACAACTGTCGCCAAAGCCGTCTGGATTGAGCGAATCCAGCAAAAAACAACTCTTTCTTAGCTGGATTCAGAACCTATGAACCAAAAGAATTTGGACAATTGCGCCCTACAGCAAGTTATATTTACTGAATTAAATTAAATTGTCGCTTGTTAAATGTAATTTATATTTACACTTTTTTGTTGGCCATTTGTGGTTTGTGCAATAAATATTAAAAGTTCTATTGTGCTTTATTATTCACAATATTTACAAAAATTAAACACAATATTTATATAATAAGTGTATATTAATGTGCAAAGCTTTACAATCATTTTACAATGCATTGATATGCTACAATGCTTTATAATTTCGTTCTTTTAACATAGTTAAAAAGGAGAGCAGCCAAGTTATTTGACATATAAATAAAAAAAAACGTAATGCAATAGTTATATTCCCTCGTAATTATTTAAAAATAATGGAGTTTCGAGCGTGATTTGTCAGCGCAAAATCCGTTCGACGTCATTCCAACTTACGGCCAATCAAACTGTGTGACGTCATCACCAGTCGCAGGACCCCGAGCGGTTTTTGCAGGCCGAGCACTTTTTGTACCTACAACGGCAATATTGACTCGTCTTTCGTTTGATGAAACATATTAACCACTTTGTTAATAACATATTGACTATTAAGAATTAAACCATTGTATGTATAATTTAACATATAGTTACACAAATAAAATATGTCAAACAGACTGCAGAAAATGTTAAGAAAAGCAAAAAACAGTAATGTTAGAGCAATAGCGCAAACAATAAAGGCAAAATTCTGTTATAGTAAACATGAGGTCAAAATAAACTTTCTGAGTTTTTGGTATTGCATTTTTTGGTAGGATTTGTTTAAATTAAAATGTTAATTATATTACATGAACACTTGGATGAAAGTATTCTTTGTAACTGACAAATGTAACTGACAAATCTTGACACACCCCCAAGGTGTTAGCCAATCACATTAAAGACATTACTACAGACAGTGAAGCTGTTTTTGGTACGTTTTCCCAACACGTCGTTCAAAATGTCTGAAAAATTGCGCAAAGTGTCTGGAATGTCTGTAAAAATGTACCATTGTTAAACAAAGTGCGCGAGTCAAAGGTAAACGAGCTAGTGAGGATGCTGGGAAATGTAGTTGTTCTGGACGCGTGTGTACGTAGAGTCGCGGTGCTGGAGCGAAAGTGACCAGAAGGGGGCGCGTTGATATCACACGAATTAGCTTGATTTTAAATTCTGTTCATCTGGCAAGGTGAATAACCCATAGTCGATGATGACTGAATGGATTTTTAATGAATTGAATAGCTTCCTAAAAGGTTAATTAAAATACTGAAATTATGAAAAAATAACAAATTGGTATAATACATATTTATGTTTTATTATTTATTAACTATTTTTATTACATTCTTTAATTAGGAGTAAAAAAAAGCAATTAGCATCGGCGAGCACACACTGCCAGATCAGTGGTCAACCAATCACACAATTCTTGAAGCAAATCTAAACACATTTTTGGAAGAAATTCATAAAACAGAATGAACAGAAGCATTTGCACATGCCTTTAAAATGCCTTATTTATTGAAGTTTTTGCGAAGTAAAATTACATTCATCTTTATAACCAGTGCAAGAAATCACAATATAAAAAAAGAAAGGGGAAAAAAAGAACACAACGATGACTTTAAAAATCACTCGTCTGAAAACTCAACCATTATATTCACCGAACACTAACAATGGAAAATAAATATGCATTTCTAATTCAGTTAGTGCAGCCACCCTTCAGCAATTGAGTTCAGTCCATCTTTAAGTCACAATCAGATCAGATCCAGCTAAATTGCTTCTGGGGAGGAAACCCTAATTGCAAAAAATATTGCACCGATAAACCGGACACGTGTAAGAGATCTAGGGTCCGTCGCATTCACACATGGCTGCCCCCGGTGGCAAAGTGCGATATGGCCGTTAAATGAACGCGCTGTTTATTTATGCCCTCAGTACGTAAGTGAGGATTGGCAGGAAACGAGAAACACGTTATTACAGCAAATTTGCTCATTTTCTTTGCCGGCTTTATAAAAACAGACTGAAAATGAGTACAAACTGGAAAATAAATTAGATTTACAAAGGTATAGTGCTCATGTCAAAGGCATCGACGGCGCTTTGCTCAGCCGTTAGAATCGGACCAATGTGGTCGACACATCTCCAGCACGTGCGGGAAGTGCAAGAAAGACAGGTGTAAATCCTATAAAGGCTGGTCGATCCGTCTCCAGATCAATCGCGACAAAGATAACTGATGATTTCATCTATTGCGGAAACTGGAAAAAAAATTGCTGAGAAGACAATTGTGCAAAAGGCAGTTTCGGCTGTGACCGTAACGCCCTAAACCTCGCACGGGAACGCCAACACCACGGGATTAAACCAGGACGTCTGGAGTGTTCAAACGCAAACGTGGAATAATCCTAACAAATCCAGGATTTTACGTCCGTTTTTTCCAGGGGAAGTGAAACCACAGCTCCACAAACCAGAAACTCCAACACGCAGACTAAAGTGCATCCAAACTGGCGGCCCGACGGGTTGAGGGATCCATCCACTGGCTCTCGGTGCGATTCTCCGTCCTGACGCTGGCCAGACTGGCGGATCCCCTGAACCACCTGCTGATTGGTTCTGTTCAAATGATCTATAGCGCACAAAGGCGGGGCTAACCGGGTTTCCTTGGCCGCATCCCCATCTACTAGGAGTCGTCTTCTCAAAGGCAACGCGCAATCCAAGATGCTGGAGTCTGAGGGAAAGCAGGAAGCACAGACGCACTGTCAGGATCTGCTGAGTGTCGGACGGAGAACTCCGTTTCCCACAAGCCTCCACTGCTCGGCTCGTCACCTGACCTGAGAGCGGTTTGGTGTGACCGTGTTTCTAACGAATGTCCGGGTCTCAGGGAGCGGATCCCAGCTTCTGGGCCTGGAACTGGACACACCCCCACCAATCAGAGGACGGGTCACAAATGATCCAAATAAACGATTCACGAATGTGACACGTGAACGAAATGAACGACTTGCGAATGATTCGTTTAAACGAATCTTGAACATACTTGACACTTGAACGAAATGACCAAATCACGAACAAACGTGACACATGAACGAAATGAACGATTATGATTGCTCCGTTTAAACGAATCACGAACAAACGTGACACGTGAACAAAATGAATGAATTACGAAGGATTTGTTTAAAAGAATCTCGAACTTAGGTGACACGTGAACAAAATGACCAAATCACGAACAAACGTGACACGTGAACGAAATGAACGATTACGATTGCTCCGTTTAAACGAATCACGAACAAATGTGACACGTGAACAAAATGAACAAATCGTGAACGATTTGTTTAAACGAATCTTGAACGCACGTGACACGTGAACCAAATGAATGAATAACGAACATACGTGACACGTGAATGAAATGAACGAATCACGAATTATCTGTTTAAACAATTTACTAAAGTACGTGAACACGTGAACAAAACGAAATGAACTAATCTCAGATGTTCCGTTTAAATGAATCACAAATAAACGTGACACGTGAACGAAACGAACAAATCGCGAATTATCCGTTTAAACGAATCACGAACAGGTTGTGTAAGTTTAAAGTACAGGGCGAAAAAAACAGAAAGAAGAGAGAGTAAACACACAGCCAGACCGGACCAGTGGAGGCTTGTGGGAGATTGAGTTCTACTGCACGTTACACGCTGTAGAACATTATTACGAGGACATCACACCGTGTCCGTCAGATCCTCCGGGTCACTGCTCCTCAAACCCGGTGGAGGAGAAGGCTTCTCCATCCTGGCCCTGAAACACGTACTGGCTCACCGCCGCAGGAACGAGGGCGCTAGCGAGCTCCTGCGCAAACACGCCGCTCAGAGTAAACACTCACGCGTGACGCCACGTCTGTGTGTGTGTGTGTGTGTGTGTGTGTGTGTGTGACAGACCAGGGAACTCACTGATTTCAGGCTGGGGTCCATCTCCGTGAAGCTCCACTCGTTCAAAGGCAAAGTGAAAGTGAAAGGCTGTGAACAGGTTTAAATCAGGAGAAAAAGCAATAAACAGCAGAAATTGTTCTATTCTGTGTGTATATGTATAATTGTGAATGTTTAAAATTGAAAACATGAAAAGAGTAATGACAAATCAATGATTGACTTAGTGCCGGACCCCGTTTGGGTCGAGATTTGACACATGACTCTCAGCAGAACAAATATGATGGTCTGTAATGCGAGAAAGTGACCAAGGTTCTGCTCTTCTGAATTTTTTTTGGTCATTTTCAGTTCTTGTTTTCACTGATTTGTAAAGTTCTCTGTCGTCTGAAGGTTGTCTGATTGAAGATTATTGTAATGTACGGAATCAGATTAGTGCAAAAGATATCAAACGCACATTTCTAACAAATGAACGAAAATGCTTCACGTTTACTTTTTTCAGATTCGCTTCAGATTTTCTCCTTCATTTTTTTTGTTTGGATTTCTGGCACTAGTTTCACGTGGGGGCAGCCCTTATTCTGATTGGCTGGTGAGAATGTGATTGGCAGTCGTTGTCTTTCTGAGGCAGTGATGTGGATGGTGTCGTGTCGATCTAGAACTCATCACTATAAACGGATTAAAACTCAGACGATGAAGATGCTCCGATTCTGAATGTGTTTAAGCGCTCGCTAAACTCCTCCCACACTTCTTGGTCAAGCAGCTGCCCATCACATTCTCACCAGCCAATCAAAGTAAGGCCCGCGTGACAGAAATCCAAACCAAAAATAAATCTGAAGCGAAAAAAAAAGATTGCAAGCGAAAAATAAAAAAAACCCAACGTAAATGTGAAGCATTTGTTTAGGTTTACGTTTGATATTTTGGGCACTAATCTGATTCCATAGTAATGTAAAATGTTTATTAGGTCCATTGACCATGATTTATTTATTGTTCCACTGAATCTCACGCAATCTGGTTTACGCCCAGCAGAGGGCACTCGTGGCCCTAGAGGAAGTCCACCGTCCTACAGAGAGATGCTGGTGGAGACGCTCACACTTACGTCCACTGCTGCAGCTCCACTGCTCTCCAGGTTCTGCTGGTGACTCCTCAGAAGCATCTGTAGATCCTCCAGGCTCATGTCTACGTTCTCCACACCGTCTGCCATCTCAGCTCTAAGGGCACGTGTGTATTATCAGTCACTGGACGTTTCTCGGGACGTTCCTCCAGACAAACCTCTCCAGCATGGGTCTCTTGGCTCTTCTCTCGCCCACATTAGACGCTCTTCCCTCCAGGACGGACTGCACCATGGCGACGGGGAGGACGGGGGGCTCCGCACACACCTCACAGGAGGCGAGGGGTCCGCCCTCCGCTCGACCCTGCACTCCAGGACTCACTGGTTCTTCTTTAATTAGCATTAGACACTTTTCCCTAACAAACAATCACAACTTTATCCTGTGACGTGTCCAGTTTTAGGCCACACAAAAACACAAAAGAAGGGGCAGAACTGGCCAACAGATTCCAAAAAGTCAATTTACCGTGATTCTCTACTCAATAGTTCCTCTGAGCAAACGCGAGATCGCGAATGCAATTTTAATTGGCTAGTCAATTTGCGACGTCACAGATCAAGTGGGAGGGGCTACAGGGTTCAGTCACTCAAATAGTACAGAGTTGAAAATAACTTCACAGGAAAAAAAAAATTCCACAGGAGTTTGAATATTATTCGTAATATCAGTGCGTAATCTGTGAACGCTCTTCATGAAGTTGAAACGTGCACAAAATGTTCTGTTCATGAACCGAATCGTTCGCGAACAGAAGCGTCTGTGAACCTGAACACCACAGCGTGTGTGTGTGTGTGTTCTCACCGCGACTCCTCCGCCTGCATGTGCAGAGCCATTCCGCTGAACTGCGTCATCTCAGTGACGTCAGAGATGATCGGACCCCCGGTAGACGGGTTAGAAGAGGAGCAGGACGCGCTTTCAGTGGATGGCTGCTTGAACAGAAGCAAATGAAATCTACATTTAGACAGACAGAAAGCACACGCAGCAGTTCTGTGTGGAGGGTCGAGTCCCTCACCGACTGGATGTAGAAAGAATCCTGAAGAGATTCCATGGAAGGATTATGGTTGAATTTGGATGCGGGAGGAGTGGAGCAGCCGTCATCCAGCATCAGAGGACTGAGGAGACGGAAAGAAGCCACATGCTAGTCTCACCAACAGACAGTTTTATCCACAAGTAGTGATGTGTCGTTCGCATTAAACAATTACGTCAGGTTCTGCCTTTTTAGCGGTCCCGTCTAACGTCCTACCGGAGTTAGAAATTGTAGCATTCTCTTAACAATAGTCTGATATATTTGGTTAGAGTGTAAATATATACTTGTGCAATGGCATAGTTTATGATAAATGATGGGTATCAAAGAATGATAAAACTTCAGTCTGATAACGCATATTGCAAAAGAAAATAAAGGACAAAAAGGAAAAAATGGAAAAAAAATTATTCATTTATTCAGTGTTGCAGTGCACCAGAATAGAATAATAGTAACACTAACAAAATATGTCTGGATATTGTTAAGCTGAAAAGCCAACAATTTCTAACTCCAGTAAAACTTTTGTGTGCGGGCTAAAAAAAAAAGATAAAACACCTGTTCAGACGCTTCAACATAACATTAATAATCGCATCACATAATATGATCACATAATTTAATAAATTTTTTAATGTTAACATTTAAAAACTTGGAAAAAGTTTTGGGAACGCATGATTGAGCGTGTGAGACTGCGTCTGTATGTAACGGAGATAATAACGCGACAAATACATGGAGAAGAGCGATATTAAAATAAGAGTTGTTTGGGAGATGGTAGAGAGCCAGAAGAGCCGAATCTTTTACGAGAGCAAAGCCAGAAGAGCCGAAGCTTTGAAAAGAGCAAGACTTGCCCATCTTGCGGGAATCTGGCGCCCTCTAGTGGCGACACGCGGGAGTGTTTGCCTCGTGCGGCTCTTGCTCGGTTAGTTCTCATGCGTCACTCGAGCTGATGCTGCAGCTTTTAATGGGGAGCGAAGGGTCGTGTGTTTGTGTGTGTGTGTGTGTGTTGGTCTGACTCAGCACTGGTCTCCATTCATCCCCGTGTGGTGGGTGAATGGTGTCAGCTGAGCGTTTCCAGCTGACGTGGCGGTTCTCAGTGGCGTGTTTGTGTTGGGCCTTTGGCTGTTGATGCTTTGTGAAGCCGTGTCAATTGAAAGCTTGAGATTAGCGCGTCCACTCACAGCTTTCTCTTCATCCCCACCGAGCTCGGGCCGCTGGACTGCATCTGGCTGAAGAGGAACTGGATCAGCTGGAGAAAGAGCGGAGCACAGGTTGAGTCTGGGCCGTCTGGGGCCTTCAGCAGACCTTCTGCTCCGACCTTGTTCATGACCTTCTGCTGCTGCGTGTGGTTCTGCCTCAGTGACACCACTTCCCTCCACAGAACATCATTCTGCCTGCGACAAGTGTTCCACAAAGCATCACCAAGCTTCGCTAAGCTAACGTGAAGCTAACGCTAAGCTAACGTGCACAAACCACATACTGTTTCATGTCCTGCATCTGCATCTCCATGTTCTCCTGCTGGCTCCGCAGCACTTGCACCTCGTACAGAAGCTTGCTCAGGTCCTCCTGCCGGACCTTGGTCTCCTCGCTCTTCACGATGGAGACCTGGAGGAAGGTTGAGGTGTGTGAGGGGGGGTGTGGTGTGGCGTGGGGGGTGGAGCTAAGGGCCGCACCTTGCGTTTAATGTGCTCCAGCAGATGCTCGTGGCCCTGGAGGAAATACAGGTGCTGGAACTCGGTGTCGTCGCGCTCGGGCTTCACCAGGCCGCTCTGCTCGATGTTCACCACCTTCCTGAAGCCGTCTGAGGAGATAAGCGGAGTCAAGCGTGGCTCTGAGGCGCGGGAGATGACTGGGAGACGCTTACACATGTTCAGCTGGCGGACGAAGCTCGCCATGTTGTTGTGCTTGAAGTATTTAGGCAGAACCTCCTTGGCGAAGCGGCCCTGGTCGAAGACGTGGAAGCTGGTGCCGGTCTGCGTGATGGAGATGATCACAAACCGCTCAGTCAAAACAAAACTACACGTTTGGTTTTTCTCGGTTTCGTTTTACAAGACGCGGTTAGATTGGAAACTGCGAGCGGTGAGAGACGGGGAAGTGACGCTGCGAGTGGAAATGTTGTTCGGCGAATGATTAGTTTGATCTCATTTCTGTTTTTCCACGAAAATGATTGCTCAGGTTTGTCTGTGAAAACCTCACGACAGAAAGACTAACCCTAACCCAGACTTCTTCATTATTTGACAGTAATATATTTAAAAAATATGGGAAATAGATTTGACAGTAAATCTAAACACTGTTTCATTTCAACTAGTTCAATCCATTAGGGATTATTAAATAAACTAGCCGTGTTTCAAGAAAATAGGTTCAAAAATTTTTCATTTTTAAGACAATATAGACTGGAAATTTGTATCTGTTTTTAAAATGTTATTATTTTTTCTACATTATTATTTTTTAATCTATAAAGTTTATAAAAACACAGTTATGAAATATTGTACAAATTATAAAAAACATTTTGAAAAGTTGTTTAAAATAAATAATATCTCCAAAAACAAAAAATGAAAACAATTTAGGAAAAAACTGTTTAGAATGAAACCTTTATAACAAAACGGACTCTTTACAGGTGTTTTGACTAGTTCTAATCTATTTTACAAGGAAATTTCCCCACTGTGGGACGAATAAAGGACTTTATCTTATCTTATCTGATGTAGTAGGTTAATAAGATTGTCTGGGATTGTTTATACATCATTTAACAGAACAGTAAGACCGAACCTGACCGAAAATCATCATAATGGCATATATCTGGCTATACTTTTCATGATCATGACTGGGAAGCGTGTGATGGCTGAGTGAAACTCACTGTGCTCCAGCAGATCAGATGACTGGTTTCTGGATCCTCCACCAGGGTCCAGAGTTTGGTGAGGAACGCGGGAACGTTACTGGAGTATCCTCCATCCACACCTACAGAGCCGGAGTTTTCCTGCATGACTTGAGCTTGACCAGATGCGTGTCTTTACTCCACCAGTGCCTCAGTCCATTTCCAAACCTGTTTCTCCTGAGATGCGAGTGATGCGGATGCTGCTGCCCTCTGCTCCTGTTCTCCTGTTCCCACCGTTCCCACAGGTCAGAGTCAGCATAAAGCCCTGCAGCGTCACACGGGCCAAACAAAGCCTCCAACAGAAGAACAATACACACACACACACACACACACGCACACACAAAGCCCAGAATAAAGCCACGCGGTCAACACACACACACGACCTGCACAGGAGAGTGTGCTGGGAAAGGTGTGTGTTTTGTGTGGCCTGAATTGTCATTTGTGCCACTAAGCTTGTTGTTTAAAACCACTCTGGGATAATAAGAATAAGAACAAAAATGACAGACTTCAGTCGACGAGAATCTATGAGGCAGTGCCGAGTCCGGCCAGCAGGGGGGGTTCGCCAACCCAAACACTTGTTTCGCAGGTTTTCAAATTATAAAAGCCTTCACGCAATTTATGAAGATGCTCCTTTTCTACGTTTGATTGGGTAATACTCAACGTAATCGTTAGTTTGATCCGTCTTTTATATCAGATAAAGTTAGTTCAGATCAAGATAGTCTGTGAAAATGTAGTCATATTGTTATGTAATTTTACAGTTTTCTACATGTTGATTAAAAATATATGTGCATTTGAAATTAATTGAGAAAAACCATGTCAACAACTGTAATCAGTGTAAAAAGTGGCTAAAACCAAACTTTAGTTAATTTTGCCTGGTTTTTACAAATTGTAATTTGTAAAGATTCTGTAAATACAATGTAAGTGGATCACAATCCAATGTAATATTATGATTTACTTCAAATATCCTGCTAGTGTCTATATTTTTGTGATTTTAGTTTTTATGTTTTTTTTGTATTTGCTTGTTTGGTCAGACAGACACATACGCATTATGTATACATTCGAGCTGTTAATAGCAATTCCCTGACCAAATTAATCGCGTACACAACGTTTATGCGTACGTATATTTAATAGATTGAATCAAGAGATGCAGACACACAAAAACAACAACTGACAGGTAGGTAGATTTACAAATAGAGTAGAGACAGACAGAAAGATAGACAGGTAGAAATCCTGACAAACAAGAACGCAGACGGTTAGAGAGACAGACAGACCGACCGACCGATCACTTCTCGACCAGCATATCTGCAGTCATCAGGTCAGATAGACTGAATCGGAGGTGATTAGATGGAGACACACACACACGCACCGGACAGACGGAAGCAGGTCAGCGGCGTGGGAGAGTAACCAGGGAAGAGAACATTTGTTAGACATTGACGAGCCGGAGGAAGCGGTTGCTAGGCATTTAAAGAACAGATTAAGAATCAGTCACCTGCTGAATAGAACATCTACGTACTTGATGTTTCCACTTTATTTCATCAAGTGAAAATAGAACATACCCCACTGATGTTATTAGTAAGTTTCGACATGGAATAGCACAGTGTTTTTATTTATTGATTTGTTTATTCAACACTACATGATTTGCTACATGCTACAAACAAAACTAATCTCTTGGTTTCTTGACGACAACGATCCGATTTTCATCGAACTTGTCACTACGCGTCCGTTTTAAGTAACGTGCTTTACAGCAAAATCGTTTTACGAAAAATAACCAAAACCCAACTGGTTTCGTGAATTTACGCGTACAAATCGAAGATGAACACTGAGAACGACGTTGAATTTGCGTCTGATCGTCAGTCCGCGTGGGAACGACGTCACGTCCGGCGCCCGCTCACGGACACTTCCGGCGCCCTCAAGCCTTAGGTTGCGCCACGTCACAGCGCCGGTAGAATAATCATTCTTATTGTAATACATCTACCACGCCACAACACCTACGTAAACCAACACAGTGGTGCCAATATTACACATGCTTGATGTTATTAACCCGAGCTGTATGTAACCGTTCTGATTTAAAGTTATTTAATCCACTATAAAGTGTAATCCTGTCCAGACAAGTCTTGTTCAGACAAGTTTTATGTATTTACTGTAAATAGTCTTTAAAAGGCTCGTATCCTTTAGAGTTTGAAAAGTGGACAAAATATGACGAATGAATAAATAAATGTGATTTGTAACATTTAACAAAATAAATAAATTGGTCTGAGCATTATTCCCACCCGCTGCGGTTTAGACGAGACCCTGGAGGAACATCAGATCTGTATAAAGCATGGTCAAAAAATCTCTCAGTCTGCACCAACGTGTAAACAAGACAGACAGAAAAACTAGCAAACAGATAGACAAAAACACACACACACACACACACACACACACACACACACACACACACACACACACACAATGTCTTGTACACGATCTGTGTTTGCCAGTCCATTTCTCTCATCATCTGTCAGATGCAGGACAGACACGGCCATCGTCCTCTGGGGCTTTTCACATCCACGCTGATATTCATACGTCTTCCCTCGTGATGAAATGAAATTATCACTAATGGTGACAAAGTCTTTTATTGTGGCGTGTGACTGGAGCTGCTGGTGTGTATGTAATGACACATCCTCAGGCGCATCGTTGCAGACTTTCATCTGAACTCTCTCTCTCTCTCTTTCTTTCTCACTGACTTTCACAGTCTGTCTTTTTTTATTTTCTTTCTCACTATCTCTCTCTTTAAATCTATCTCTTTGAGTGTCTCTCTTCCAATCATTTTCGGGATCAGTCTTGCTCTCTAAGACACAGGAAACCCTGTAAATGTTGAAGTTCTTCATGTTTAAGCTTTAGAAACGTTCATGTGCTGCAAGACCCAAAAGAACAGGAAATGAAAGTCAACCGTTCCCCGGCGGATGTTGAACTCATCATGAAGCTTTCACTGACACGCTTTAAATATCTAATGTGTCAGTCAAATCTTGTCTAATTTAGTAAATCCTTTTCACAGCCAAAAAAAGAGCAACAACGTTAATGTGCATGTTAATTCAGACATGTGATAATGCGATTGGAATGGCAGAAAAAGCTATGGGTAAATTGAGCTACAATTATTGGGGAAAAAAAAACACAAAGAAAAATAATTCAGGACAGTTGACTGGCATCTTGTGAACTGACATCATAGAACATATCAAATGGAAGGCAAATCGTGTAAATCTAAAAAAAAAAAAAAAATAAATTCTGTGCATGTGATTTTCTCTACAAACGAAGCTCTAAGTTTATTAAGGAGCTAAACTTCACCTTTTTGAGACGGACCTGGAGGTCACGGCCCAGGCTTGGATAAGCAGCAGAGGATTGACCTGAACATATTCTCTCTGTGACTCTTGCTGTGTTTGTTGCCAAAATGTCGCACACTCATGCTGCATGTAAATGATCTTTCCACGCTGACATTCATTGTGACCTAAAGATCCATTGCAGATCCATGTCCTGCACCAGCCGCAGAAACGAGGGCCACACTGCTGTTCTAACAGATGCTGCTGATGCTGAACTTAAAGAACGAAAACCTAAAGCCATTTTACTCTTAATTTAATGCAAAGAGGTAACCAGGCAGCAGTCAATGATTCCTGAAATTTGTTTTGGTCACCACCAATCTAGGGTGTCTCACTCTGTTATTGGTCAGCACCTGACTGTGTGTCCTGTCCTGTGATTGGTCACCACCATGTTCCGCCTTCAGGCCTAGAGTTGCTGAAATTGACTCCAGCTCCCCCTGACCCAGAAACGATCTAAGTGTTTAAGGAAACAGATAGATGGAAGCCTTCAAAGATTAAAAAAAGAGTTGAGTAATTAGAAGTCGTTACACTAGTTGTAGCTCTGTCAGTCTGTTTCACCTCCACAATGTTGACCTGAGAACTCACCTTGATGGTTTGTGAAGCTTCTGATGACCCAGATTAAACCTCTGGTTTATAAGGTACACAACATCATCAGATCAACCTATGAAGATTTACATTGTGGTTACTTCACAAATCATGAAGTTGTGATTCCTATAACGTGCATGTGTGAAAACGAGAACATAACTGGTTCTGTGCAATCTTATGGACACCGAAAACAAGCCCTGACAAAACGCTTCGTAATGGTGTGTGGGTGGATCATCTACTGCCAGGTTTCAATTCGCACCACGCTTCTCTCTTTTACCTCTGTGCCCATCTTTTCTTCTCAAGTCAAAGATTCAGAACCGCACGACTGGACCTACCACCTCAGGACTCAGTACTGGACTGTTTTAAAGAGACACAATCAGAATGTTCCACTGAGCGTACAAACACATCTTTACCAAAACACAGATTTTGCACAAATTGAAGTAATTTACGTCCTATTCTTAATTGTTTTTCCATTTCTGGGCCATGGGGCACTGCAGGACATACCAATGCAATGTTGGCGGACCAATCACAAAACAGCATTTCAATACAATATAGCGCATGAAATCTTTTATTTCGATCTTCTATTTTCGATCCTTATGGCTGGAGATTAACCGGAAGTCAGGTTCGTCGGGCGTTCGTGACGGGCGTTTAAAGGTGTATGTGTGCATGAAGTGATTTACTTAATCAAACTATGGATTATTTTATGCAACATTGTAGGCCTTTAGAAATCGTACTAAACACAACAAACACACGCTTCTCGCCGTTTTTTGCGTCGGCACTTTTAAAGGAACTGGGCATTTTCAGCGTGTTAGCTTCCAGCTACACTATAGCTTCCGTGTGTCCTAAAACCACATGATTTGTGCTGTTTAATGACACAAACCTGTTCTGTTCTGGGTCAGGCGTGTTGATAATACATAACCTTGACAGACTGCACTTGGAAAATTACTGCATAATTAAATTGAGCTTTCAGCGTGCGAGACGGGAATTACCTCAACGTGTCATGATCGTGGTTCGGTGTTTATACACAAACGATCGCGGTGAAACTATGCGTTAGGTGTTGTTTGCGATATACAGTAGAGTACAGTACAGTGTTCCCCTCAGCTTTCGAGTCGGTGTTTGCGGCAACTAGCGGTTTTTACCGGCCACACCTTTCTGTGATTCCCTCTCAGCGGATTTAAACCGCCCGCTAGACGCGTTCAACACCGAGCACCGCGCGGTCCTGCCCGGTTCGGCGTGTCCGCGCTTATTTCCTTCAGCGGGCGACGTCGCGGTAGTTAACGGCGGGCGAGCGAGCGATTTCGACGCGACGCTCTCTCTCTCTCTCTCTCTCCGCTAGTGACGTCAGCGAGATTGTCTGAGTGTGTCGAGCCCCGCGCGTGCCCGCTCCCTCGCTCGCTCCCGCTCCCGCTCCCCCTCCACACACACCGACCGACCCTCCATTGTGAGCAACGCGAACGATGCCAGCGCTCGCCGCCCAGTAGAGCTCCCAGCCCGAGGACCGAGCACCACGAGCCCGCCCGCCAGCCAGACCGAGAGAGCGAGTGCAAGAGACTTATGTTCCAGCTCGACGTTGTCTTTCGCGGGATTTAATGCTCTAGCTAGTCGCCGACAGGGAGCGAGAGAGTGTGTGTGTGTGAGAGAGAGAGAGAGAGAGAGAGAGAGAGAGAGAGAGAGAGAGAGAGAGAGAGAAGGACAGCCTTAGAGAGGGATTCAGAGGATATATCTCACCCGGAGCCACAGCACGAGCAGAGGTCCAGCTAACCATGGGATGTACACTGAGCGCGGAGGAGCGAGCGGCTCTGGACCGGAGCAAAGCCATCGAGAAGAACCTGAAGGAGGACGGGATCACGGCCGCGAAGGATGTCAAACTGCTCCTGCTAGGTAATGCGGAGGGAGATAGAGGGAGAGAGGAGCCCGACAGGATCGCGATCTCACTCCCGCATGTGTGTGTGTGTGTGTGTGTGTGTGTGTGTGTGTCTCTTCACAGGGCCGGCGAATCCGGGAAAAGTACCATCGTCAAACAGATGAAGTAAGTGGCTTGTTTTTAAGCGATATATCTGGCGTTCTGAAAACACACACACACACACACACACACACACACACACACACACACACACACACACACACACACACACAACACACACGCGCGCGCCCGCACCCACACACACCCTCCGTCGCTTGATGTCGAATTCTTCGGTCCGCCATATTTTTTTTTCTTCTTCAAGGAGTTCTCAGTGATTGATTCACGTTGGTGCCGTGACGTCGCGTGATTTATCGAGGTGCACGTATCGCCGTGATTTCTCGGGCTTTGGGAGGAGGCGCGCGCCGCTCCCGTGTGCTGTTCAGGAAAATGGTGCTGAAATTGAACCGGGGGCCGCCGACCGCACACACGCACACGCACACGCACACGCACACGCACACGCACACGCACACGCACACGCACACGCACACACACACACACACACACACACACACACACACACACACGGGGCCCGGAGCATCACACGGCTCCGTCTCACCCTCCTGTTCCATTTCGATGTCTTGTGGAGCAGAGCCTGGCTCGACAAACGCCCAGATTTAAATCAGTTCTGGGAAATCAAGCTAAATATACGCAGGATCAGCGTGGCGAGGAATTCGGTGGCGGTTTTTTCTCTCGCCGCTTCCTGATTTACATGCACGAGTCGTGTGTTCGGAGCGAAGGCGGTTCTCCGTCGGCGTCGGGTGCGCGCCGATACAAACGCAGCGAAACCGTTAGAGTGACGATAACGTTATTCGCAGCCTTTAATGCACAACAAACACACTGACTGGACGAAATCCGTTATGCAGAAAGTAATGTTTGATCGTGCGGAATTCTGTAAAGTTTTGTAAACGTATATGATGAATGACTTCTGCACGTTTAATCGGGTTCTGTCAAACACGGCACCGGTCGGTCTCGTGTGTTGCCTGGAAGAGGTCGAGGCCGGGCTTAGACGCGCTGGCTGGGGATAATGCTGCATGGACAGGCCTTCACGCGCGATCGATGCTCTCGCTGAACGAACGTCTCTTGTTTAGCATTTTCTCTGCAGTGAATTTTCTCTCCATCGCGAATTCGGATGAAGGGCCAGTCGAACGCGGTTCATTCATTGAGTGTGTTCGGAGGAGTGGTCGAGCGCGCGTGGATTACGTCTCAATCTGTGCACGGAGTATGTCACCAAACTAATGCACGAGTGTCGTGTGGGTTTTATTGCCCGAGATCGTTTTATATCGTTTCATTTGATAGAATCGTCAAAGCGCTCGACGGAGAAACGCCTCCGCGGGCACGAGCCCGGTCTTTGTCGAACGGAAGCTTTCCTTTTTACGTCTGCTCTTGGTCTTATGGTGCAACGCGTTTAAGAGAGGATTGTGAGACGTGGAAGCGGGACAGAAGCAGCATTAGCACGGCAAAGTTCTAGTCGCGGCATCGGAGATTTCAGCCGCCTTCGGTGGTGGACAGCGCCCAGCAGAGCCTCGCTCGAGTTCGGCTTTCTTCGGCCGCCCTCGTGCTTTTCCGCCCTTAAGCGCGTTGAACCTGCGGCGAGAGAGAAAACGAGGAATGGATTTTTACCTGTCATTTTCGTGTATAGAAAAACTGCAAAGAACGGCTTTTTTATTGTTGCATAGACACGACACATGATAGTTTAAGTCTAGTCACTAACTAACCGATAAGCACATATTCCTGGAGTGCCCTGTTTTTAAAACTACGAGAAAGACTTTTTAAATCAAGAGACACTGAAAGACTTATTTTTAAATGTCTGTCCATCAAAGATCGCTGAGTTTTTGTTTAAAGATACATATTGTCAAGTTTATTTAAATATTTTAGGTATATGTTTATGGAAATGTTTTTTTTATATGAATTTGATCTTGACATGATACAATCTTGTATACTTTTATGAACACAATTAAAAATAAATTGTATATGCCATGAAAAGTCCCCTGAAGCTGGAACGGCAATAAACAAAAATCAATCAAATCTAACAAACTGGTTCTTTCGGAGAGAGACTGAGAGACTGTCCATTCTGCACTCCAAACAACCATTTTTGGAATTGAGTGAAAGAGATCAATTATATTTTTTAAAGCCGAACATGTTTTCATATTTGTCTGTGGAGAAATACTGTCCCTTGGGTTGAACTTGAATAGCAGGTCCTGTGGGCAAATCTGGCATTTGTCATTATGTTGAAGTGTTATAAAATCAGATGAGCTAGAGGCAGGAGCTCCGCTAGTAAATATATATGTGTGTGTTTTAGTCTCGGTTTGCTGGGCGAGTTGAACGAATGCACCACATCCAAACAGTGACGAATCTCAACCTCTCGGCGGATTCACTGTTGCTCTGATGTTCTTAATTGGGTAATAAGAGCGTCTCTGGATGCTGGAGCTGGTTACAGCGTCTGGTCCTAAAGGAGCGAGATGTGGAGCTCAGGGCGATGCTGTGTTTGCCCTGAATGAGTCGCCTGGGCCTTTGTCGAGCTTAACTAGACCGTTACACATTAGGCCGCGCTCGCTCGCTCTTAAAACGCTTTTTGTAGACTCGGTGTAACGGAGCTGATGCGCCTTTATAGATTTGCTCCTTAAATTGGTTCGTGTCTCCGTTTGCTTGCACGTCAAATTAAATTTCCCCAATGAAAATAATTAAAAGCAACCCTCAAAATGCCGTCCCTTATGTTTGTTTTTCCATGTTGTATAATAACAAACATCTCTGATGCTGTACAAACATGATAAAATAGTGTTTTCGATAAAAGAGTAATACGTTTAAGGGCGGATGACTCTTCTGGAGGCGGAGCTTAGAGACAGAGGAGGGGTTTAGAAATTATCGTATTTTTCTGGTGTTATAAATTACAGCAGCAACTTCTGCTTAGATAGGAGAGGGCGTGTTGGAGGCGGGGCCACGCTGTGATGTCACTGTAGTGAGTCAGTGCGAGGGAGTGTTTCAGCGCACACGTGCGGGTGGAGGTGTGTTCGGGTGGAGGAAGAGTGTGTCCCACACGGACCATCGAAGCCTCAGAGTGACACCAAAACCTGTGTCATTCTCACAATGCTGTCTCCTGTAGAGGAAGCTTTAGATGGTTCACACACTTTTGACATCATGTTCTCATTCGTCTGACTATTTCTCTCTCTCTCTCTCTCTCTCTCTCTCTCTCTCTCTCTCTCTCTCTCTCTATTCCCCTTTCTATTGCGTTCTCTCTCCATCTCTCTCTCTCCCTTTCTGTCTGTCTCTCCGTCATTATCCCCCTCTCTTTCTCTGTCTATCACTTTCTCTCTCGCACACTCTTTTTGATGTCTTTTTCTCTACTGATTTAGTCTCTCTCTATCTCACTCTTTTTATTGTGCTTTTCATTTTTTACAAAGTTTTTCCCCAAAACCGTCATTTGATTTGACAATATAATATGACTAGAAATCAAATTTTTACGGACCAAATATGACTTTGGTTATTGTGTTATGCTCTGTAAAGATCAAACAAATTAGTTTCTGAAGAATAATAAAGATAGGAATAATAACGTCTACACGCAAAACCGTGGTTCTGTTTAGCTGTGAATCTCAAGCGATTGGCAAACGGCCAAGTCATTTTGACAGGCTGCCAAAAATCTCACAATGTGAGAGAAGATAGTAAGAAGATCCACAGCAAAAGAAAAGAATTCTGAGAGAAACCGGGAGGATTCGCAAAAGAACGCAGCCACGCCCACGGTCCACGTAAACAATCGCGTAAAAATAGTGGTAGCGATTATTATTACAGTTTGTAAAAAGTGAATCTGTGAACAATTGCTTCACTGTTTTCAGATTAAAACCAGTTTTTAATGTGCACAGACTCATTTAGCCTTTCATGTCTTGCATAATTCCCTTTCATTATTAAGTAATTACAGTATTTAATAATTTCTTTTCCGGCTTCGTAAAATCCTAAAAAAATGCTTAAAAGTTGACTGTGCGCTTTTTAATCCGGATAAAAATGTGTGTTCTATGTGTGAAAAAAGATTAGAACCTAGATGTTTATAAAAATGTGCTTGGTAATCCGCTGCACATTATAGTCCGAAAAGTCCGGTACTTACGTTTCTGGACAACGGTTCAGCTTGTCAACGTTAAAATGAACATGTTCTGTGATAAAGTCTCCATCATCCCAGCAGCTGCTCTGCCGTCTAATCTGCAGAACTGTAATCCAGGGCCACTCATCATATTATCCTGTAAAAGCAGACTCGTGCGGCTGGATGGACTAGATGGGATTAAAAATGTTTATTTTTTTCTAAAGCGATCTGGGCCGTGGGCAATATGGCCGCCCGTCCTGTAGCTGGCTAATTGAAGGGACCCAGCTGTTCAGCGCTGCTCCATCTGCAGTAGCCGACCATGAAACACGAGGTCTCTAGTGTCCGGCCAAAACACTCCGGCCTGCGCGCTAATCACCTCCTTATCAGCGCTTTTGTGACCCGTGGCTAATGGATACGTTTTGTTACAAAAGGTGTGTAAAGATTAGGCACGGAGGGAAGAGGGAGTCAGTTTGTGGGCGGAGTCAGTCCGAGAACCAATGGCGTTGCATGTCTGATGTGTCACGACTGAAACTCGAGTATAGAAGCTTTTCACGTTTTATTATTGAGTACAAATGCATTTCAATACATTAAAAAAATAAATCGAGAATTTAGTGCGAGTGGACAAAAAAGCGTTTAAATACATTTTAAGTTTTCTGAGCATTATTCCTGTACAAAACCGGAGCTGATAATGGACTTTATTATGAGCTTTTAGTTCTAGTTCAAGTTCAAGTTTATTTATTAACCGCTTTTCGAGACCAACGCAAAGTCGCTTTATTTTACAAATAACCTTCTTTTATTTGGAAATTTGCTGTTCACATGATCAATTATTAGTTATCTACAATAGATATAATAGATCTATCATTGTGCAATGTCGCCTCAATCTGTCTGCTTTGATTTGTAATTTTGTCTACACTGTAACTGTTGTTGTATCATGTTGTAATAGTGCAATAATTACACGTCACTGTACTTGATATTTAGTGTTTAGGACCGTCAAAGAATCTTTTCATCTTTAGCTGAATGGCATGTTGCCATCGGAGGCGGACCGCAGAACTGGGCGTGGCTGGCGGTAAAGCCTCTGTCTTACCGTAACCCGCTGCCGGTTTGCGGAAGCTGTGAGAAAGCAAAGGGAAGGAGCTGTGATGAAACACACACAACGCCAGCTTCCTCGTCCATTTCTGCTTCCCCTAATGCCCGTCCCCCGCCGCGCCCGTGAGAGGGGGCTTCACGTGCCGCCTCGCTGATGTGATTGGAGTCGACTGAGCACAAGGAGAACAAACGGTTCTCATGTGCTGATTTCCCAGAGCTCTGACTGTAATACTCTGCTGCAATCCCCTCCAGGTCGGACACACACTCCACGCGTCCATTGTCTTTGCGTGTGTGTGTGTGTGTGTGTGTGTGTGTGTGTTTTTGTTATTTACAGTTTGCAACAAACAGCCTCTTTTAATTTTCTTCCAAGACGGTGAACTTGAATCATAATTACTTGAAATTACAGTATAGCACAGTAGTGTTGTCACGATACTAGAAATTTCAACTGCGATACGATACTTAAAAAACGTATAGATACTCAATACCATTTTTGATACCACAGTGAAAAAGTGCAACAATTTTAGGGCCTTTTTTTTTCTTTTCTTTTTTAATTAAGAAAAAAATACACAACAAGACTGTAGAATGAATATGTGTCGAAATGAGAAATACCAAGGCAATAAAGTTCCAAAATAAATGAACTGTCACATCTTATAGATTTTCTAGAAAAACAAAGTTACTACTGTACAGTTATACTCAGTACAGTCATCCCAGCTAGTTACTGTACCGTCATTTTCCGACTAAAGCCGCACGTTATATCCTAAAAAATGTGAAAAATCACTTTTGCTGATAGTGTGGTATCTACATAATCCGGTGAGTCTTCTTGTTGGAAAACTAAAATGTTCCGTAAGACACCTGGGAAACACATTTCTGCAATTCCAGCCATAAATCCTCACGTATTGTGTAAACATACAAAGAGAAGACGGAGTGAAACTGACACAGAATTACTGACCGGAAATTCCCCGTTTACAGAACGTTCCTCTGGAAAATTCCAGGGAAATCACAAAACAAATCTGATAAATTCCACATTTAAAAAAAGTGACAAATGATCAAATCAAATTCAAATTTTATTTGTCACATACACAATTATTTTGCAACAACGTGAAGTAAAATGTATTTAACAATTGTCCGGTGTGTAATCATAGTGGGGGGAACAGTACAAATACAAAAACAAATGTATTTACAATAAAAAAGAGATAAGAAAAAATATGAATAAAAAATAAAATAAAGAGAGAAAAAAGTAAAATACAAGATAATTATGCAAGAGTAAATATGAATAAAATATAAAATATATAAATACAATAAAGGGAAAAAAAACGAAAATACAAGATAAATATGCAAGATAAAATATGAATACAATATAAAAGATAAAAATACAATAAAGAGAGCAAAATACAGAAAAAGTAAAAAATTCATTTCATGTAAAAGAATAATTCATTTCAGAAAAATTTATTTCTCGTTAAAATGAGTTGCATGAAATGAAACTGCAACATTTCCTCCGTTATAAAACAGCAGCCTGGCGTAATTGAAAGAGGTTGACGTGTTCCTGAGCGGCGTGGCGTGTTTTAGCTTCGTCAGGTGTGTAATGCAATGTTAAGCGATGAGAAGGATGTGACTGGCGAGTGAAGTGCTTACTCTCCTTTCACTTCTGCTAGCGGGGAAGTGTTCGGCTAATCCCGTGACTCACAGCAGCGCCGCTTTCCTCTCCTTTTTTATTGCCGCTGACGTTTTTCAGATGTTGCTGTTCCTCTTCCGCCGCTCTGCTGTCTGACACCAGTTTTTCCCGTCACGACACGCATCAGGGATCAATAGATGAAAGATTCAGGCCAAAATCAAATCTCAATTCAAATCTTAATTCGCTCTGGTGACTAGAAACGAAACACAAAGCGTCTAAAATCCATTTTGCGATATAGATTGCAGCCTCTTGCGATAACGATATATATTGTGATATATAAATTATAATAGAACCATCAGAACAATTTTTTTAAGAAATAAAGAAACGTTGCATGTCGTTTTGAGAACATTTATTATGCAGAACTGCAATTAAAAAACTGTAATGTTGCAGATAAATAAACTAAATGTAGTGCCTTTTAGAAAGAAAGACTTCGTTTAAGTCCTTGGTTCCTAAATGCAAAGTTGCAGAGATAAAAAAAAAACTGGTGTCTTTTTAGTTAAGGAACTTACACTGTACTGAAAATATAATTTGATTTGTCAAATAAGTTTAGACTTATAGTTTAATAGTGAAGTGTGTCATTATGTCAGTCTTGAAAAACACTGTGTTCGCATTATACGAGGCAAAAGACTTTTGTTAAGAATTTTTTAAGAATAAATAATTTTTTGTTTTATTTGGACGGTTTTGTGGGCTGAGAATAGTTTAATGCAATCGTCTTTCCAAATATTAACACATGTCCTCCTGGGACACACCACGACCTGCCATTACTGTACATGAAAAGGGATTGGCTGGAGGGACTGAATTCTCACAATCCCTATCGTAGGCCAATTTTGTATTGTTTATATCGCGTATCGTTTATATCGCCCATTCCTACGTCTACGTAAGAAATGCAAATGAGTTCTGTTCATATCCGGGCCCGATGAGAAGTACAGAAGACTGGGAAAGCATTTTGGTGGGAATGTCAAGAGCTTTCTCTCCGAGCCTCTCCATCCCCTTCAGCTTCCGTGTGGTGGGTCCGCATGTTCTAGCCGTGTGAACGGTTCCGGCTGTTCTGACCCATGTGCCGGCGGTCACACAAAAGCTCTTTGTCTGGGTGAAGTGTTTGTGTTGGGCTGTAAAGCAGGTCCCGGGTCAGAGCCTGCTGCCGCGGCACAATGGGGCTTTATTAGCCGGGCGGTCCACTCGTCTGATCTGGGGTCAGCTGATTTACGGTGTGTTCGGATTACATAATGCTCCTCGTCAAGCGGACTGTTACGTACTGTAAATCAGAAAAGGTGGTGAGGATTTATCTGCAAAAATAACATTCATTTCTATATACTGATCGTGCAGAATCACCGTCAAGTAATGACAGAAGTGGCAAAATAGCAATTTTAAGGTTCCTTGTTGCTTTTTTGGATTTATAATCAGGTTTTGGTTTATAATTGGATTTCAAATGTAAGGATTCTCCGTTACAGTTGTAAAGCTGCTCTGTTACAGATGTAAAGTTACTCTTTTACAGATGTAAAGTTGCCCTGTTACAGATGTAAAGATGCTCTGTTACAGATGTAAAGATGCTCTGTTGCAGATGTAAAGATGCTCTGTTACAGATGTAAAGTATTTCTGTTACAGATGTAAAGTTGCTCTATTACAGATGTTAAGTTGCCCTGTTGCAGATGTAAAATTACTCTGTTACACACGTAAAGTTGCCCTGTTACAGATGTTAAGTTGCCCTGTTATAGATTTAAAGTTGCTCTGTTACAGATGTAAAGTTGCTCTGTTATAGATGTAAAGTATTTCTGTTACAGAAGTAAAATTGCTCCGTTATAGATGTTAAGTTTCCTTGTTACAGAAGTAAAGTTGCTCTGTTACAGATTTATAGTTGTGAAGTTTCTCCCATACAGATAGAAAGTTGCTCTCTTACAGTTGTTACAGCTCTGAGACAGATGTTAAGTTGCTCTGTTACAGTTGTAAGGTTACTCTAAGACAGATGTAAAGTTGCTCCGTTACAGATTCCTACGTTGCACAGATGTTGGTCCATCACATTCCGTTGTGCCGTTAATGAATGTTTGCCGGATTCTGATGAAGTGTTGTGCAGTGATGTGTGTGAGGAAAGCGAATGGTGTTTGGCTTTACCTGTGGACTGGAACAGGTTCAACTTGACTGTTTCATGATGTTTCCAACTATTTTTGGCGCTGGGGCACAGGCTCAAGCGGTGATTGGGTGCAGGGAGCCCTGGATAATGGCTGTTCCAGTCGCTCTGTGTTGTGCCCACTCACGCGAGGCATTTCTCTGATTTCATCGTCCGCTTTCTCTTTCCTGGAAGAGAAAATGCCCTTATGTTCTAGGAGAAGTATTTAATACAATTGATGAAACCAGTGATTTTTTTTTTTTGCCATCACAAGTGAACTATTTTTTTTCAACTTTTTTCTGCTTTGCTGTAATTTCTGGCAAATGCTGCAGTCATGTCACTGCTCAGCTTTTCCTTCACTCTGTTGCCATGGGGATGAAAATGGCTGCCATCAATTCAGTCTTGAGGGGGAGGGGCTGTGAGGACGTGGGGGGGGCACTTTAAGCCATGAATCAGAACAAAAGTGGGCGTCATTCAAGGGTCTGGGGGAGTGGTTAAGGTTTACGTTGTCGGGCACATCAGGGTTTTTTTAAATCTACTGTAGCTTGATGGTTGAGTTTCTTGCACACAAATGCAAATATACCCAAGAAAAGCTGGTATATGATTATAATAACTAGGATTTATTGAAACTTACAGAAATAAAACAACAGCTTCTCTTTCTGTTGAATTAAAATAGAATGCTTCATTGTATTTAGCCTTGTTGCTGTTCAACATTTATAATTCTTTAATTTCCTCTAAAGCAAATCGTAATAATCGTGCAATTTATAGATCTAATAATGTAGTAATTGTTTTTATATTAATTAAAATGTGTAATCGTTATGTAACTTGTTTTTTAAAGTATATATTTTTCGATTAAGAATAATAATCGTGCAATTTATAGATCTAATAATGTAGTAATTGCATTTATATTAATTAAAATGTTTGATCTTTTGTGGGCTGTTTGCGCTCTCCGTCCAATCGTTAAGGCTGGAAGGTCGGATTTAAGAAGGTTGTATCTTACTCCTAGAAGACGTCAGGGTGTGCGAGGCGTTACGCAGCAGTATGGTGGACACGCGTGAAGCTGCCGTGACTCAGGCGGGGCGCGTCTTCATCGCTCCTCCAGGAATTCCTCGGGATGGAAGCTGGAGATAAGCGATGGAAAGTGAGCCGTGTGGACGCTGTGAGTGGAGAGCGATTATTCTCCTTATAAATAGATGTCCCTGCCGCGCTTGGGTGGGATAAGTGGTCGTGTCCGCAGGGCGATGACAGGAACGGCTCTCAGAAGCAGCATCAGGACAAAGGATTCTCTTACAGATGACACGAGCCAGCCCGGCCTGATAGTGTGTGTGTGTGTGTGTGTGTGTGTGTGTGTGTGTGTGTGTCTATTTTGGCGTCCGGTGTGCGCTCTCCAGATCCTTCACATCACATTCCACCCCGCTGCTTCAAAATAAACTGCCGTGACCGTTCATCTCTTCAGTTCGGCCGGCGCTTCCTGCATCCGGCTGATGGACGCCTCACTGTCTTCATGTCAAATGTTCTACAATTATTCATAGTTTTTTTTATTATAGGACAGAATAATTCATGTTGCGCCATTAAAGTAGTCAAACATCCACTTGGTTGAGAAGATATGGTGTTCCTTCATTCTGTATATTTATTAGTTTTATATTTGTTTGTCATTTATATATTTTGTTAATATAGTTTTGCTTTCTCTCCTGGTCTCCGTCTCTCTTATCCATTATGTTTTTCTCTCTGTATCGTTCTCTCACCCACTTTCTGTGTGTCTCTCTCAATTCTATTTCCCTATTTCAAAATACTCATTATTATATTATTTGTTGTTCTTCATCCATCCGCTCATCCTTTAGTTTGATTTGAAGACTAACACTGAAAGCATTTATTCTAACAAACACCCAGAACACAAATCGTAGTGGGAAAAAATTCACTCATTAAAAGATGCTCAGCGCAAGGTGTACAACTGTAATCATTAATTGCTCATTAACTGTAATAATTTATTTATTTTAATACAAAAATATTATATCTTCTGATGATAAAGTTCCAGAGATGATGCCACTTTGTTCCATTTTGTGTATCTTGAGAAAATCCTGGGATGAATTTTTTTTTTCCAATATCAATTTAGAATAGTAATTAAATGTGTGTTATCTGTTTGTAGATGTTATTCTGGGCTCTGGAATAGTTTTTTCCCCTCGAGACAGTGAAAGTAAAACGTTTTGTGCAAAACTTAAAAAAAAAAAACATGCCAGTGGTGGCCTAATTGGAAGGTTGCGGGTTCAAATGCCAAAACTAAAGTGTCCTTCAGGACAGAGTTGGGCAAAAATGGCAAACATCAAATCTTGATTAATTGAACATTTTAACACAATTACCCTCATAATTCACTGAAGTTTTGTCTGATAAATATGCTCACATTAAAAGTGACAGATTTGCGTAAATACGATATATATTTATGCGCATACCGCGAAGTAGGAAATTCTGCCGTGTAGGAAAAAAGTTTAGAACACCGGCTTTGTTCTTTGCGCTGTGCTGGTCTCTAATCTGACTGACCCGGTCCAGGTCACGGAGCAGACCGAGGATTCCCCCGTCTCCTTCCTCTAAGAGCAGCCTGAGCTGTGGGCAATGAAGGAAGATCCAGATGATCCGTGTTTTGGTGGGTGATGGAGTCTCTTCTGTGCCCACACGCTGCTTTACCAGAGATCAACCATTGTCAGAAGAGTCCTACTCTTCATCGTGGTCTTCTTCTCCGGCTGCAGCAGAGCGTGACGCCTCGGACAGAGATGCCGTTGTGTTTGTCAGAGTTTAAATTGGTAGGCGACAGACTAAATAGTTTTTCCCACGGTGGTGAGGAATTGGTTTTGCCTGCCACTGTGGACGCATTATAATCATGTAACTTGATTGTTTTCATTTAAATATATATTTTTTACTGCTGTGTTTGATTTATATATAAATATATTTCTGGTGTTTTTTAAGGTTTATATTTTTAGATTGAGAGTAATAAGAGCAATTACGTTATTCTGTGTTGTATGGATTACATACGTACAAGGTAAATGCTTTCCAGATGGTTGTGGTGCATCATATTATTTATTTAACAAGATTTTCGCTTGTTAAACTCTGTAAGTGAAAAGTGTACTTTGTATAGTTATTAAATACAACCTAAATTGGGATTTGGATTGGCTTAAATAAATGTGTGTGTGTTTTAATGGGCTGCGGGCCACTTTGTTCTGGAAAAATTCGGGCCCTGAGGTCAAAAAAGTTAAGAACCTTTGGTCAGTAGGCCTGAGTGAGTGTGTGTGTGTGTGTCCTGCTCTGTGATTGGTCAGTCACCAGTACAGGGGGTGTGTCCTGGCTTAGCTGAGAGTTGCCCACTGTGACCCAAAAATGGAAATGCGGATCATACATTGTCTTGTCAATCTCATCTTAAAAGTCAGAATTATGGTCAGAAAGGAACTTGCGGACTGAGAACGTCATGACGATTTTAGTCAAGTCCGTTTTATTTGTAAAGGCACTATTTAAAAACAGCAGACTGACCGATAATGAATGATCACAATAAAATTAACACATATAAAAATATATTTATATTACTAATATGCACAAAATATAAAATAACTAAAACGAAGGACTAAATAAGACAAGACAAGTTTTCATGCTGGGTCATAGGTCAAGGAAAAGAGGTTTTGGAAACGGGTTTTTATCAGCAATTTAAAACGGAGACTTAAAGGGACGTTGCTCGTATTGATGCACAAGTGAGTAAGATGAAGACTATAAAATTGAAAATGAAAGTGCCTTCCTGCTTTTTTAACAAATTTTTTGCTCCGATTTCCGTGTTAAAATGAACAGAATTTGTCTTAAATTTCAAGCATATAGGTTTTTGTTGTGTGAATTATCAGGACGTAACACTCAACCTCACAACGACGGTCACCATGATGTTAACGTTAACATTAACAGATCTTATTTTCTAGTAGATATTTCACAAGCAAGGCAGGTTTGTGGTCCTTGCTACGGGGATTTTGTCAATCTCAATCTGCCGTCAATTCCGCGAAGTGATTAATTCCGTGTAACGGCGAGGTCGTGACTTCTGACGGGTTTATCGGCGCAGCCACGTATTTTCGAAATGCACCCGGATGTTTTTTCTTCCCCCGGGATGCACAAATCCAATGTATATATTTATATTGCGATTTTAAAAGATCCTGTACAAAGATCTTCTGAATAATTTAGTGGCTATTGGAGAAGCGGACAACTCAGCGGAAAGAGATTCTGTCATGTAATCTCACCATATCCCTCTGTTTATCAGGTTGTTAGGACTTGAGTGTGTGTGTGTGTGTGTGTGTATGTGTGTGTTCACCGCTAGCTTCCACATAGGATCAGTAAGTGTTAGAAAGGCCTAAACGTTCCTCATTCCTCCAGAAACCCCCGGGTGATGCAGGTTTCCCGATTCCTCGCTGTGTCTCCTGATTCGCTCAGCTCGTCTCACATTCATCTAATCCAGGCGCGGTCAGTCGGACCACACGCAGTGCCCTTCCTTGACACTAGGGGTGGGCGATATGAGTGAAAATGCATATCACGATCATTTCTAGTGTCCTGATGGTATTGGTATTATATCACGGTATTCGGGGGGGCATCATATTTTAGTAGACCTTAATTACAATATTTGTACACAACATCTGTATTATAACTTTATTTGAAGAAATTAGATGCAGGGGGTAACCTGGATAAGCACGCGCGACGGAGTGTGAATCTGAATCTGAATGTCGTGTGAAACAAACGTTTACAAGCGGTATTAATAAAAATAATAATAAGTAGAAACAGAGCCGCGCCTTTTCGGTTCTCTTTCTTAGTAGAGCCGCTGTTAAAGACACAGTACACAGACATCAGAGCTGCTCGCGGTCGCGGGTGTGATCTATTAATTTGGCCTGTTACAACGCTTTCTGCTTTCGAGTAGCAATGTCTCAGTGTCGTCATTAAAAGTTGTAACAAAACAGACGTGTTATGCTCTATTAAAGTCTTTATATGTGTACAAAAATAAATATTTGATTCATAAATGTGTGACAGTGTCCACGATATTGCAAAATCCATATCGTGGCACAACTCAACACCGGTTTTCACGTTAATACCGGTTCACCGCCTCACAAAACACACAGCGCAGAAGAAGATCTTTCATCGCTGGCTTTTGTGTATCTTCAGCAGAAGTGAGCTTTTCAGCCCCATGTTTTCTTCTCTCACGGACCCCAGGAAACCATAAGTGCCCACCGCTGCTGTGTGCGGACAACCTGACACCGGCGGGACGCCCTGTGCACCCGCTTCGGCCAAAACCCCTAATTCAATTGATTGGGTTGAAATTGGGTTTGGACATCTGTCTGCTGCTCGGCTCGGAACGCCGTCCAGCGGGTCGAGTTTCAGGCTGGTCTGTCTGTGAGCGCAATCCTGGGAATTATCAGGTCGACGCAGTGTTGGAGAAGCCAGACAGAGCCACAAAGCCTGGCATTATGAGGAGCCGACATCACACCGCTTTATTAGAGAGAGGCGTGAGCGCTGACCACTCGCTGCGCACATACATACACACACACCCTGACAACATTAACACACTTATAAACACACACACACACTAGAGCTGCACGATTCTGGATAAAATGAGAGTCACGATTTTTTTGCTTAGAATAAAGATCACAATTCTGGATATTTTTCATTTCATTTTAAATATTTAACCTTGATAATCAGGTTGTCAAACAGGAATATAATAGCACATGTTACTCTCTGATTAAAAGTGAAATAAATGGAATGCAAAATAATGTAGTGTAATGTAAAAGTAACAGGAAAACAAATCACTGTTAAATGTAAACATACCAAGGTACAGTATTATGTACAGTTGAGGACAAAATTATTTGCTCTGTTAAAAATCACTTTTGAAATACTTATCAAACAATGATTTTTTTGTAGGGGCTAATAATTGTGTCCTCAACTGTAGATGTTTGATGTATGTGGTTTGCTGAGTGTCATAAGACACACAATAAACACACGCAGTAAACACACACACCAAGTTGTCCAAGCAGACTTACTTTATCGTTGTGTTTCCTCACTCATTCTCCATGTATATGTTCAGTTTTTTTTAAACTCGACATCTGCCAGACTCACATCCAATGTTTTAGTGTAAATAAGTGCATGTGATTGCTGTGATTCTGTCATCACGCCCACTGGGACAGAGTAGATTCTCACCTTACATTAAATTAGGGCGTCGCCCCAAAACACGACAGAAGTAATGCCAGATCGTGGTTCCTTTGTAATATTTAAATGATTGCGCACGATGGAGTTCCGCACACACACACACAAGCTGACAGAGACCGAACACTCGATCAGATCAGTCTTGATTAAGATCGCGAGAAGGGTGGAATCAAGATCACACACTTGCATAAACATAACATAAAAGCATCACACACTCTTACTGGCTTCACTGTCTATGCGTTTAACTTCACCGGATGGGTAAATGCAGAGCAGAATTGTGACACTGCCCCTAGTGGCCACATGAATGAATCCCTCCCTTTATTTTGAAGCGTGATGTTAAGATGTTGTTCTCTGTGCGTGCAGGATCATCCACGAGGACGGCTTCTCCGGTGACGACGTGAAGCAGTACAAGCCGGTGGTCTACAGCAACACCATCCAGTCTCTGGCGGCCATCGTGCGAGCCATGGACACGCTGGGGCTGGAGTACGGCGACAAGGAGCGCAAAGTAAGTCCCGGCCTCCAGCACAACTTTGTGGAAACGGTGGAGTTGGCGTGTGGCGTCTTCGGTTTTCTCCATCAGTCAAAAAACTTTTTGGAGTCTGGGAAATTGTTCATGCGTGAGTCCCGCTCTGTGATTGGTCAGCCATCAATTCAGGGGGCGTGTTCTGCTTCCAGGTACGCTGGGATTGGGAAATGAAACGGCGCTTTAGACGAACGTGTTGAATTATGGATGGTTTTGTGATGCACAGAATCTAGACGAGTGTTTGATATTTTCAGAAAGACTTTTGGCTTTTTCGTTGCCAGGCGATGAAATCTGCAAACAATCATGATCTACATCTACAAAAAGGTCCCGGTTTGGTCCGGTGGTGATGGTCGAGAAGTCCTAGAGAATCTTTTGATTGGTTATGAAGGGAATAAAAGTGATTCCGTCCTGCCCTTTCCCAGAGCTCCGATAGCGCCGCCATTGACGCCAGGAAGTGTGTTATTTTAATCAAACCAGAGCTATGAATATAGAGGGATCAGTCTTCTGAAATGTCTAGTGGCCATCGATTAAAATATATCGTAACGTGAGAGAAAGAGAAGGCGCCTTTATTTGCAGGTTGTGTTTCAGCTCGGGTCTTTGAAGGGCGTCGGTGATAGAGGAGATCACAGATAGCGATGTTACGTGATGTGCCAGTGGGTTGCCACGTGACTGCTTCCAGTAAATACGGCTCGCCGAGACCTTGGCGAGAGAAGATTTGGACCACCTGAACAGACCACCCCACATTTGTTGGTGCATTATTGGTGAATCTGGTGTATCTGCCTTTACGTCTCCGTCAGTTACTCTCCGTCTTCTCTGACAGGCACGACAGTGGTTTTTATCAGCATGAAGAGCTAGAATCAGAGTCTTAATCTGCAACACAGACACTTCAACTTCCTGCTTAATACATTTTGGGACACGCCTTACCCTGATCTGATTGGCTGGTGAATGAGCGGTTTGGACTGGTTCCTACGGAGATGTGCCAGTATTGATCAGCTGTGAAAAAAATAATGTTTTTTGACATCAAATAATGTTTTTATTGGTCTTGAAATCAGTGATTTTTTTCTTAAATGTTTTATTGGAACGTTAATAATGAGACGCCATTGTTTCATCTGAAACTTGTTTTGTTAGGAAAGATAAAGATTTCGCCTGTGTGACTACAATTTTAAAAGATACAGAGCCAATCTTTTACAATTTTGCTTGTAGTTGTAATTTCTGTAATTTGTGGTTAATGACCGTTGGGCAACACGGGAAAAACCAAAGCAAATAAACAACTGTTCTCAGAGCTGCAGAATTGTAGATAAAATTAGAATCACGTTTCTTTTTTTTGCCTAGAATAATCACGATTCTGGAATGTTTTTTATTTATTTTAACAATTTAACCCTGAACATCAGGAACAACAATAGAATAGCACGTATTACTCTTTGCTTAAATTAAAAAAAAAATGTAAGAAAATATTATGTAATGATGTACAGAAAATTTCTTTCAAATCTTCTATTAGCCCTTCTAAATATCTGCAAAATCTTTCAATTGATTTTAGTTGTAGGACTCGTGGTGGTGGGCGGGGCCGTCGACGATGGGGATCTGCTTTGCAATGGGTTTGCTTTGACCAATCAAAGCAAGGAGTCAAAAAAAGTCCCAAAACGAGTTGTACTCAAGCAGAATTGAAAGGCCAGCGTGATGATACACACGCAAACCCGGTCGCTCACGCAAAACTCTTTTTGGCACTAGTTTGTTCCCATAGAAACATTGAAGTGCGTGTTATCTCCAGATCAGACCCGTTTGACTGAATCGTATAAACGCGTAAAAAATTAAGAGGAAAAATCGTAAAAATTAAGGTGGCGAGTGGGCGGAGTCGAGATCGCGATCTTTCAACGATGAATGGTGTGAATGAATAAGCCGGTGCTGCTTTGATGTTCTGCTGATGTGATGTTCTAGTGCTGGTTGGGCGAGCAGGCGGCTTCCTGTCAGAAGACCAGATCAGATGTGTAACCCTCAACATCAGGTTGTCAAACTACAATAGAATAACACATATTACTCTTTGCTTAAATTTAAAGACATGTAAGGGAAAATGATGTAATGTTATTTAATAATGTAAAGAAATTCTCTCCTATAGCCCTTTTAAATATCTGCAAAATATTTCAATTGATATTAGTTGTAGGACTCGTCGTGTTTAGGTGGTCACGCTCGTCCTCTCCTCTCGGCCGAGGAGGCCAGATGCCTCACACCTTCAATCCGAAGTGTGAAGCTTTCCTTGGAAGCGCATCTTTAGCTCCAGTCGACCTCCTTCTCTCATCCCACATGCTTTTATTCATACATTTCTCTTGAGAGCCGCTCCCTCCCCCCAGACTGGTCCCTCACTCTCTCTCTCTCTCTCTCTCTCTCGCTCTCTCGCTCTGCCTTTATCTCCCAGCCTTTGTACGCCGGGCCCCCTCTTCCTCTGATCTCCCACCCTGATCTCCCTTTCTCTCTCACCAGCCTGCTTCTGTTGCCATGGCTACCTGTTGTTTTCCTCTCTCGCAACACATTCCACGAGTCTGTGTCCATGGGCAATGTCACTCGACCGCTCTCTGCCCAGCACCAAAGAGACGGTGGCGTCATGTGACCACTCGTGGAGCGCATGTGACCAGAATCAAAAGCGAGCCACGCCCGCGCGGGGCAGAAGAGAGCGCCCGCTTTGTTCACAAACCTCGGGGCTGTTTTTATAGATTAATGGTGTTTTCAGACGCAGTCGGGGGAAATTGAACCGGTTGTGTGAATCCAGGCCCAGTTTGCTGAGGCTGTGTCAGACAGATTCAAAGATATGACGGGGATAGAGAGGAAATGAAGAAAGTTGGGGAGCAAAATGTTACTGGACGCTTGGTGGGAAATGTTAAAGGAAGGAACAGCAAATTGTCAAAACTATTTGTATTTGTAAATACCTGTACATACTTTTATATACAATGTAGTGTATGTTTACAATTTTTACAGTGTTTTTGCACATTTCTTTATTTTTAAAACAGTTATGGAAACCTTTTAGAATGTTACATTTTTTTTTTTAATTCAGTTGAACTTTTTTGTCCTAACATTTTAACTTCAGAGGAATTGTAGAAACGTATGTAGAAAGGAATTTCCCACACACACGCACACACACACACACACACACACAATGATATATAATGACATAATAATAATAGTGATCCATTTAATATATTTAATAAACACACACATACACATGCATTCATCAGTCATATATATATATAAATATACACATATATTCTTTACACTATTTATATATACCGTATATATAAATTGTATAAATAAGACTTTAACATTTAACGTGATTTGGTTTTCATGTTTTATCCCCAGAGGATTGTAGATCTATCTGTGTCGTTTTTTTTTTCAGTTGGTACCTGATGTTTTCTGTCTGTTGCGCAGTTGCGGCTTGTTATTTCTTGTGTATTTTTGGCCGGTGCCATATTTAGCAGGTGTATTTGACTTCCACATTCTGCTGCCGATCGATGCAGCTGTCCCGCTCAGGTTCTGAAAGCCCGTGTGATGACCACGAGCCTGCGGCAGGAAGTGCAGTGGAATAGTTAGAGTTCCGATCTCACCGCGGCCCGACAGATGATGGGATGAGGATCTAATAAGAGTCTCCTTACTCTCACGCCTCTGCTGCATTAGAGCAAAATGGCTGCCGACGCTTTGACGTGTCGGTGCGCGACCTCGCCCGTCTGCTCGCGAGTCTCGAGCGGCGCGATGGAGGATGATGTAAATGTCAGTCTGTGGTGGGTAAGTGCCGTCTGTCCACTGCTGCCACCCAGATGGGCACAAATGCACTTTTGCCGCCGGGCATTGCAACACCGCACCTAGAGATCTGCAATCAAACCACTGCAGGTGGAGAGAGAGAGGAAGAAAGGCAGTGAGAGAGAGCGAAAGAGTCATAAAGAGCGAGAAAGAGAGATAGAGAGAAATAGAGAGAGAGAGAGAGAGAGAGAGAGAGAGAGAGAGAGAGAGAGTGAGAAAGACAGAGAGAGAGTGTGAAAGAGAGAGACAGAGAGAGAGAAAAAGACAGTGAGAAAGAGAGTCATAGAAAGAGTGAGAGAGAGGGGGAGGAGAGAGTAAGAAAGAATGAGAGACAGAAAGACGATGAAAGAGACAGAGAGCGATTGAGAGAGAGAGATAAAGAGGAATGAGTGAGAAAAAGACGATGAGAGAGGCAGAGAGCGAATAAGAGAGAGATGGAGGAGAGACTGATAAGAAATAGAAAGAAAGAACAAAAGAGAGGGAGAGAAAGACAGTGAGAGAGATAGAGAGGGAGAGAGAGAAAGAGAGAGAGAGAGAGAGAGAGAGAGAGAGTGAGTGAATAGAGAGAGAAAGAAAGACAGAGAGAAAGAGGGAGGAGAGAGTAATTTCAGAGAGAGAAAGAGATGTAGAGAGAGATTATGCATTATTGCAGCAACTCTAAAGTTGGATTTTTTACGTTTATTGTTTCATGACGTATTGTTTCAAAGTGAATACAAATATTACATTCTAAAGTGACTTAATTTTGTCACCTGCCCGTTGACCTTGTGTGACCTTGACTGGCATTAAGTTTTGTTTCGTTTATATTTCACATTTCCGTATCTTGTCGTCAAGCTGCGCGGATGCTAATGTCGCTCTGTGTGGGCTGCAGTGGGAAAACGCTCAGGGAATAAGGAAGAGTGGGAGCTAGTGCCAGAATATTCCCTGTCGCCCCGGCAACGCCCCAGCGGCGCTCACACTCCCACTCATTAACCGACTCAACAGCCTCATCATTAGCTGCTAATGTCACCGTCAAACTGAAAGATACATTGTTCAATAATAAACTTGCAATTTTGTTGTTTGATTTAAAAAAAAAAATTTTTTTTTGTAATATTTAATATCATCTTTATCTCGTTGCAATTTTCAAATCTAAGTTTCCAAAAGTGTGTTTGTGGTAGGCGTCACAAATATTTTGTCGACAAACTCATAGAAACCAATCAATCAGTCAGTGGGAGGAGCTACTACAGAGTGGGCGGTTACAGAATGGGCAGTGATGTCACTCCCATCGCAAACTCTTTAGAACAAGGGTGTCAAACTCATTTTCACCGAGGGCCACATCAGCATAAAGTCTGTCCCCAAAGGGCCGAATGTAACTTATAAATGTAGCTAAATGTAATCAAATGTAATGTAAAATAACTGTAACTACTCCTTAATGTTAAGTAACTCATTATACATCACAACTTTTTCGAGTAACAATTGCTGTTGCGTAGAAAATCTACATAAACCCTTTTCAATTTGGTCAGCTTATGAAAACACTCATAACTCCATTAATGAAGGATCAAACTATTTAGTGAATAAAAAAATAACAACATAAAACTGTAGAAGCACTGCCGCGGTAGTCGAAAGGCATTGTGGGAAATGCAGTTTTTGGTCCATGCACGCTATTAAATAATTTTTTGGTATTTTTTTTAGACCCTAAAAACTTTAAAGCTCTCGCGGGCCAAATAAAATGACAGGGCGGGCCACATCTGGCCCCCGGGCCTTGAGTTTGACACGTGTGCTTTAGAAAATTGTACGCAAGTCGTTATATCCAGAATTAGAGTTTAAGCATGTAACGTGTATAAATGAGAAGATGCTGATGAGGGCCTGCGCTCCCTGACTGTGATTGGTCAGAATCCCGTACAGTCAGTGTGCGGCGTCGCTGGAATCGGAGGGAAAGGTTAGATGTATTTATAGGATGTGTAAATGAATTCTGAGCTTGTGCCCTCCAGAAATTTTAACAGATATCCCAGCAGATTACGGCGCAGCCTCCATTTTAATTGCGGATCTTTTATGTCAGGTCTCTGGTGCGCGGCTGCGGTAAAACCACGTCTGGGTCTCTTCTCCCGTGTTTCGACACAGATCCCGATTATAATTATTTTCGACATGTTTTAATTACCTGTTTGGTTAATCGCTTCACCTCTTGCTACATCAGAGGAGTAAAATGTCTGTTAAAAAACACCACATTCAAATCAGTATAATTAAGCTAAATCTTAATTTGAAAAAAAAAAAAATGGAAAGTTGTCTGTAGGTGTGAGTGAGTTAATATGTGTGTGTGTGTGTGTGTGTCGTGCTCTGCCATTGGCCGGCACAATCCAGGGGGTGTGTCCTTGATTCAGAGACAGAAGCTGGGATTAGCTCAGAAATAGAAATGTGGTACAAAAAAAAAGTTGTATGGCATAAATAAGTAATATTTGTACAATTATATTATAAAATATGTGTAATTCTATATATACTTATATTTCCACATCAGGATTTTTTACTTCCACCATCAATAAATATATAATTTAAATAAATTTGGCCTTACAAACAAGAAAGAACAAATGAAGTGTTTGGTTTTTTTGTTAAATTTTATTTTAATCACTGTTTTCTGACATGTTACACAACTTTTGTATATTTATTGCTATATTGTTTTGCTTTTTTAAATACTGTATATATAGAGAATCGGCTGTAGTATGATTGTGTGCTGTGTGGTTTTTCTCAGCCAGGAATGGATTGTGTTCAGCGTTGGCTTTCCATCACCTTGGGACTCGTTGTGGGTCTGTGTTTTTTGGCTGGTTTAAACCAATCAGCTGGGCATTAGCGGTGGGAGCATCAGGTCCTGTGGCATAATGCATGTGTCTGGAGCTCCTCAGGTCTCCTCTCTCCCTTCGCGCCGCTCTCACTTTTCGGGGATCTGAGCTGCTGCTTCTTAATTGGAGGTCCAAAAATAAAGCAATCAGGTGCAGACATCAGCGCGGCCAGATGGTCCCTGTTAGGGGGCTCACGTGCCAACCACGTCTGCGCAAGTGACATGTCGACATGCTGGTGGATGAATATAGACCCTCCAGTCACGATGGGTGGATGGATAGACAGACCGACAGATTAGGTGGGGAGATGGATGGATGGATATATAGACGAATGGATAGATATAACGGATAGATGAACGAATAGATGGATGAATGGACAGATAAATGGATAGACAGATATATGGATAGACAGACAAGGAGACAGTTAGATATACAGACACATTGGATGGATGGATAGACAGACAGACAGAGAGTCGGATGAATGGATTAATAGATGGGTAAAAATTAAATTGATATTATATAATTGAAATTTTACAAATTTTACTGCTGTATTTCCCCCAAATCCCAAAATGTGTATTTTTTTTCTCCAGCCCGGTCCAGCCCGTTTGTCAAATGTTAGAACCCAATGTGGCCCGTGAATCAAAAAGTTTGCCCACCCCTGATATAGACAGAAAGACTGATGGACAGAGGGATGGATGGAGGATAGATAGATATATGGATAAATACAGCCAAAGAGACAGATTGGATGGATGGATAGCTAGACAAACAGATACTGTAGATATATAGACAAAGAAATGGATGGATGGATAGATAGACAGACAGACAGACTGATAAAAGTAACAATTGTCAAGTCCAATTATTTAGTGTTTCTGGTGTTAGCGTGGGTTTCCTCCGGGTTTACGATTTCTCACCACAGTCTAAAAACCAAACAGTAGAATGTGTGTGAACGTCTGTGTGTCTCGCTCTGTGATTGGTTGATTATCAATCCAGGGGGTGTGTCCTACCTCCAGGCCCAGAGTTTCTGGAATTGGGCTCCTGCTCCCTGTGACCCAGAAATGGAAAAGTGCTTCAGAAAACCGATGAGTGGACACCGCGTTTGCTTTCACGTGACCGGACATAAAGTGTGTGCGCTGGCGTGATTGAGCGGGCAGTGTTTCTGCGCTCTCACGGGCAGCTCGGCCCGGCTGCAGGCCTCGGGTTTGATATGATCCGCTGTGACGTGTTTTGTGGAGCTCTGCCTCACAGACATCTTTGTCTTTGTTGGCCAGAACGACTCCTTCACATCATATGATCCGTCCTCTCAGCTCTTCTGAAGTGGACGTTCAGGCTTAAGAAGTTCCTCACCCCGTCCTCCAGTCTCTCCTCATTTGTCAAACTTCTCTCCAAGGGCCCAGAAGATTAAACGTGGACATTCGCGCGATGGATTAAGTGGTAATTGGCATTTGGTGGGTCTACTGTAATGAAACGGAACAGGACTGAGACCCGAGGCTTCGCTTCCTCCAGCCGCTCCTGGTCACGAATGACGTCTTCAGAAACGGACGATTAGGAGAGACTGTAGTGGATGTGACATGAGACCAGCCAGAGGAGAAGCATCTCGCCTTTCAGCCCGATAAACCACTTCCGGTCGTAAATGTTCCACGCGCTGGACAATTTCTTCTGCGATTTGAGCAACTCAAAAGTTGGAGTTGGACAGAACCTGGACAAACGGAGAAGACCATTGGTTGAGATGGACCTCCTGAATATCACATTTTTTGTATATCGTGATGATGGGATGGCGCGGTCCATCTTCACTCGTTCCTTTGGTTCCTCTCTGGCTTGTAGAGATGTTGCTCTGCTTGAATGATGGCCAGTTCTAGACTTTCTGTTCTATGAAGACAGTTTTTCTGGTAATATATATTCACTGACAATACTAGCTGGCATTCATTTGTCTCAGAATTGGGAAGAACTGGAGGGACTGAGATGTTCAGAACATTCTGATGTTTTAATGTGGTGACTGCGATGGCGAGGATGATATATGATTGGTGGTAAATGATTTGAAAAGCTGTAATATTAGTGATGTATTGGATTCTGCTGTTCATGTCAGTCCCTGTGCGTAACGAGACGGTGGTCCGCCTCAGACCCTGCAGAGCTTCACTCCGGCTGTTTACACGCCTGATAAAGTGTGTGTATGTGTGTGTCGCTGGGAGAATGATGGCGGCGCGGCTGGAGTTTCCCTATTAAGGGCGAAGGCGAACTCTGTCGCGTCTGCTCACCACGTCTCGTCTATTCTCACCACGAGCTGTTGAATATTTCCTGATGAAGTAAAGTGCTATTCCAGACTATAACGGAGTTTGTGAAATGCACCCACAATGCGTTTATGATATGATGGGCGCAAAGTGCTAAGCTTAAATGTTTATATAAATATTTCTAAAAAAATGAGCACCTTTTTTTTTTGTTCAATTATATGACTAAAGCTGTTACTTGTAAATTTAACCGTTGAAAAATGGAGTCAGTTCTGCTAATATTAATAATCCAGACTTAGGGTTATTAGGGTTATTAAATGTCCAAGACATTTGGGGTCAGTTACAATGCGTTTTTCTGCTGAAAGTTTTTTAACGTAACTAGTGTGATAAATGGACGTCTACTGTATTTTGATTGACTAGGACTCCCAATATCCCAACATATTAATCATCTAGCAGCACAAACCCAGAATATTCCTGCTCCTGCTGTAGATGTTGAAACCTTGAGGATCACCACGTATGTTCTCCATCAGTTCCAGGAGCTGGAGATGCTTTCTGGTGGCCAGTCTCTTTCCCTCCAGGCTTCACAAGCGCACGTCAGACCGCATCCTCATGGTGATGTCCATCCTGTGAAAGACCCGAGACCCACACGGCCCTGGTGCCAGGAGGAGCAGTGCCAGGACCAGAGCTGTGTGCCGAACTGGACTAATCCCCCAGGAACAGCTGAGCTCCCACCGGCCTGGCTCTCAAGACCAGACAAGGAGCCATAGAGCCGTTCCAAAGAAGCTGCTGGCTTCACAAGGGCCTGGCAGGGCTTCTGTCCGAGCAGCAAGCCGCTGAAGAGATGTGGAGGCCCGGGAAGACAAAGACGGGGTGGCACGCAAGGGGTCAGGGACGCCACCCGGCGCTGAGAACCTTGGGGAATCAATTCTGCAGGCAAATTGGAAGAAGCGTCCTGCCGCTTTTCTCCAAGGCTGAAGTTGACACAGGTGTTTGCCGTTATAAATCAGTCGCTCCAGGCTTCCGCAATTCCGCAAGCGATTAAAATTTTACTGCAAAATCAATAAAAAGCGGCATTTTCATGCCAAATTTTTTATGAAACCACAAAATATTTTTTCAGAAACTCAGCAAGGTTCTTCTACCGAAGAGGACAAAGTCAACGTGACTGTCCACATATTTAACGAATTAAAAAAGACGAGAATCGCAGAACTTTAGAATCGCGAGAGCACATTGCTTCATCTCCGTAACACTCTCATTCAAAAACACAACATTTCAGTGTAATGTCAGGAGTAAGAGCGCAAGAAGAACATCGCAGGAAGAAGCTAGCGCTGAGAATGAAGATTATATAGTAAAGCTGTCCGTCATTTTGTTTTTTTTCATAATCAACCAAAAAAAGTGAAATCTGCAGAGACTGAAAACCGACTGGGGCTTCGGCCCCAGTTGTGTAACCGCTGGATTATTTATGGCTCTTTCCACTCCTCACACATCTGGAGTTGAGGTGCATTAACGGGTTTCTGCTCTGTATTTACTCGCCATACGCAAAGATTTGTGTTAAATCAACAAGATGGAGGACGTGTGTGCGCGCGTGTGTGTGTGGTGCACCGGCATATATAATGCAGCTGCCGGATGCTAAATATAAAACTAGAGCGCCGTTAATGAGCCCACACCCAGCCGTTATCACAGAACCCCGAAGATAACTCACGCGCTGAAGATGCGCTTGGATCTAGAGCTGGAGACGGATGAAAGGTGGAATGGTACCCGTTCTGGCCCGTAACAGTCGGACATTGATAGATTTCGTGGAGTCGAACCTGCGGCCTTTGTGTTGCAGGCTGAGATTGAAGAGCGGAGGAACCCTTTCATCTTCTTTGTGTTTTACACGCGTGTCCCAGTTCTGGCGGCGTGACGTGTGCGCACTCACCTCTTCCTCGTCTTCTCCGCAGCGTCCCGGCAGAGCAGCGGTTTTGCTGGTAGCTTTGAATAATACAAAATGTTTGCATTTATAATGGATGATTTAGGCGAGAATAAGATCTGACCGAACGCTGCTGGCTTCCCTAATGGGGGAAACACGGAAAGGCTTCGGGAAGCTTCGGATCAGGGCGCACTTTTACCCTCAGGGTGAGGTGCCAAGGTTGAGACCCGGTCTGGGTTGTGTGTGTGTGAAGTGCAGGAGAAGGGGTGTCTGGAAATACATCCGTAGGGTGAGAGTGTGAATATCTCCTGCTCTGTGATTGGCTGAGGTGTATGGCGAAAAACCATATCCTTGTAAAAGTCAAGTGTCCACTTTTAAAAGAACTCAACTGTTTTACACGTATTAAATTTAGGCTCAAAAAGCACCAATAAATATGAAACTCTTTATTTGTGAGGTTTTATTTATTAATATGGAGATGAAATTTAACACTTCTGTTTTTCAAAAAGGGCAGAACATATAGATAATGATAAAAGACATAAAGAGATAAAAGAAAGACCAAAAAGTTAAACTTGTGCAATAAAAATCCAACGTCTAATTGACGTTTAGCTGATAAACAGCATCCAGTACCTTAAGCATCCAGCAGATGGGGATATCGCCTCGTCCGCCCAAGAAATTACACCACGGTAGAAAAAGTTGCAGACTTTTTGCGCACAATCACAATGTACCGAGTAATAGTAAGTGTCCATTCAAATGTAGTGGAGTAAAGACACTCACTAATGTAGTCAAGTAGAGAGTAAAACTTGCTTGTTTTTTCGGATACTCGGTACAAGTACAAAGTAGCCAACAACATACTTAAGTAACGTAACATTTACTCCAGTACTTTACACCACTGGTGACTGGTCAGCCACCGATCCAGAGGGCGTGTCCTGGTTGGCAGCAGCTCATTATGACCCAGAAATGGAATGAAAACAGTTGTGAAGATGAGGCTTGGATGATTCTTTAATCCGTTTTGAACGCTCCACATGCTGGGCGGAGAGGAAGTGGTTTCCAGTGGGTTACTGGCTTTTCTCGGGACTGAAGCGCAGGAGTGGATCTGCAGGGGTCCGGCAGGATGGGACTTTGATCCGCGTCAATGCATGAAAGATTCAGCGAGTATTAGCCTTTCAAAACCGCCACATCTCGCCCTTCCTCACCTTTTACTGTGGATTCTTACACGATTGTCTTTTATGTAACGTGACCGTTTGTCTCACACAAGCGCGGGATAGGTCAGGGATTAGCGGCGGCTGTTTACGTGTCAATATTGCGCCTTCAGCGTGTGCGGCGTGTTGTGTAAGCATTGCTCATGCGCTGGGGATAAAATATGACGTTTGGTTACAGATTTAAGTCATTTCTGGGGTCTTTCTACCTGCAAAGTGGCAAAACTTAGAGGGAAAAGTTGCTATGCGCTGTTTAAAATTGTCATCTTTTTACAATAAATAACTAAATTAATAAAATGAAATCCTCTTTGATGGAAACTGTTCTATATTTATAAACCAGTGGACTAATAATAATTGCACAAATCCATTGCACCAGCCATTACACATTATTATTATATTGTATGTTTCTGTTTTTGTACAACCACATGTTAATCCTTTATACAGTGTATAGATTGTTCAGAGCATCTATGAATCTGTAAATAGACATCCTGTATCTGTGACATAACTAATATTCATCACTTGCTGCTATTGCTCTTCTGGTTAGACATAAACCGCCTTGTACATGCGGAATAGAATAGAATAGAATACCTTTATTGTCATTGTATCACATGGTTACAATGAAATGGAGAATTGGTGCAAGAAAAGGGAATGAACAATCAAAGTGAAAATCCAAGATATATATACACACATTGAATAAAATAGAATATAGATAATATAATAAATCTAGTATAAAATGAAGGCAAAAGTACAACAAATGTTTCAATAGATGCAAGAATACTGAATATAATCAGATAAAATGCTACAACAATAAAGAAAAGCAGAATTGGCTTATTGCACTGAGGAATAAAGTTATGACAATAAAGTTAAATCAAATCTAACTTAAGGTTTTATACATTTGTAATCTCCACTACGACGCTATAATTCTCACCATGTTTTCACTCACAAACTTCGGCATTGGTGATGGACCAATCACACAGGATGTGGGGAATCACACTTCACACCTCACACGCTTAAACTCGTGTTCTCGGGGATGCTTTAAATAAATGACCGTATTTCGCCACGCCAGTTATCGTGCAGTGCCACTTTTGGTTGTGAAAGAGGAAGTGAGTGTGTTTCTGCAGAATCAGGAAGTTTCACATATATAAAAGTTTTTGGTGTTTCATACTCATTGATTTGTCCAGACGGTTCCAGCGCGCGCGCGTGTGTGTGTGTGTGTGTGTGTGTGTGTGGTGATGCCAGGCGTGCGTTTGGTGTGTCGTTGACTCAGCAGAGCTTAATGGTCCTCGACCTTCTGCTGTCGCAAGGAAGCAAATATACCGAGTCTGTCTCCTAAACACTTCAGCAGCCGAGCTTCTTTATCGCCTCGCTGCTTCGCTCTCCAGCGTTAAACAGGTGTGATTTACTCCGAGCTCAACACATCCCGCAGACGTGTGGGAAATGGCCTGTGATTGGCTGACGATAAGGTCGATTGTGCTTTTTACAATACCGTACTTTTCAGATTATAATGTGCACTTAGAATACTTACTCATCAATACTGACAAACCTGAAGCTACTGATTAAAGGTTAGCTGGTTTGTGTCGTGAGCTGATTGGACAATAGACACAAATTCACGGAGACACAGAGGAAACCAAATCTGAACAGAGACGAAAACAACTCCGATAATCCAGAGAGGATTCGCTCACACTTACACTAAAAGTACAAAAACTATTAAACTCAGACATTCCTAATGAATAATGTTCTGGATTAGTGGAAGGTGAATGAGCTGTGTGTGTTTGTGCTACAGTGGAACAGTGTGTGAGTTATTGTGAATGAGTTCAATAGTTTCAATTCACACATGTAGTTTTGCTTCACGTTTCCTATAATCCGGTGACTTGTGAGAAAGATGATCAGGAACTAGACGTGATGTGAGGACCATCAGAATCATTGCAAACAAATGTTTCCTGCACAATGACAAACAAAAGACTTTTCACACGGCAGGTTCATCGGTCAGAACTGTGTGTGTGTGTAGGGTTACCATTTTTAATACCAAAAAAATAAGGGATGCATAGGGGGTGGGGCTACGGGGGCGGGGCGACGATGACATCACTTTACATACTGTGATCGCAACATAAAATATATTTTCAGTAAAGTATGTTCAACAAGACACTAAAATTAAACTGTCTATAATTGAAATGCGGTCTGGGACAGTAGTGAGGGATGATTTGTATTAGATGCTGCTTCCAAAAAATCTTTAATAAAAATTTCAATCTCAAATATTGAAATAAATCTCAAATATTGAATAATATATTGATTCCGTGATTGAAGTGAAGGGTGGCAGCACTGTGTGTGTGTGTGTGTGTCACAGGTGTTGTGAGGTGTTTCCTCCTCGCTGCGTGTGTGTGTCCACCGCGCTGCAATTAGCAGGACTTCTCTTCAATAATGCAGCGCGCGAGGAAGAGTAGGTCTGTTTGTGCGCCGGTGTGACTCGCGCTGGCATTTAGCGGCTAATCAATGGCTGGCGCTGCCTGCGGCTTCTAATTGAAGGTTAAGAGACGAGCCCGAGGTGGCGCTGGTGAAGGAGTGAGATTATTCCTCCCTTCTCTGCCCTTTAAAACTCCCCGCTAATCGATACACACTCGCACCTACTGTACCGCGTCACTGCGCCTGTTGCCTCCTGTTTGCTCCGTTGATGGCGCAAAACGCAACCGTTTTTTTTCTCTTGTTTTTTCGCAACCGTTGCGTTTTTCCGTAACCATTTTTTCCCGGGCTTTATTCTACCTTTTTGTGCACTTTGACACAGTTAAAACTGTGAAAAGAGGCTTACAAATGCTCAGAACTTGAACTTGTTTCCCACAAATTACGTTCTGCAAAAAGTTACCGTTCGGTTTCGCTCCGTCTTCACTCGCCTGGGAAACTGAACACAAAACTTTGGCAAAGTGCGTAAGAGGAGGATTTATAGCTTTATATTATGTTTATAAGTTGTAGAGGTGTAAAGAGTAGTTGAAAACCATACTCGGGTAAAAGTACTTTACTTTTTATCCAAAGCGACTTACATTTCATTACAATTTTTACATTCCAACAAATTCATGCTTTCCCTGGGAATCGAACTCATTCCTACAGAAGTACAGAGTGCCAAAGTACAGATACCTTACTTTTTACCCATTACTTTTTTTAAAGAATGAAAAGTCAGCCTAAAAAAAAATAGCATCCAGTACATTCAGCATCCAGCAGATGGCGATATCACCTCGTCCGTTCAAGAAAGAAGTAACATTAAGTGTCCATTCAATTGTAGTGGAGTAAAGTGGAGTCAACTAGATAATAAAAACTGATTACAGTTTTAAAATCAACACAATTACAAAGTATCCAGAAATACTTAGTAAAGTCCATTTACTCAAGTACTCCACATCACTGATCTACTGTACTGACTATGACTGTATAGTGAACGTGAGTCTGGCCGGGCGTCTCTGATTGGTTTCAAGCCGTTGTGTCCGGCCGCTACATTCAGGCTTGAGTAGTGTTGCATTATGGGAAGAAATGTTTCATTAGCGCTGCTCAGCGATGCATATTTATTCTCGTATATTTGAATTCACTTGGGCATAAATGTGATGTTGTTTCCAGGCCGTATGTGCGTCTAGGTAAAGCACGGCGCAGAATAAAGCCCGGAAGCGTCTCCATTTGCATGAGCTGCATCTGAATAGGTCAAAAACGTTGGACAGATGCACACGCATTCTCATTCGAACAAACAGATGTTAGTTACATCCGTTTATACTTCTGTTTTCCCAAATGCTTTTCCATTTCTTGGTGATAGAGAGCTAAAGATAATTTCAGCAATTTTGGGCATGAGACCAATCACAGAGCAGGACACACACACCTTGGAGCTCTAATTCACCCACATCTTTTTATAGGAAGACACACAGAGCTGCACAAACCCCACAGAAGAACAGTAGAATTTACAACTGGTAGAACATACAAAACGACTAAAAGGTTGTAGGTCATTTTGTAGCTCCACGATGTTCTTCTTGAGCAAGACGCTGAACCCGATCCACTTGTTCTGCAAGTCACTTTGGATCAAACGAAAAAAATTGAAAGGCCTCAAATTGATCGGGCCTTGACCATGAGTCACAACACTTCCTCCATGTTGTGAGCTCCACACACTGCGCCACCCTACCCTTCACTTTCCCAACCCAAACAAGGCACACAGAGCTTCATCTTACAGAAAAAGCGTTCGCCTCGCGTTATTCGTATCTCGCCAACCAGAAGGAAGTGCTGACGACTCTCCAGCTCTCCACAGACTTCCACTGTCGGAGCTTCAGCAGGAGCAGGCCTTCACTCTCTCGTGCGGAGACCGGCCTTTGAATTATTCACTCTAAATAAAAAGCCGCATCTGTCTGCGGATGAATTATTTAGGTTTTAAATTGGTCTCCCCGCTGAGGGAAAGGGAAAGTGGGAGAAGTGCGATCGGCTCCTGGCCACAACAGGAGAACTGCTTGTCTCGGTGAAGCGGATCTTCTGTGGCGTGAGCACCTCTGGATGGACCAGGTGGATTAGAGTTTCCCCCTCCACCAGATTGTGTGCCAGATTAGTGTTAATCTGACAATTCCAGTAAATTCCAATTGAGAAGTGCTTATTCCATCCCATCCCATCGCTCTTCACCCACTGGTTCCTCGTTTCTGGAGGAATTGGTAAATCCTGAAGGTGTCTCGGACCTTGGCTGGAAGCGTAAGTGCTCCCGTATTGATTGTCTTGAGTTGGGATGTAGGGTGAGATGACACCAGAGATCGGCCCCGCTGTGTCTGGGCTCCGAGCGGACGGCTTCACGTCCTCGTCTCCTTCATCTTCTCGCTGGCGCTTGTTTTCACTTCCTTTGTTTTGTGTTCACGCTCTTAAGCGACGCTCTTCGTGCTGCCAGTGTTTCTCTATAAACAGACGCCATCCCTCCATCCCCACCTTTATCTGCACCGCCATCTCAACCGCTTCTGTTGACTTATTCACACGCGCTGAATTATTAACTAGCGGCGTGATGGGAGGAAAATATCACTGTACGCGGAAACGCCTACCTTTGGAGGGAATGGGATTGTGGATTGCCCATCTTCCCAACTGCTTTTCCTTTTCCGAGTCAGGAGGAGCTAAAGATAATCTCGGCTCTTTTAGTCATGAGACACACCCATTAGTGGTCGACCAATCACAGGACACACACACCTTTGGGTGATTTTCAAAACTCTAATTGGAGATGGAGTCAGACGTGTGAACGAAAGGTAGTAGGTTTGAATCCAAACCCAGATTAGGTGTGGTGATGGGTTAGTTAGGACTTAACTAGTCGGGTGAAAGTGTCACTGAAGTTTCGGTTAAAGCGGTTTCCACATTTGATTTCTGAGCCAGTTACGTTACAGGTTGACTAGGGAGAGGATGATGATGTCATCAACAAGCTCATTGGCCGATGGTTGTACTGGAACACGCTCTATTCTTAACGCGAGCGCTGACGTGAAAGGCGGGACGCGCTTATATAAGTCCATATTTCTCGAAAATAGAACCTGACGGCGTCCGACCGTGACGGCTGCGGCCTGAGAGCACAAATATTATTTCGGCTACACTAGAGCAGACTTTTTGCCGTCCAACCGAACAATCGCAACTTGCGCAGACCGACAAAACGTTTTAGACGCTTGTCTTCAAGCATCAAGCGGAGGATCCACGGCTCGCCGCGCACATACAGTTACCGCCGGATTCGCTCCTGAACCCAGTTACACTGCTGCGCGCGCACGTGTGTGTGTGTGTTCTTGTGGGCAGTTGTGTGTGCGCTCTCATGCACAAACAATCAGCTTCTACGCGCTAAGCATTAATGTGTGTTCATGGCTGACCCTCATCATTGTCCAATTGAAGTGTGAAGAATTCATACACGTTCATGCATCAGTTGTTTCTCTCTCTCTCTCTCTCTCTCTCTCTCTCTCTCTTTGTGTGTGTGTGTGTGTGTGTTTATATGGCCGAGAAATATTCTCAGAGAGACAGTAAATGCAAAACGGACTGGCCAACTGTGCATAAAGCGAGATGCCCCAGTAATGCAGTCATTTTGATGGTTTGGATTTATGGGCCGAGTGTATAAAATGTCCCGTTAATGGCGGGTTATAAAATCCGGCAGCATCAGTGGGAGAGAAGGGTGTGTGTGTGTGTGTGTGTGCGTGTGCGTGTGTGTTCTGTTAATGCACTGCGTAGGGTTAATGTGTGTGTGGCCTGCAGTGATGCTGCGTGTTGGGTTGTGGGGGCGGGGGTCTATAAGGGGGCGGGGCACAGAGTACCAGTAATGGTGGAGGGGGAGGGGATGGAAAGAAGAGCAGGAGAGACTGGAGGAGAGATGGTTAATGAAAGTGCAGCGTCAGTGAGATGCTTGGTGCAGAGCTGATGCTTCCCACCAGAACTCTCTCTCTCTCTATTTCTCTCTCTCACTCTTGCTCAATCTCTCTATTTCTCTCTATTGCTCTCACTTGCGCTCTCTCGTTCTCTCTTGCTCTTTCATTTCCTCACTCTCTCTCTCTCTTTCTCTCTCTCTCATGCCGTCTATCATTCTCTCTCTAAGTCACTCTCGCTCTCTCTCACACTCTTTGTCGCTTTTACTCTCTCACACTCTCTCACTCTCTCACTCTCTCTCTCTCTCTCTTTATTTCTCTCTCTCACTCTCTCTTACACTCTCTGTCTCTTTCTCTCTTACGCTCTATCTCTCTCTCTCACACACTCTATCTCTCACTCTCTGTCTGTCTTTCCCTAATTCTCTTCTCTTTTTCTCCCTCTTTTTCTTTATCCCACTCCTCCATCTCTCTCTCTTTCTTTCTATTTCTGTGTCTGTGCCTCTTCATCTGTCTCTCTCCCTCTCACATGCCACAGTAACTTTCATTTACACCGTTTCTTTCTCTCTCTCTCTCTGGCTCGTGGGGAAAGGCCTCGGGCCGGCTCGGACTCTCCTCGCAGTCAGAGATTAGGTTCTCTATTATTTATGATGATTATTTTTCTGACGCTCTAATGAAATCATCTTCTAGTTGCACGAGCCTCAATTGACCGAAAAACTGAAAAGCGCAGTTGGTTGAAACCGAAAGACCTACAGACACAAATGTGAAGTGTGTGAGAATAATCCCACACTCCTTCAGATGATCGTATCAACCTTTATTCTGAATTGCCAGGCACATTAATCAATCACCGTTACGCTCAAACACGAAAAGAGCCTTAATCCCAACTGTCTTAATCCAGTCGCCCCGCAGATTGAATGCAGTTCGGAAAATCTGAATTTGCAGTAATTTTGTATAATGACTTACAGATTAGCCAGTGGCCACACTGTAGAAGTCGGAATTAATCGCTCGCTTTGCACTGCTAGAAAACCATTGTCCGCTTGTGTTTCGCCGAATGTGAATGCGACGTTCAGAACAGTCGACACATCTAAGATTATTAAACGGAATGATGTGATGGACCGCTGAGCTTTTGTTTAAATCCTGCACACATGATTATCCCGAATGGGTGAATACCGTCTCTGTGGAATCCGCTAACCGTCACAGCTAAAGCTTGTGCGCGGCACGACTTTAAAACCACAATTTCTAAATGTGGGAAATCTGTATTGATGTGATGTTAAGATAAACTGAGATGAGATTATGGGATTAAGTGAGGTGGTGTCATGACATGAGCGTCCGGTTGAGGTTCTGCTTGTTCGGGGGTCTCGAGCCCCTGTTGGTTGCTGAAGGAACTGCACTGTCATTGTGCTCACTGTATTTTAAAGAATTATTTCCCATTTGCGCCACTGAGAAAAAAACAATTAACTGCGACTTTTCGTTTTATTTCATTTGAATCTTTATTCTTGGAGTTGTGAGTAGTAAAGATTGTTGACATTTTTCTCATAACTTACAAATTATAAGTCAGAATTGTGAATTTGTGACTTTATCCATCAAATGGAAATAATAAATTCATAATTACTCATGTTCTATTTCACATTTTGCTTCTTTTTTGGAGTGGAGAAATATAAAGTTCAAAATTGCAAGTGAGAATTTGTTGCAATTGGTAGTTTCAAACGACTTTGATTGTTAATTTATTACTTTTATAACTAATTTATTATCATTTTTGATTACATAATTTATTAAGCGCGAAAGATTGGACAATGTGGCCAATTCTGACAAATGACAGGAGAAAAGTCTGAATCCAACAATTAAAAGACGCAATTCTACTTTAACCCCATAAAACTTCTGTTTTAGAATGACATTACAAACAATCAGCGGGATTATTTTTACCGATATGGGTTCGGACGGCCTCGCTGCGTCTTACAGTAGAGGGACAGTGCTTTCACACCCAGAGACACAATCTAATAACACAGTCCTTATCGTGTCGCGTGTTATCATTCTTATCATCAGAGTAATGCAATGAGCCTGCTAACGTTTCATATCCAAAGCGTTGGGAACGGCGAGGTGGTCTGGAGCTGATAATGGCGTGCGTGAGAGCGTTTGTGAGGAAGACGAGGGTGTTTGTGTTCCGTCGTGGACTTTCGGTCTCACCGGCTGCGTTTTCATTCATTTTTCCATAAGCTGTGTTGCGCTGCTAGGAAACCGTTGGTTGCCGTAGAGACGGGCTCGTTGGACACTTGGAGTGTGTTTGCATCCATGCAGCTTCAGCCGTCCTTTATGGACTTCCTTTATGCCATTGTTGTGTTCTCTCTGTTGTTTTATTACACATACACACACACACACACACACACACACATGTAAGAGATGCACTGTTGTGAAAGGTAGGAAAGCTGAAAGATATAAACTCTAAATGAAAGAAGTAATGAAAGTGTTATTTTTACCTTGCAAACCAAAAAATGCATTGCTTGGAGCGAAGCAGATGAGATAGAGCCAAAGACAGAGTCAGAATAATAAATGAGAGAGAGAGAGAGAGAGAGAGAGAAAAGAAAGACAGAGAGAGAGAGAGATAGTAGGAGGTAAAGAACGGGATGAAAGAGGGATGGATTGAGCAATTGAAATGGAGAGAAAGGAGCCAAGACAATGATGAGAGAAGGAAGAGAGAGAAAGAAGGGGGCAGCAGAAAAAGAAAGAGAAATATGGGGGGGGGGGTATAGAAATGGTAGAAAAGGAAAAAAGAAAGATGAAGGTGTGAAAGAAATTAGAGCAAGGGAGAGAAGCAGAGACTGACAGAAAGAGAGAGAGAGAGAGAGATAGTGAGAGAGAGAGAGTAAATAGAGAAAGGAAAAGAGAGAGAAACCAATAGAGAGAGAGAGAAAAATTAAGAAAAAAAATAGAAAGAAAGACGAGAAAAATGAGTGAAAGATATATAGAGTAAGGTAGAGAGACTGAATGAGAAAGAGAGAGAGAGAGATGGGGGCGGGGTTAACTACAAATCAGTACAAGAGGAATCAGCTGAATCACACTGCTCATGTTTGTGGCCTCTGATTGGTTCTCAAGAATAAACGCCGGTCAAGAAAAGACCCAATCAGCGTCATGGATTTGTTGGCAAAAGTTCTGGGTTCCCGACACACGGAACACGAGTGCGGGAGAGAAATGGAGCGCTCTGAGCAGAAGCTTTAAACGTGAGGCCTAATCGCTTTGACTCACGTAAAACTAACCCATTTTTCTCCAACAAGACTTTAATCAAGTAAGTGCTCTGGGTGGCTGTTGGGGGAGGGCTGAGAATCTGCTTAATAATGCAAATGTAATTATTTCTACATAAATCCCAGACGAGTATTCCCCACGGTGGGCCGCACGGAGTTAGGACCCAAGAACGCCTCCACAGAACCTTCTGGATCTCCGTGTGTGTTTGCGTTCTGCATCAGTGTTCCTGGTGACACCTCTTCCACGTGATGGAAGAACAGAAGAACGTGGTGACCCCGTGACTCCAGAACCATGGGCTGAAGATGGGCTTCAGTGTGGTGGTCTCCGCTCCGGGCTTTGAAGACCACCTGCGACGAGGCCACCAGCAGAAGAGCCGAACAACAGTTAAATATTTCATCCAATCAATAATTCAACAGCTGCGATGAGAGCGAGCGAGCGAGAGAGAGAGAGAGAGAGAGAGAGTGTTAAGGTGGAAGGGATGAGATGGAGTGAGGAAGAGGAGAGGGAGGGTGCGATAGATGGAGAGAAAATAAAAGAGAGGGCTCTAAATCTGCACACACGTTCCCCAAGAAAGACACGGTAACCATAGTAACTGGAGATGACTGTCACATGATGTGGAGGAGTGAAAAGAGGGCGGGAGCGAGAGAGGTGAGGGAACCTATACAGGAAGAGAGAGATGATAATCACGGGCTGGAGTGTCCGGGCCCGGACTGTGTCATCTCAACCCTGGAGTCTCTTCACAACTGAGACAGACGGAGGAACGCTAAGCCTGATGAACCCACAGAAGAAGAAGAGGAGAAAATAATGAGCTGCCGCGTTTGAAGTAGTAATGGAGCTTGTCGTCTGTTTCATTCGCTGTTCTGAACTGGAGAGACGAGGGAAAGCTTTTCTTCTCTCCTGTTCGCCGGGAACTGAACTCATCACGCTCATCCTGTCTTCCCTAATGACGACGACCCGGAGGAACACCTCTCTGAGGTCTAGCGTGAACCACACCCAGAGTGAAACTGTGAAGGGACAGACAGACAGATACACGAATAGACAGATTGTGAGACAGATGGACAAGGACAGACAGAGTGCTGGTCAAAAAGACAGACAGACAGATGGTCAAAGAGGCAAACAGAGAGACAGACAGATCTAGGGTCAGATAGACTGAGAGGCAGACAGATGGAGAAACAGACAGACGGGAAAAGGGACATTTTCAGACAGACTCCAGATAGACCGAGTGGCAGAGAGACAGGCATACAGACAGAAGCAAACCAAGACAGACTGATGAAGCCAGAGAATCAAACAGGCAGACGGACAAAAACACAGAGAGAGAGAGAGAGAGAGAGAGAGAGAGAGAGAGAGAGAGAGAACCAAAAAGAGAGAGGCTCAGATAGACAGAGACAGGCAGGCAGAGAGAGAGAGACAGGCAGACAGACAGACAGACAGGTAGTCGGTTGAAGTTTCGAGTTATTGAGAAGAATGAGATGTATTACTCTCCGCTGAGCTGGTTGTGTGGCGTCACTCTTCTTGATCTTCTCACACTCTGCTCAAGTGTGAATCGGCTCAGATCGTCTCACAAACGCGCTCCGCTGATGAAGGATCGAGAACATTCAGACGCTCCAGCACAGATCGATTGCTTTGGTCTGGCTCCATTTAGCATGCTAGCGTGTTGATTGCTGTTAGCGCAGACCAACATAAAACGGCAAACGCCTTCCACTCATAAATCCTTCTGAAGGATGAAGGAAGAACAGACTGGGTGGGAATATCTCAACAGTTGTGGAGTTATTATCATAATATTGAAAGTTTTATGCCATCGATGAGACAATCTGTCCCCCCATCTTCTAATTCTAGTTAGCATGGAGCTAAAGGCTAACGTTTGACTGAGCATGTCATCGATGAGATTGAGCTGTAGTGTTTCTCACAAGTGCGGTTTGGAGAGGTTCTACGCTTTCTTTATTAAACCATACAGACTGGTGACAAGCTGAACGTTTCCTTATCATGAAGGATTCCGTTCTCATTACATCTAACGTTACTGTTATTAGTATTACATCTGAATAATCAGGACCATCGGCGTCTTAACCGATTTAGTGGCGGTAAATGTCACAGATGATTGGCATGGCCTTCAGTGTCTCGCGTTCTGAGTGGAACGTCTCGCTGGAGTACGAGCTCATCTGATGTGGTTTTTGTGGAGAGCGGATCTTCTCCAGCGGTTTGCGTTCAGATCATGAAGATGGATGCTGGCAGGAGGATTCTCCGTGTCTTTGAGTTTCTTACCATTACGGCGAGATGTCGTGAAGCCGTCACATCTGCTTGGCTTTTCATCCCGTCTCTGCTTTTCAGAGTGTTCCTCAAGGAGCTCTAGTGGATTTGCGGTTCTTATTCACCTCACGTTTTTGCGCGTCTACATATTTACGTTTTAATATTCTCACTCCTTTGTTCGTTTTTGAGCATATTTACTATCTTGATGTGAGCTGCGGGCCGTGCATTACTCTAGTGGTCCGTCTGATTCAACCAGCCCCTCAAAGACACATTGGTTATAAAATCATGAAAGATTGTTGAAGGATGCAGAACATTCTGTGTTGGAGGGCCTGCAGAACGGAATGTCAAGGCGTCCGACCTGTCTCGCAACAAACGATGGCTGAAAGGTGAATGGCTTCAATTTTATGGATGAAAATACAGTGGTAGCTCGACTTACGAACGGCTCAACTAACGATAGTTGAAAGTTATGAAGTGCGCCTTCAAGGAACAAAATATTGTTTTTAGTTACGAAATAGGTTTCAAGAACCAAAAATCCAAATGTTGTAGCGACATATAAGCAAGTCGTTTTCACCACTAGCATGCAGGGAGATGATTACACGTAAAACATGTGAGATAAAAAAACACTTGTCAGTTACTTGTCAAGATCTTGATTCCAAAATACAGAGTTAGTATATTAATAAATCAGTATTTTAATAAAGTTCCTGAAGCTTGTTGCATAGCCACTTGACCCGAAAGGTAAATTAAACAAATTTGTATTCTTTGCTTCAGTCCCACAGTTCAAATTTTTATGTTTTTTTTTCTCAATAACTGATATGTTTTTTTTTTACCACAGTTATTACCAAGATTTTATAATGTATAGAAAATTATTATATGAATTTACGTGGGCATGTACTGGATTAGGGCATTGGTAGTGTAAAATGCGTTCCTACTCACAAAATTTTCATCTTATGAAACGATTTTCAGAACGAATTGATTTCATAATTTTTTCGCGTTTTTGTGAATGCATGTAAACGGATAAAACTCCGGATAAACGGAATTTGTTCTGGAATTTAGCGTTAGTCTTTGCATTTGTGATGGAATTCGCATTTGTATCGGACATGCTATTTGCGCTAAATCTCAAACGGAAGTATTTTTTTAGTGTTTGCTTACAAAATATGGAAATGTTTCGCATTTGCGTCTAGAATGTAGCGGGCATGCTACATGCTAACTGAGCTAAAATTCAATTGGCACGGTACCACTGTGTAGGTCATGAAGCATGGACCATTCGAAATGATTTTATACGTAATTACAGACAAGTACAATGGCCTTCATTAGTGGTTACAGTATTTCTTGCGGACCATGACCTCCACCACTGCTTCAGTGTCGCTGATGTTTGATGACGGAGTCAGTCCGTGTGCTAGTTCTGTGATGTAAAGTCCTAGTGACACTGTCGGGGAACTGCTGTTAGTGTGAAGAGACCGCGTGTCTGCGATCAGTCACGGACCCTTCACGGCTCCGCCCACGTCACGTCAAGCCAGGTGCGGCGTCAGGCGTCACGCCGCTGATTGATCTGTCATTTAAATCTCTAACATGTTGAGGTCTCTCCTCGCACAGTTTCCTCTAATAAATGAAAGCTGATGAAGATCGCTCCTTTCTCCTGTGAGCGGCCATTATGCGCCGCTTTCCGTCTGGGCTGAACTCAATAGGCAATCACGCTGGAATCACTTGTTTTGCTTAAGCGAGGAGCAAACCTACGAGTGAGTGAGTGAGAGAGAGTGAGAGAGAGAGAGAGAATGAGAGGCGTTACCCGTGTCGTGATATTAGCCCGACACGGGTGGCGGGGAGACAGGAAACAGGTGTGCGTCTGTGAAACACACAGGAAAACGTTTCACTCCAAGATTGCGTGCAAAATATGGAGAACTTTGGCATTTGCGTTTACAATGTAGCGGGCATGCTACGTGCTAACTGAGCTCAAATTCAAACGGCAAGGCGCAAGTTTTTTTCGAGTTTTCTTGAATGCATGTAAATGGATAAAACTATGGATAAACGGAATTTGTGTTGGAATTTAGCGTTAGTTTTTGCATTTGAATTTGATGTGATGGAATTTGCATTTGCATTGGGCATGCTACGTGCTAATTGAGCTAAAATCCAAACGCAAGTGTTTTTTTAGTGTTTGCTTGCAAAATATGGAAATGTTTCACATTTGTGTTTACGACGTAGCGGGCGTGCTATGTGCTAACTGACCTAAAATTCAAACACAATTAAAATTCGAGTATCTGTGCAAAATATGGAAATATTTCGCATTTGCGTCTACAACGTAGCGGGCATGCTAAGTGCTAACTCAAAACGGCATGGTGCAAGTTTTTTTTGCGGTTGCTTGATTGCAAGTAAACGGTTACAAATGTATCCGGATGTAAACGTGTTTGAATTTGTGCTGGAATTTAGCGTTAGTCTTTGCATTTGAAATTGTGATTGTGTAATTCGTAAACTCTAGAACCTGCCAATCAGTGTCAGTGGGAGGAGCTTCTGAATTTGAGTGATGTCACTCAAACAAAGGGAGCAGGGTGAAGGAAACGTTTCTGTTCAAGACCTTACAAATTTCATTAAAAATTGACGCAAATTCGGACATTACGCATTTGCATTTGTTTTGTCCATTTCTTCCCTGTTCAAATTTTTGTTTTCCAAACACAATTTTTTTGGATTTGTTGTATTTTTGAATTTTGCCATTTTGACGTCAATCAGAAAGTGTATGAAGTATAGTTGATGATTGTAATTGAAAGGTGTGTGAGAGAAGACAGAAGGCTCAGGCATGCTGAGTTCAGAAGACTTGTTCTGAAAGGTCACGCTCGCCGGGGGGGGGAGG
>CM051499.1:28086997-28111205 GCA_028031935.1 Paedocypris micromegethes | reverse complement strand
GGGGGGGGGGGGAGGAAGGCTCCACCGGCCAATCACGCGGCCTCCTGCTGCTGAGGCCGCCCCTGCTGCATCACCATAGAGATGGCAGCAATATTTGTCCTTATTACCCAGCCATACGGAAGACGCATCCATTTATGTTCCTCTAAACAGGGTAGATGATCTTTACAGTGGAAACAAACCCTACAAATACAATTAGCATTCAGCGCGAATTCATTAGCTTCAAGCGAGCTCGTTATTTTCCGGCTAATTCCCAGGCCCGAGTCTTTCTCTCCTCACGAGCGAGCGGTCCTTCTCACGGAGGATAATGTGGAGGGTGCGAGACCAGCCTTCTCCTGCTGACCCTCATCTTCTCCCTCGTCTCCCCCAATCCTTCTTTTCACTCCTCTCCAGCCGCCGCTTTCTCACGCTCGCCTTATTTGGCTACTGTGATTGTCTCTCTCTCTCCCGGCCTCCTCTTTCTGGTTGTGGTGAAGGCCTTATCAGGAAATAAATGGCCTTCTCAAGAGTCCTTACACATGGAGAAGGTTCCGTTGTACACCGGTCGACTCTGAACCATCTAGAATCTCCTGTCGGAACGTCGTGGAGGAGGAATTGCAATTATAATGTCGCTGATGTGAGGAGATCTTCTGTTGAGAAGAGCCAGTCTGATCTACCAATCCAAGTCGAGATGCTGGACGGTCTTTGATATCGAGTTGTTGAAACGGACAAAATGCCTATTGAGAGGTTTTCATTTTATTTGACGATCTGATTTTGACTTGTTTTCAGCAACATTGTAATCAATTACTTGCAGTTTAATTAATTCTTGAATTCTATGTGACGACTGATTATGATTTTTGCTGATGTTGCGAGAGACAAATAAAGCCATTTCACTGCTGTTATATACCTTATATTCCAGTGAAAAATATCTGAATGCAAAGCGCTGAACTGTTGTGCAAAACGCTGCAATAAGCGCCGGAAAACACCAAATAATGACATGAATTATTAATCACAATGTCTTCATTTAAAGCGGCTCCGCATTGAGTAAATATTGCATGAGCTTGAAACAAAAGCACATTTTGTTGGATTCGACTAAATGAGCGAATTCAGATCAGTGTCGCGTGTGAATAGATTTTGTCTTGTGTGTGTGTGTGTGAGTTTGATTAATATCATCGTCAGATCTGTGCTGCTGACGTAAATTAATTCTCCTCTACAACCGACTCAGTAGTGTTCACTCTGTAGTGTTCACTCAATAGTGTTCACATCATAGTGTTTATTTCTTAAAGTTCCCTTCTGTAGAGTTTACCTAGTAGTGTTCACTTGGTAGTGGACACTCCGTAGTGTTCACTCTGTAGCGTTCACTTGGAAATGTTCATTTGGAAGTGTGTGTCCACTCAGCAGCGTTAGTAGTTTGTAGCGTGTGCTCATTCAGTAGTGTTCACTCAGTGGTGTGTTTGCTCCATAGTGTCCACACATTGTAGTAGTGAACAGCGGGAGCCAATAGTTTCTTTTCTCTGGAAGTGTCCTTATAAACATGTGGGGAAAAGTATTTTCACTAATTTTCACATTACAATGTAATCACACTTTAAGAGGACCATAATACAGTGAAATACCGTATTTACGCGAAAATAATATAGTATATTATAAGCACCCATAAGAACACAAACACAAACAAATTGCTTTGTCTGCTGCACAGAGTATTCTGATATTTACTGGCCTGCAATGACTCATGGGAGTGAGCAGTGAAGGATTATGGGAGGTGTAGTTCTGATTGGTAGAATACATTATTTTAAATTATATTTAAGTTAAATAACATTGAAGTGATACGAGTCACAAGTAAGGTTTAACTAAATTAAGGAAGATTGACATTACTTCGCCAGAATATAACTTTGGCAAAAAAATATAAATAAATAAATATATATATATATATATATATATATATATATATATATATATATATATATATATATATATATATATATATATATATATATACGTATATATATATATATATGAAAAATCATGGTGGTTCTTATATTCGCGTAAATATGGTATATGTTTAACAGTTGACGTTTTAGGATTACTCTAGATTACTATAATTAAAGAGTAACGGAAACTTCAGTTTGTGACGTGGCGTGTGTGTGTGTTGTTTTCCAGGCGGACGCTAAGATGGTGTGTGATGTGGTGAGCCGTATGGAGGACACGGAGCCCTACTCCCCCGAGCTGCTGTCCGCCATGATCCGCCTGTGGTCCGACTCGGGCATCCAGGAGTGTTTCAGCCGCGCCCGCGAGTACCAGCTCAACGACTCCGCCCAATAGTGAGTATAGTGAAGTCTTCTGCTGGGTGGGGGAACCACACACGTCACATTCCAGTCTGTTCTTCTGGTTTACTGCGGCTATACTGGACCATAATAGAGTGCAGGACGGGATAGAAAAGCAACGTTTCTGGGAAGGAAGTTTTTCCCGTAGCTGTATTTGCATAGAAACGCGTCTTTGTGTCGTCATGGCGGCGCGGACACCTGTGTTTGTTTACAGAGAGAGACGCACCTGCAGGTACTTCCTGTGCGGAGTCCCGTGTCTGGTCTTTTGATTGACAGATGATTGACAGATGAGCCTCTATCTTCTTCAGCGGAACTCTCCATCTTCTACAGAGCCACTGTTATTATCAGAGAACTAGCTAAACATCAGAGTGTTCCCGTCTCTTCAGTCTGATCTTCTCTGAGCCGGCCGATGGAGACGTGTTGCCAGGCAGAGCGAGAAACTGAGCGAGAGAGGAGGTGAAACCAAGTGTGTGCGAGAGGGGGGCGACAGATATATATATGTATATATGAGAGAGGATCTATACAAATATCTGCGTACAGTATTTATGGTTAAATGATGGTGGAGTTACAGGCAGTGTTAGAATGAGCAGGCTGAGAGAGAGAGAGAGAGAGAGAGAGAGAGAGAGAGAGAGAGAGAGAGGCAGAGAAGAAGTGGGAGAAAGAAAGAGGATGAGAGGGTGAAAAGAGAAAGAGAGAAAGAAAGAGAGAAGGAGTTACAAAGAGAGAATGAGAAGGCTAGAGAAAGAGAGAGTGAGAGAAAGAAATAGTAAGAGGGAGAGAGAGAAAGAAAAAATAAAGAACGAAAGAAAGAGTGTTAGAGGGGGGAGGGAGGGAGGGAGAGAGAGAGAGAGAGAGAGAAAGAAAGTAAGAGTTAGAAAGGGGGAGGGAGGCAGGTAAGGGGAGAGAGAGTGAGAGATTAAGAGAAAGAAAAAGAGATAAAAAAAGATATGGAGAGTTAGAGATGGGGAGGGATTGAGAGAAAAAGAGAGAGGAAGGGAGAGAGAGAGAAAGAAAGAGAGCATGTGAGAGAGAGAGAGAGAGAGAGAGAGAGAGAGAGAGAGAGAGAGAGCATGGGGATGGCAGAGCTGTCAAGCTGCTTGAGTGGTAGAGATACGAGTGGTTTTTCATACTGAAAGGAGAGAGAGAGAGTGAAAGAAGTGAAGAAACCAGCATAAAAAGCAGCCCCCCCCCCACACACACTTCCATTAGGCCCTGAGTGAGTGAGTGAGCGAGCGAGTGAAAGGGAGGGAGAGAGTGAAGTCCACACAGCGTCGCCATGTTTATAAAAGATTTACCGTTGTGCATCCAGCGTCCCACCGGACGCCATCAGGACAACGAGTTCATAGGAGCTAAAAACATACGAGACCACCAGCTCCACCACGAGTCTCCTGCTCAGACAGATTTGCCTGTAGTCAAATATTCTTTGATTATTATTGATACTGGCTTTTATCAGACTCCAGAAGCAAAGATCATGCAAATGCTCGGCTGATGATGGAGGGAGCGAGTTAGTTCACAGAAGTGTTTACGGAAGGGAGAGAGCGAGTGAGAGAATGGGGGGGGCAGGGAGTTACAGAGAGAGTGAGAGATTTAGAGAAAGAAAAAGAGATATAGAGTTAGAAAGGTGTAGGGATTGAGAGAGATGGAAAAAGAGAGAAAGAGAGGAAGGGAGAGAGAAAGAAAGTAAGAAAGAAAGAGATCAAGGGGAGTGAGTGAGTTTACAGAAGTGTTCACAGAAGGGAGAGAATGAGTGAGTGAGTGAGTGAGTGAGTGAGAGAAACAGAGAGAGAGAGAATGAGTGAGTGAGTGAGAGCGAGAGAGAGAGAAACAGACAGACAGAGAGAAAGAGAGAGAAACAAAAAGAGAGAGGGAGAGAGAGAGATAAAGAGACAGACAGAGAGAGAAACAGAGAAAGGACAGACTGAGAGTGAGTGAGAGAGAGAAAGGCAGAGAGAGAGAGACAGACACTCTGTCGCTCTCTCTCTCTCTCTCTGTCTTTCTCTCTCTCACTCTCTGTCTGTGAGAGAGTGAGAGAGAGAGAGAGAGAAAGAGAGAGACAGACTCTCTCTCTCACTCTCTCTCTGTCTTTCTCTCTCTCACTCTCTGTCTGTGAGAGAGTGAGAGAGAGAGAGAGAAATAGAGAGAGAGACAGACACTCTCTGTCTCTCTCGCTCTCTCTGTCTTTCTCTCTCTCTCTCTCTCTCTCTCTCTCTCTCTCTCTCTCTCTCTCCCTCTCTCTCTCTCTCTCTCTCTCTCTTCAGTATCTACTGTGTCAGGCTGGAGAGTGTGGGCCTTCAGCAGCATCAGCGCCTCCTAGTGTCTGTCATGCTGAGTCTTCATCCTTCAAACAATCTCCAGCTTCAGTCTCACACACACGCACACACACACACACACACCTGATTTCTTTGATGGACACTATTGATTTAATGGGGAGTCTGCGTGGCTGCAGTCCTCCACACACAGGAGCATCAGTAATGTCTGCGTCAGTAATCATCTATAGGTGTCCGCGGGTATTACCAGCGCGGGTTCTGACGGATGCTCCGCTCCGCTGGCGTCTCATTTGGAAGCGCAAATATTTCACTGTTTCTTTCATCTGGAAGATAAATGACTCTGTGAGGAAGCGTCTCCGCATCAGTGTGGCGCTGCCAGCCGTGAGTGGCGTGAGAAAGCCGCGCCTGCTCTTTGGACTGTCATTCACACTCATGGTTTGTCATAATCTCATCCGACTTGGTATTTTTAGACTTTTCTTTTTCTAATGTTCTGCCGAGCTGAACCAGCGGCGCCCGCTTTGTTTCCCAGGAAAACACGACAACGTCTCTTTGCCGGTTTTACACTGCAAAAAATACATTCTTGACGAGCCAAAAAATCTTGAAATTAAATGATAAGTCCTGTTTTTTTTTTTTATCTCACATGATTAATTAGCTATTTTAGAATTAGGAGAGAAAGATTAATCTGCTTTCTTCAAGAAAATAGGTTTCAAGCTGTCTTACCAAGTACAATTTCCTCACCCCATTGGCAGATCATTTTACTTGATTTAGGTTTTTTTTTTTACTCATTTCGTTTTTTTCTTTTTTTCTTCATGTGGATTTCTTGCAACGGTAGGAACGAGAGAACATAGAGCAGATTCCTGTCACCATTTTGGGCTTGAATGATGATTGTGGAGAATTGTACAGAGAGAAGGAGTTGTTTAGTGCACGTGAATATAAGCGCTAATTTTTCCACATTTCAAGTGAGGAGCAATCACAAATAAACGGAAATGCGTTGTCTTTTTTAATCTCTAAAAAATGGTGCATCTTTATGGAGGTGTAGATCCCATCGCTAGAATTTTTTTATTTTTTTTATTAATGTAAAACAAAACGTGAAGTTATACGAGTCACAAGTTAGTATTGTTAAATATAGAAAAAGTTGTATTTTTAAAAAAGAGAACATTTACGTAATTTAGGCAGAAACGTAAAAAAAAAAGATTGTTTTTTTAGTTTTATTTTGTGAGAGGTGTTCTTATTCATGGTGTGCTCTTATTCGTGTAATTACGGTATTTGATAAAAAGCTAAAAGCATATGTACTATTCTTACTGACCATTAATGGACAATTTTTTCCCGATATTTAACCCCCCTGATATGTTCATTTGAGAGGAACATCAATAATGTTCGCTGGTCACTTTGACATGGGGGCCTTTTATTGTGCATTTAAGTGTCAGAAACCAAAAAGTCCCCCAAAACAGTGTGTGTGTGTGTGTGTGTGTGTGTGTGTGTGTGTGTGTGTGTATGTGTGTTATGTCTCATTGTTGCTAAGAAACAAATAGTGTTTGATCTTTCTGACGTTGCCATTTTGTCTGAAGGGTCAACTTGACCCGAACATTATCATTGTAACAAAAACATATAGCGGGTGTTACAAATATCTGAAGCATTATTTGTTTATATGTATATTACACCCACTAAGACAAGCAGGAGAAGTTTCAAAATGCATAATCACATAAATTTTTTTTTTTAACTTTTAACACGGGTCAATTTGACCCGAACATATCCTTTGTAATATAAACATTGTAAGCATGGTGTTACAAATATGTGAACTGAATCGTTATATTTTTTTTATGATGATTAGACCAAACAAGCCAAGCTGGAGAAGTGTCAAAGTGAAAAAATACATTAACTATTGTTTTTATATTTTTAAACTTTAAAAAGCGGGTCATTTTGAGCCGTACATAATAGGAGGATGAGAAGCACGTGACTCGTCGTGGCTCCGCAGGATTTGATCTCATGGGCGTCTCCTTCTTGTGCGCAGTTACCTGGACAGTTTAGATCGGATCGGGGCGGTGGACTACCAGCCCACGGAGCAGGACATTCTGCGAACTCGAGTGAAGACCACCGGGATTGTAGAAACCCACTTCACCTTCAAGAACCTGCACTTCAGGTGAGACCTTGTTACATCAGTGTGTTAGTGTAATTCCTCTCCTCAGATTTATTCCGTGACTGATGGAGACGTGTCGCCGCTCTCCTCTCTTCACCTCGTTGAGTTTCTCTCGCTCTCAGTTGGTTAAACTATAAAAAGAGCAGAAGATTCAAGAAGCCGGTGTCAGTTTCACTTACACTTCAGGCACATTTTAAAATTCACACCGACGATCAAAATGTTAGCGGTTCTATTTCTGCGCTTTTGATGAATCTCGGCGGCTTCAAGAAGAATGGAGATCCAGAATCATTCTCGTGAACTATATCAGCAGTTTCATAAGTGACATTTATTTTAAATACAGACCCCAATCACTCTATATTTGGACTATAGGAAGCCCACTGAACGTCTCCTGAAGGACTGTTAAGAGGATAGATGGGTGGGTGGATGAATGGATAGACAGGTAGAGTGATGGATGGATGGATGGATGGACCGTTAAATTGATGGATGGATTAATGGCCTAATGGATACATTGATGGATGATGAGATGGACTGATGTAGGTGTTGGTAGTGATAGACTGATGGATGGATGTATAGATGATGGAAAGAACTGATGAATGGCTGAAGATATGGATGTGTAGATGGCCTGATCGATTGATAGATGGATGAATGACTGAAAGGACTAAAATAGATACATTGACAAACGGTGAGATGGACTGATGTAGGTGTAGGTAGTGATAGACTGATAGATGGCAGTATGGAGGAAAGAACTGATAGATGAACGGCTGAAGATATGGATGTGTAGATGGCCTGATCGATTGATGTATGGATGAATGACTGAACACATGGATGAACTGATGATGGATGAATAAGGTTTGTTTTTTGGGTGTCTGTCGCGTTCACTCTCTTCTCCTCTGAAGGAAAGTGTGATCTTGCGCGATGGTTGGTCTTCTGTGTAAATGGATGAAAGCAGTAACGTGTGGTGATTGTGTCGCTCAGGCTGTTTGATGTGGGAGGTCAGAGGTCAGAGAGGAAGAAATGGATCCACTGCTTTGAGGATGTGACCGCCATTATCTTCTGCGTGGCTCTCAGCGGATACGACCAGGTGCTCCATGAAGACGAGACCACGGTGAGTGCAGATCCAGACTTCACACTTCTACTCTCGTCTCGCTAAAATTAAAGATAAATATTTATCCCTACGGAATATAATGAAATTGCTGTTAATCCCCCTAACAATAGCACCCCAAAATTTTCATGTTCCTAAAAAAGTCAAATACATTTCTGAAAAGCAAATATTGTCCATAAGTAGGGAAAAAAAGGGTGTGTGAAGATATAATAAGGTTTAATACAATGTCAAAAACTCTGAAAGTGACAGATGAGTTGAGTTTTCAGATGGAGGAGGAGCTTGAGAATCCTGCAGGTCGTTTGTACCGAGTCTTTAGGTTCATCGCTTCATCCTCCTCTTCTTCTCAGCATCATCACCAGCTCCTAGATTTCGAAGAGACTTGGTTAGAAGAAAGTTGTGTACATAGATCATAAAGTACATCTCATCTCAGCATCTCAGCATTTACACGGAGAGCTGAGCGTGTAGAGGAGAGGGTTTGTCAGGGGCGGGGTTACGCTGTGATGTCACTGGTCACGCCTCCATCCAGCAGCGTCTTCTTCAGCTCCTGCCTCAAGTTTCTTCTCATTTAACAAAGTATAAAACACGACTCCTATTGCAGCAATATATGTATATACATGGTGTTTATTATTTCCTATTTTTCAGTTTATTCACACATGTATTAACATTTGTTCATGCTTTTAGCAGTATATAATCTCATGTATTATTCAATATGTGATCCTAAATATTTATGATCCTTCAATCTTCTTTTGGTAAACTCTGTACTTTTGACACTTTGTAACTTTGACACCACAAAGGAAAAAATATGAAAAATGTATATTAAGAATATAAAAACAATTAACAAATATAAAAATATACTTTATGTTAATGTATATATATATATATATATATATATATTACACAAATAATTTATTTGTATGCAGATTAACTTATACTAATAATACTAATAATAAAACAAATATAACAATAAAAACGAACTTAACTAATAATTCAAGCATAATAATTTATAATTCAAGCATTCAATCACAAATAATTTTATAATATTTTGGTTAAATATTATAAAGATTTGCGCTGATGCTTAAATCTTTTATTTATTTATTTTTTTCATTTTATTTTCCATTTTTTTCTGACCTCTGATCTTTACAAGCGTTAAAGTAGAGATCACACGGGAGAGCGTGGCCGAGATTAACCCGCCGCTGTCCGTCTCCTGTCCGTCTCTCGCGCTTCACCTGTCTCGCCTCCAGCACAAACACACGTCAAGCTCCTTCCTGTTTGGCCAGAGCAGCTTTTCTTTATTCGCAGTAGCAGCTTTTCTCTTTATTTATGAGAGTGCTGGTCCGCGCACGTGTGTGTGTGTGTGTGTGTGTGTGGTTGCGCTGGTCTCCGGCCGTGTCCACGCTGCTCTCCTGCCAACTCTCGCCGGCGGCTTTCCTCTCTAACCAATCAGTGCTCAGCACAGCTCCGCAGACGACCAACCAGAACCTCCACAGGTACGAACACGCCGTCCGCTCCGGCTCAGCTCTCAGCTTCAGACTTGCTCTGATTCACACAATCTCTCTTTATTGGATATGTTAATTACTTTATTTATTTGGAAATATATGTATCTAATATGTAGCCACATTATCAGTAACTGTATCACTGACACAGTGTCATTGCTTATAACTTGTTGCTAAATTATTATCATTGAGATATTAAGAACAAGCATTTATTGATTAAGCAGGTTGATGTAAATATATCAATTATGCATTTCTAAAATAGTTTTATTCATTTGTTTGCCTTTTAATCCTTTAATTCTGCTTATGATTACTGTTTTAATTTAGCTTTTGCATGTTTTTTGTGTGTGCGTTCAAGAAAAGAGAAGTATGGTTTTACTGTATGAGATTGAAAATAAATGTACAGTTGTTTATGTATAAAGACGGTTAACTTGAGATTAACAAAATGTGTGTGTGTGTGTGTGTGTGTGTGTGTGTGTGTGTGTGTGTGTGTGTGTGTGTGTAACTGACGCCTATCCTTCTCCGTGCAGAACCGCATGCATGAATCCTTGAAGCTGTTTCACGGCCTCTGCAACAGCAGATGGTTCACAAACACTTCCATCATTCTCTTCCTCAACAAGAAGGACATATTTAAGGAGAAGATCAATAAGTTTCCACTGAGCGTCTGCTTCCCACAGTACACAGGTAAACTCATTATCTGACAAACACGCGGCGCTGGGCGCTTATAGATGAGGAGGAAATCACTGTTTGCTTAGGAATGTTCTCATCAGAACAAACAACCAACACCCAGTTAGTTTTCAACCCTAACCTGGTACAAATGAGTTAGTTTTCAACCCTAACCTGGTACAAATGAGTTAGTTTTCAACCTTAACCTGGCACACACTAGTTAGTCTTCAATCCTAACCTGGTACAAACTAGTTAGTCTTCAATCCTAACCTGGTACAAATGAGTTAGTTTTCAACCTTAACCTGGCACACACTAGTTAGTCTTCAATCCTAACCTGGCACAAACTAGTTAGTTTTCAATCCTAACCTGGCACAAACTAGTTAGTCTTTAATACTAACCTGGTACAAATGAGTTAGTTTTCAACCTTAACCTGGCACACACTAGTTAGTCTTCAATCCTAACCTGGTACAAACTAGTTAGTTTTCAATCCTAACCTGGCACAAACTAGTTAGTCTTTAATCCTAACCTGGTACAAACTAGTTAGTTTTCAACCCTAACCTGGCACACACTAGTTAGTCTTCAATCCTAACCTGGTACAAACTAGTTAGTTTTCAACCCTAACCTGGCACACACTAGTTAGTCTTCAATCCTAACCTGGTACAAACTAGGTAGTTAATTCCATCTCTAATTCAACACATTAGTTAATTCCTACTCCAGCCTGAGACACTAGTTATGTCAATCATATACTAATTACTTACAACCGTAACCCAAAACTGCTAAGTATAGTTAGGGTTAGATACTCTAACTTGACACACTTGTTGTCCCAACACATGCTAGTTGCACATACCTAATCCAACAAATACTATAGTACTACATACAAAAATACATACAAATACACAAATTATCTAACACACACACTAGTTACTTCAAAGTGTAAACTAACACATACTACAGTAGTTAGTTCCAAAACTGACCCAACAATGGTTTTATAAATTGATGGAATGATAGAAGGATAGATGAGTAGATGGATGGATGGATTGAAATATGGATGCCTGGACAGTGAATGAACGATAGATTTGTATCGTGTTGTTAGATGGCTGGAACTTTACTTGACACACGCGCTTGTGTTGTTTCTTCCTCTTCTCCTGGCCGTCCCCAGGCTCGGACACGTACGAGGAGGCGCTGGTGCACGTTCAGAGCGAGTACGAGAGCAAGAACCAGAACCTCGACAAGGAGATCTACACACACGTCACCTGTGCCACCGACACCGACAACATCCAGTTTGTGTTCGACGCCGTCACCGACGTCATCATCGCCAACAACCTGCGCTTCGTCGGCCTGTACTAGCCTGCCAGATGTTTCACCTTGTGGAGCCGCGCTATATTTACGCTGAAGGTCTTCGCTCAGATATCGATTCCGAGGCCTTAAGTTACCGACACGGGATTGTGCTGTTTCCTGTTCCTCTGGCCAGCTGTACATTTTCTCGAATGCGTCTGAGCGTGTAAAGCCAGACCGAATCCGACTAAAACGACCTGATTTAAATTCCAGCGTGGCTGAGACTCGTGTAATGTTCTCCGCGACGTGAATATTCAGAAGTGCGGCGTGTGTTGATAAAACACTAGGCTTGACATTTACTTGGCATTTAGAGACGAGAGCAAATGTCCGGAGCGCCGAGCCAGGCCGCAAAAATGTTAGGACCCTGAAAAAGTGCCAGCAGGACGTGTTACTGTTCAGGACCGGGCTTGACCTGAGGTCACGGAGGTCACCGCTTTTCTGACCGAGAACTATAGCAACAACAGGCGACAATAAATGATTATAGGGGCGGAGCATTGGGTAGCACAGGTGAGAGTGGAACTGTGTGTGGGTGTGTCCCGCTCTGTGATTAGTCGGCCACCAGGTGTATCTCGTCTTCACTCAGAGTTGCTGGGATTGGCTCCGTGGACGGCTGGTGTTGTTGCGCTTTGTTCTGATTGGTTCCCGGAGGACGACGCTTCGGATTCTGAGACGCTGCTAAATAAATCGAGAGTGTGAGAACAGTGAGATTTTTTTTTTCATATTTAAAGGAATCCAGAGGGAACTTTGTTCATGTTCAGACGTCAAAATTAATGTTTCTGCTATCAACTTGAAGACAATGGTCTCAAAACCAAATTGGCTCTTTTTTATACATCAGTGGTGTTCAACCTGTGGCCCGTGGGCCAGATACGGCCCTCGAACATGTGTTGCTCTTTTAATCTTATAGTCAAACATTGATTTAGTGATTTTAGCCGATTCGGAAGAAGAAGTTCTGACTACACTAATATCACAGTAACTATCAATCGACCTTCAGAAAAAAAAATAGAAGAGAATAAACGATAAGTTCAGTTCAAAGTTCAAAACTTTTGAATGAAATTGTTTCATTGCTTCTCCACAACAAATGCCAGAAAATACACACTTTAACTATGTACAAAACAGACAGTACAGACAGTGTGCAATAAACTGTAAAGTACAATATAAGATAAAGTTATAAAAGAAAAACAAAAAACGAGACAACCTTCAGACGACACTGAAGGACACATTTACAGGAAAATCTCCAAGTGAACTTCGTGAAAGCCGTGAAAGGAAGAACTGAAAACAACGGTGTCGCCAACGATTTTTTACATCATGTTTCAAGTTTCGGCAGCTAGGCTAATTTTAAATAGCCATGTTTCATTTTTGTATAAATTTGTCCCCAGATCAAAAGAGGTCGAGCAGCGCTGGTACAAACTCCAATGTGAAGGAGTGCTGAAGTCACTGCTGAAGTGCTGAATCACTCCAACGTGATCGTGCTGAAGATCTTTCACTCTTGTGTAATTCTTTGACACGTTTATTTATGCATCATGAATAAAGTTCTCCTGAATCCAGAGGCGTGCAGATGTGTTTCTTCTTGTCAGTTGCTTGTAAACACCACGAGTGGAAAGCGCTCTAAAGTGGTCATGTGATCACCGCGGCAGATCACGTGACCACTCTGGAGGTCTCGTGACGTGTGAGTCTGTCGGATCTCTTTCTTTCGGGATCCACTAGCTAGTTTAGTGTGAATCACTTGGCGGTCTTCACTTGTGTGGTCTTCACTAAACCTTCCTCGCTCTTCTCCCTCTGTCTCTGTCTGTCCCACACTTTGGCTTCTTCTCCTCTTGCAGAATCGCATGCACGAGTCTCTTATGCTGTTCGATTCCATCTGTAACAACAAATTCTTCATTGACACTTCCATCATTCTCTTCCTCAACAAAAAAGACCTGTTCGCTGAGAAGATCAAGAAGTCTCCCCTGAGCATCTGCTTCCCTGAGTACACAGGTACCTTCTCTCCGACACCTGATCTTCTAGTCCTGACGTGAATCCGGAAGCTTCTTTCTTCTAAGGAGCCACGTCACTTTACAATATTTATGCCACGCTGATGGTTTTAGATTTAATGGAAAAATATAATCTAATTTGCATTCAGACCTGAGTGTGTGTGTGTGTGTGTGTGTGTGTGTGTGGAGCCGTGTTTTACAGCGCCGTTTAGGGCCATTTGTGGATTCTTTTTATCACAGATTTCCAACAGGGAATGTTTATCCTGGATTAGTTTCGGGAAGAGTGGACGTTTCTCTCTCCGTCAGCATCACTTTATCTTCACTCGCAGATGTGGCCTGGAGAAATGGGATGTTTAGCATCCGCTATAGCCAATTCAGACCCAATATACAGCTCATTTCATCTCGCAATATTTTAATATTTTAGGTCAAAGAAAGTAAGCACTTCAGTTTACAAAGTTCCTGTCTCACACTGTGAGTGTCTAGTCTGTTCACTCCCCGCAATAATACATTTGTATGAGAGTGAGTGAGATGTAAGACACTAGTCAGACACTACAGAGTGAGACATTTGAGATTGAGTCAGCAGAGAGTGAGACACCAGAGAGTGAGAAGAGTGAGTCGTCTGTGAGACTCTAGTGAGACACCTGAGAGTCAGACACCTGAGAGTGAGACACCTGAGAGTCAGACACTACAGAGTGACACGCCAGAGAGTGACACGCCAGAGAGTGAGTCACCTGAGAGTGAGACACCTGAGAGTCAGACACTACAGAGTGACACGCCAGAGAGTGACACGCCAGAGAGTGAGACACGCCAGAGAGTGAGACCAATCCTTCAACCTTTTATTATAACCTTTTATTTTATTTATTATATGCCTTTTATTGCGCTGAAAAAAAAATCACTCTGTGTTTTTTTCTGAAGTGTTATATTTTTCTTTACTTAATAAAATACAGTATAGTGAAATCGGTTCATAATGTAATTCTCGCCAATTTCACTCCGTCTTCTCTCACAGACCAGGCTGTTGTAGCGTTTTTAGCAGACTGACAAAGTGACCTGTCTGTCTGTATGTCTGTCTGTCTGTCTGTCTGTCAGGAGGACTCGTGGAGTCATTTTATTCAAAGTTGGATTTTTTAGGGCGATTTTTTTTGTTTTTTGGAAGCACTGAATTTAATAAGGACTCATTTTGTGTGCAGATCGAATATTGTATAGTTGTTCATTATGGAATGGAATGTTGTTGAACGTGTGCGTCTTTCTTTTGTGCTGTAGGGCCGAACACCTACGACGATGCAGCCGCTTACATCCAAGCACAATTTGAAAGCAAGAACCGCTCGCCTAATAAGGAGATCTACTGTCACATGACCTGCGCCACGGATACAGGAAACATCCAGGTGGTGTTCGATGCCGTGACCGACATCATCATCGCCAACAACCTGCGAGGGTGTGGCTTGTACTGAGCCCCGCCCCCTCCGTCTCCAGCCACTCCTTTGGAAATGATTATTATTGAAAAATGCAAGTTGGTAAATAATGATAACGATAATTTTAAAATAGGCATATACGAATATATGAATATATTATATATATGAAATGTTTTTAGTTTGTCTTTCAAAGAGCTGCCAACAGAACTGATTTCTTATAGAAACCCAGCCTTTATGGTTTTAGAACAAAGTTGGGACCTTTTTTTTTTGTTTGTTTTCTTTGGTGTTTTATTGGGTTGTTTTTCGTTGCTGTCGTACGTTCGGTTCTCCCCGTCCTCCACCGTGTCTTTGTTTTGACTTAACAACCCTGGTTTTTTTTTTTTGGAGAAGCGTCGCTCTTTTGCGGTTTTTATGTGGTATGTCATTGTATGTATATTTATTACACAGATATCAGTCAGGGTGAAGACCTGCACGTTTATGCCTGGGTGTTTGAATTCACTTGAAAATCGAAGCGTACCGACAGCTAGATCTGTGCCGTGGACCGAGGAGTCTGAGCCACGCGTCGCTTCCAAAAGTATTTCTCGGCCGCTCTGTATCGTAGAGAACAGAAGCTTCACCCGCCAGTCGCTTGGCTTCGGTCACTACCCATCCTGGTGGCTCCTGCGGGTCAAGGTCACGACCCCGGGCGACCTAAACCAGCCCGGTGATCGCCAGTGTCATATCAGTGCCAATCTCCTGAGAATGACGTGACGTGTCTGGGATTAGTTCTAGTAGAAACACTAGGTCACTGAGAACTTAACATTGTCGTGTAAGGAACTTTTACTTTTGTATTCTTGTGGATTAATTTATTAATTTATTTATTGATCATCCGTCCCACACGCTTCCTTTGCGATCATCACGCCGCGTCTGCTCCTCCGTCCTCCCCGGGTTTCCTGATTGGCTGGGCTGGGTAGTGGAGACCCTCGTCACTGATAGCATGACTCCCCTCGGCCTTTGTATAGAGAAACTGCTTCACATAGATACGAGTGCAACAACTGAATAAAAGCTGAAAAACAAAACACAAAAAAAAAACGTGAAAAAAAGAGGGGAAAACTAAGGAAAAAAAAACCAGAGCAGGCGGCGAGGCCGGTGACGGCGGAGCTCACTAGACTCGGTCTTTGTAGAAAAGCCGTAGATCCTCCAGTTTAGAATCTCTACCAGTAGAATAATTCAAAAGTAAAAAAGAAAAAAACAAAAAAAAAAAGGATGACGAACACATGACAATAACGACGATGATAATAATACCAATATCAATGACTATTCTGTAATATTATTAAAGGTATATTTCTTGTGCTTTGTAGCTACCGAACTTTTGTTTTGGGTTTTATTCCCCCTCTCCCCTTTACCCTTTTTCTTTTTTTAAGGACAAAAGAAGAAGAAGACGAAAAAAAAAAGGACTTTTGCGAGGGATCCACTCTTGGTTCTTACTGACTTACCCATGTTGATGTTGAGCTGTACCGATTCTTTTTGCCTGTTCGCCCTGCATCGCGATGTCTTTACTTAGCCTGACTTACAGCATCTGTATTGATTTCTCTCGGTTTTGTTGAGTTCTGATCGGAAGGAACCACGTTTGGCGCCCGGCTGTACAGAATCACGCGCTTTCTCTCCTTCCTTTTCGTTCGGAGAATTGTATCGGAAACCTTCCGGGTCTGCATAGAAAAGCACAGCTCTCACCTCTCACCACGCGTAGATTTGGAAAGACGTGTCTCTTCCCCCGCGGAGGAAGAGAAAGAAACCACTGTACAATTTCCCACCGCCACCTTTTGAGTTTGAACTTCCTTCCCTTCTCGTTTGACTCCGTTCTTTTCCTCTCCAAGTGAATGCTTTCGTGCTGCTTTTTCTCCCTCTTCTTTAGTGAATGGTTGTTCTTTCATGTGGGATGTTCGTGCTGGAAAACCAATCGAATGTAGTGTTTACATTAAAAGCCACAGTTTTCATGACTACAACCTGGAGCTCTTGGGTTTGACTGTTATTGACTCGCCTGGAAATCTCACGGCCGGACTTTTCATTTGTAGCTCGTCATCCCGGAGACTTTTATTTTGTATTTTCTCCCCGAGTCGGCGTTTATTCTTCCGGTCTGAGACGGTGGAGTCGACCCAAGGTTGATTAAAATAAAACTGTTGATTCCTTCCCAACTACTACACGTGTGATTTACATAGAATAGCAAGAAACTAAACCAGGGGACTTTTATTATTTCCGGGGTCCACGGGAGAAAACAAAAATGTTGAGAAGAGCAAACCAAACTCTGAAAATTCACCCGAATCTTTACCGAAGCAATACTCTGCAGTGAAATTCGTTCCTCGTGTTCTCTGTGTGTGTGTTGGTGCCGTGACCCGGGTCGTCACTCTGACACGTGTGATAAACTGAACACAGCTTTACTTCAGGACACATACCTTCATCCGTTCAGTTTGTACTGTAAAGCCGTCAGAAAAGTGGTTACTGAGCATGGCTCCGGGCCCCGACACTGACCCGAGAAAGCACCAACTAAAAGTACCCGATCGTAATTGTCGCTTTAGTGCCAGCAGAACTTTTTCATCGTGTTTTGCTGCTGGATCTCGCCGCTAGTCGAAGTTGTTTACCGCTGTAATCGCAGGGGAAATCGTTTCTCTTTTAGGCCTTTAATCCTCCTATTATGTTCGGGTCAAATTGAGCCATTTTCAAAGTTTAGAAATATTTTTAAAATATCTAAAAGCATTTTTTCACTTTGAAACTTCTTATGTATGTTTTAGTGAGTGTAGTCTACATATTTTTGAAATATCTACATATTTTGCTACATGTTTTTGTTACAATGATAATATTCGGATAATTTTGACCCTTTCAGACAAATTGGATGCTAAAAAGAGACAGAAGAGAGCAAATACTATTCTCTCTCTCTCTCTCTCTCTCTCTCTCTCTCTCTCTCTCTCTCTTTCTCTCTCTCTCTCTCTCTCTCTCACACACACACACACACACTCATGCACACGGTTTTGTGGAGCTTTTTGGGTTTCTGACACTTATATATACATAATAAAAGGCCCCCAGGTCAAATTGAACATTATTGCTGTTTCTCAGAAATGAACATAATAGCAGGGTTAATTAAGGTTTAGTCCGACACTCCCTGACGAGGAAGAAAGATTCATTGAAGCGTTTGTGAGTTCTGATGAGACTGATAACAATATTGATCGTCTTCTCGTACAGTAACTGCTTTTATAATCAAGTAAAGGACATGACATGCATTTCTACACTACACACACACACACACACACACACACACCCACACCCACACGTAGTATTTGATGACATCAGGTCACACGTGTCATCCCTGTCCGGTCCGTGGTGTGTTAATGTTAATAACGCCGAATTCTCACCGGTTGGGCTCGTTTTCGTTTGTCACGTGACCCTGACGCGCTATAGAGCCCGGCTGGTGCCAGCTGAACCAATCAAATCCCTCGAGACGAGCGGTGTGATCGCGGCGAGAGAAGCGGAACGTCACGTCTGTTCTGTGAAGTGTCTCGGTATGTCCACACACAGCGGTTATTTATAGTGCAGCATCACTGTCGGCCTGTTGCTAGGTAACGGCCTGTGCGGATCTTCTCAGCGGGCGCTACGCAATGCTCATCTCGCGCCAGGTTTCATCGGCTCTGCGGCTAATTGAATGGCGAGATTGGCGCTGAATAACGTCACTTGAGTTGAAGTAACGGGGCGGTTGTGGGTTGGTCCCGCCGCGGGTCGGGTGTGGCCAGCACCGCTCGGCAGACACGCCCATTAGTGTGATGATGCTGGCGAGGTCGAGACTCTGAAGATGCTGTTGCCGTGGAAACCGTGGCGCGTTACTCTCGCTGCTGTTCATCTCGCGGTGTGTCCGAAACTCCGGGCAAGTCTACTACTAAGAGGACTAGTTGGGCTACTAACTAACCAACTAAAACAGCGGTGGCCAACCCGTGGCCCTTGAGCCTCATGCGGCTCTAACTAGTTTCATGCGGCTCTTCAGGAGCTTTCACATGACGTGAGTCAAATATGCACACGATGTTAACTGTTGAAAAATAACTAATATTATCATGTTGGTGTGGTTATTGTCATTAAATCTGGCTGAGCAGAGGTCTGTGTGTGCGTGCATACAAGATTAAGGAATGGGATGATGTTTATGTGTGCACTTGTGTATGATGTGGCTCTTTGTGGCTCTAACACAGAAAAAAAGTGGTTCTTAGTTTCTGACTGGTTGGCCACCCCTGAACTAAAACTTCAGTCTAATAGATGAAACACGTTCATAGCGAGTCATTTGAAATTTAAATAAAGCCTTTAATTGGCCCACATAGGGGATATTGCACGTCACAACAGCAGTCAATTATATGTATATAATAGCATCTATATGAAGAATAAGTAAATGAGCATGCATGCATTAATAAATAGCACTGCACATCATAACCACAGGTCACGTCACCGGTTGAATTTGTGGAGTCTAATAGCAGTAGGTTCAAATTTGTAGAAGTATGGCTTGAATATCATGAAATTAATCATAAGGATTTTTATTATAAACCATTTTAATTTATAATAGTGAAAAATAATTAACGTTTCACTATTTGTAGCAAGGTAATGAACTGGAGGTGTTAAAACGAGTTTCTATAAAATAATGAAAACAAATTGAACAAAACAAAACTGTTTGTTGAAAACATCTTAGTGTTGTGTGTTGTTTCACTTACAAAATGAACCACTTTTTATTGATATTAAATAATAGACACTGATGTAACAAAGCATATATGGTGCTTTATTTTCGAGTATTTTATTTGAACATCTTTTTCGTGAAGAGTTAATAATATAATATCGTGTGTGTGTGTGTGTGTGTGTGTGTGATAATTATAATCTAAATTAGTCTATATAACACGTACAAAAGGGAAGTTATTTATTCAGTGGAATAAAGTGCAGGCATTTAAAACGGTGGTCGCTGCTGCCATCTGCTGGAAAAGGTTGGTACAGCCACAGTGACGTCACGGCGCTGACATTTCCCTGTGCAAAAGTTACTAAACCTGGTCTTAGTACGTGCTCCTGCGGTGGTAAACTACACGGGGTTTACTCCGCGCACGTGTTAATGCGGCTCACGTCGAGTAACTGCGGCCTTGCACACTAAACGTCTCGCTCTTGAAAGCTGAGTGGCGAGAGCAACTCTTTGCTTTTGTTTTGGCGATGGAGTGGCGCAGACGGACTGACCGACTGACCGCGGGCTCTCGCCGTCTGACCCTCGGGCTTCACGGGGTGACAGCTGTGGGCGCGTGAGAACCGGGCGAGTAGATCCGGTGTCGGTGTTAATCACCTCAGGCGCGACTCTCTCGGCCTCTGACGTCACCTGTTGACAGACGCGAACGTAAACACGGCGCGCGCGCGCGTCAACTCGTGCACGTTCCGCAGGTCTGCACGTGACATGTTTCACTTTTAAACTTAGATGTTGGTACGTTAGAAGTGTTGTTGTGTTTGGACACGTGTTTCGACACACACACACACACACACACACACACACACGAAAAATCACACCTCAGCACACTTTTAGCTTTAGCTAACACACGTGGCCATGACATAAATGCATAACGAAACAAATACGGAGATATATAAAAGGCATTACATTACATCTTTTCAAACACTGTAACTGGTCATATGATAGTGACTTGCTGTGGTGTCACTGCTTGACTTTGTGTGTGTGTCGTTTTCTTTTTCGCTTTATGTGTGAAAAAGCCATACATTGTGTGTGTAATGTGTGTGTGTGACAGTTTTTGAGGATTTTGAGTGTGTGACTGTTTCATTTGAATGAGTGTGTGTGTGTGTGTGACTGTTTCATTTGTGACTTTCTGTGACTTTGTTTTTTTTATTTGAGTGTGTGTGACTGTTTTTACATTTGAACTAGCGTGTGTTTCTGACTATCTGGTGGATTATGAGTGTGTGACTTTGTTTTTTTTTATTTGAATGTGTGTGAGACTGTTTTTGTGAATGTTTAGCACCTCTGTGTGACTTTTTTTTTAATTTTGAGTTTGTAACTTTTAACTTTTTTTAATGTGTGTGTATGTGTGTGTGTGTGGCAGCTGGTCCTACCTGAACCACACTCAGGCTTCAATTGAAGGATGGAGAGATGCAGTGATATTCTGACAGGCCGAGTGAGGAGAAGATGTCGCTTCTTTAGGCGCTCTTACCTGGATTACTCCTATATAAGGTCATATTTTTATTTATTGCCTTTCTTCACTGTGCGCACACACACACACACACACACACACACAGCTATGTTTAGCTCTCTTGACTAAATTGCTGGTTGGCTTTTAAATCACATCATTATCTCGACAGCATCCGAGATCCAGTGCGCAGACACACCAACAAGCCCAACTCGTGGAGTCAGCAGCGATTCATGTGTCTGAATTCTTTCCCTTGTGCAATTTAATATTTAATATCTTACCTGAACAAAAGATTATCCTACTTATGTTCTCAAATCAAGGCGTGAGGACGCGGGACGTTTCTGGATCGGGTTCAGGTCTTCCTTCAGACGAGACAGACGTTCAGCAGCAAAGACTCGCGCATCAAACCTTTCACGTGTTTACGTCAGTGTGTTCAGTAATAATTCAGTATGTTTTACTCAAGCCCCGCACATCATTTGTATCATTTCTATAGCTGCAAGCAGCAGGGCTTAGGGCTTAGTTTGGGGTTTACAAATGTTTTAGCATTGTTTTGTTCTCTGAAAACCCACCCAAAGGTTTCTGCTACCTTGTTAAGGCAGACAGTAATTGGATAGACAAAAATAGCGTTTTATGTTGCGTAAACCCCAAATGATTGTGTGCTGTGTGAATACAGGTAGTAGATATTTATGGGCGCGAGGGACATCAGAACATACTGCTACCCTGTCAACACGTTTTTATTGATGCAAAGACCAAGTTTCCCACATTTACGTGAAGCAAACGTTTCCTCCGAAGGTTGTGGCATGATAAAAATCGTTTTATGTTGCGTACACCCTAAATCAGTGGTCCCAAACCTTTTTGTGGGGTTTTTATAAGTTTTCAGAATATAGTTTTCAGCTTAGTATTTAACATGATATCATGTGTTTGTATTTAAACATGCAATCAAAAAAAACATCTTAAAAAGTTAACAAAAGATGCATATAAGGTGATTAAACATTTTTAACTGTTTAAAAATGTTTCCGGTTTAGAACGAAAATGTAACCTTACTGGTCAAAGTTCTGCCTAATGAAAATGTGACAATTTTAAGTTCAAGTTCTGAGCATTTGTGAGGCGCTTTTCACGATTGCGAACGAAAATAATAATATAAAACAAAACGAAAATGTGAATAATTCCTGTTCTGTTTTTTCCAATACGTTTCATTCTAGTTTGATATTTTTGGCACTAATCTGATTCCATACTTCGGTATCATTTCATTCGTGGACCGGCACCAGGGACCATGGCCCTACATGATTGTGTGCCGTGTGAATGCAGGTAGTAGATATTTATGGGAGGGGCATCAGAACATACTGCTACCCTGTCAATGCGTTTTTGTCGATGCAAAGACCAAGTTTTCCCACTTTTACGTGAAGCAAACGTTTCCTCCGAAGGTTCTGACGTGACCCGCGAGTGCGAATGGACCTTGCTTGTCCATTCAGCTGAAGCCTATCAGAACAGACACGAGGCCTCCAGACGACCAGCACTCTGTCAGAATGGCTCTCAGACGGTAACCACAGAATATTTCATTAATTAATGAGCGTTATGCGGAGCTATTAAGGCACTCACACGCCCCATTTGGCCCCAAGCACAGCCTTTTAACACATTAAGTTGCCACAGATCTCAACATGATGCATGAAACAAACTAAAAGTCATTGCCTGTCTTCTGCACAAGTCGTAAAATCCCCAAGACTCTACATTTTCAACGGCAATGTATAATTTTCTCTAATCTTCATTCCCGTTCATGATGGTCCTCATGAAGGCCACACAAGGCCTTGTCAGAGTTCAGACGGAGATACTGTGCACTGTTTTGTTTTTCTACAGACTTATAAACACAACATTTATAATCCACACAATTGTTTCCATGTTTTACTGGAAAGCTTTGACAATGTAGCGGACATTTATGGGCGGGGTTTCAGAAAAGAAAGGGACACCCTCAAACTTAAAAGTTAATTCACTGGCTGGTTTTCAGAAAATTACTCTTTTCCAAAACTCCACCCATAAATTTACGCTACCATGTCAATTTCCTATGAACAACCCCAAAAGTTAATACTCGTGGTGAGCAAGACATTTTGAGGACAACGATTAGGAAAAATTAGGATTAGTTTGACCGCATCTCTAACTCTGGCTTCATCTAAAGTAAGAAAAGTGGTCTAGTTCGGTCTGATCCGTATCGCCACAACTGTCTGGCGATTTCTTCGAGGAAACAAACTTTTCTCCACCGTTAGCACATTCTGAGGTAGCAGCAGATCAGAGCACCAGCAATCTAAAGAATGTCAAATTACACTGGGTGGAGATCAATAAATATTTCCATACGACAGATTTCCCACAGCACATCTGATGATCATCTATAATACGACTGAAACTCATGACTGGGTTTTCTAGGAGCCACCTTCCTTATGCGAGTGGTGTACTTGAGTAAATGGATTTTGTTACTTTACTTGAGAATTTTTTGTCTACTCAGTGTACTTGTACTGAGTATCAAAATAAGCAACTTTTGCACTCTACTTGACTACATATGTGATTGTGTCTGCTGTTACTCCACTACATTTTACTCGCTAAATCGTGATTGTGCACGACAAGTTTTATGCAAGTTCAGTATTTTACTCATACTAAACACTACATTCAGTACGAGTGAGCCACGTTCAGTGATCTGTCTGGGTCCAACCCAGCTGGGAACATTGGTTGCTGCTGGTACTGTGTTCACTTCCCCATTCTCTCTCTCTCTCTGTCTCGTGCGCGCTAAACCTCCCCCCTGTCCTGAGGGAAGTTATAGTTTCAAAACATGCACGATAAAAAACTGCTGTATGGTGTGTATGTTGAAAGAGAGAGATAGAGACGGAGAAAGAGAGAGACAGCGAGAGAAACACAGCGAGGGACAGACAGACATAGAGATAGAAACAGAGAGAAAGAAACAGAGCGAGAGAGAGTGAGAGAAACAGAGACAGACAGAGAGAGAAGTTAGAGAGAGACAGTGAGTGAGTGAGTGAGTGAGTGAGTGAGTGAGTGAGACAGACAGCCAGCGAGAGAGAGAAACAGAGAGAAACAGAGAGAAAGAGAAACAGAGCGAGAGAGAGTGAGTGAGAGAAACAGAGAGAGACAAAGAGAGAAACAGTGAGAGAGTTAGAGTGAGAGACTGACAAAGAGCGAGAGAGAAACATAGAGAGACGGAGCGAAAGTGAGTGAGTGAGACAGACAGCCAGCGAGTGATAGAGAGAAAGACAGACAAAGACAGAGAAAGACAGACAAGAGAGCTAGTGAGAAAAACAGAGAGACATAAAGCGAGAGAGAGAGAGAGAGAGAGAGAGAGAGAAAGAGAGAGAGAGAGAGAGAGA
>CM051499.1:28052171-28070404 GCA_028031935.1 Paedocypris micromegethes | reverse complement strand
GAGAGAGAGAGAGAGAGAGGGGGTTGTGGGAGCTGACGCTTGGTTTTCAGGAGGAAGTCTGTGGTCGAGCCGTTTTCTACACTCCCCTTCACTTTTTTCCTTCTTCTAGCTGCTCTACCAAAGTCTTTCTGCAGATGTGAAAAAAAAGATCATCTCAGCGAGTCTCGGAATGAGTGTGTGTGTGCGGGGTGTGTATAGCGTGGGATTCATGCCTCCCCTCAGCCCCAAAGCACCCTGGGAAGGCCTTGGGTCTGGCCGGCTTGTAAATGAAACCCCTGTGCTCGTCAGACTAGAAATAGCCTTGCAAGGACGTGGGAGTGCTCATGTGTCGGGCAGCAAAACAAACCCACGGCGCCGTTCTGATGCTCCGCCCCTTTCTGATGCTTCGCCATGCCAACGGAAACACTCCCGAGTCGCCACCCCTCCAGATCCGTGGAGCAGAAGCTCGATCCGGCTGCTGATGTGTGCGAGCTGGAGATTGAGGGGGCGTGGCCTTCACATCACCACTCCGCCTCTAATTGGTCCGATGGATCATTTCCACATGGCTGTTGGAAGCACATCTGCCTCCGCCGTCCCCCCTCCCCCCTCAGTCTCGCTCTGTTCCCCAGAGAGGTGCATGGTGGGAAACAGGAAGTCCCCCCCTGGGTAGCGTGTCTCGTTCCTCCCCTTCCTGTTTGGCTTCCTTATCGCCCATGTTTGCCTCTCAGCCGCCGGTTTAATGGAGACGTTCGGGTGGTTTATCACCTTCCCTGCTGGGTCACCCGGTCTGGTTGATCTGGCCTGGCAGCCGGAGCAGTAGGTGGCGCGCGAGTGAGGAGTGTGTGAATACTTGACTCTGAGCTTTCAGACTCATTGATGCTCATCCATGTGTCAGATGCTGTTTTCGATTCTCCATGTACTTTGCGACTTTTCTGTACCGTTACTTTGACTTGTTTAACTATTTGACTTCATGAACTATTCAGTAACATGTATTTTGGACGTAAAAGTACTCAAGTAAACGCAAAAGCTATTCTGCAATAAGTACTTGTTTATTCAGTAATGGTAACATTTTATTACTTGATTACTTGAGTACTTTTTCTAATTGCCTGTTACTTTTACTTGCGTACTTTGTGTCCGAACACGTATTACTTTTACTTCTCCACCATGGACAATATGTATAAAATATGTATAATTTCTAAAACAAATTTTTATTTTTTTATTTCATAAAAAATGTATAAAATACTACTCAACAATGCTTCTATCACACCCATTGTATTGTTGACTATGTAAAATATATGTAAATTATTATTACATAATGTCACAGCCGTTTTGACATTCAGACAGTCAGTAACAGACTATACAAGAAAACACACAAGTGCAGTAAAATTACAGTCTGTTCAATTGGGAAAAAATGCCGAAATATGATAATAATTGGAAAAATTAGTACACAAATAAAAAGAGCAATGTAACGTTGGTTCTGTAGATTCTTCTGAGATTATTACGCATTTCTAGCACCCTCACATATTTACATGTCACGATACAATAATTTCACTTTCAAATATGGAAAGTTGAGCGTGTGGACTTCCTCTTGGTTATGAGGATTAACCATTTTACTATTTCTTACGGCCTGGCCATGCTTTATAAAGTGCAGTGTAATATCACGTCACATGTGTTTACAGCATAAAAATGCGACCGTATGGTTGATTGACTCTGATTTGCTCTTGGAACACCACCTTCTGCTTAGTTCTCAGAACAGTCAAAGACGATGATTTCTGATTGGTCACGTTTGATAAATTGTGTGAATTTCAAACCCTCGACCACCAGCAGGTCTTGCTTTCACGTTCTGTCACGGCTTAAAGTCCACACACATCCAAGCTCGGCGTGTCCAGACGCCTCCATTGTCTCCACGAGACGTGATGAAGTCTCTGAAGCTCAATCACAGAGCCACGAGAGGCGAGCAGCACCAGAAGAAAGAGGCTGGGGATTAAGACTAGATTAGTGAGGGTGATAGATGTGCAGGTAAACCCGTCTGGTCTCCACCTATAAGGGCCCGGGATTGTTTGGGCTGCGTGAATCAAACGCTTCCCTGAGTTGAACTCAATCCTGATGTTTACTCGCGCTCCAGCCTGAAAACACTCGAGCGTCTGTGTCGCCGCTTCAAACCTGCGAAGGTTTGTGATGTTTATTTTTAAGGGCTTTGAGCCTGAAGGCCTGAAATACGTTCACAGGCCTCAAAAAAGAGCGACTCCTTCACCAATTGCACCAATTTCTGCAATTGGTGAAGGTTTTTGATTTAGTTTTCATTTTAGTGCAATTTGATGAATAAAGTAATTAACTAGTAAGTAGCGGAAGAACGTAAGACCATGTTTCTATCAGACTCAATGTATAGTTGACTACAAAAAATATCATATCATATAGCGTAACTGCAAAAAAAAACACTTTTTTTCTGATGGTCAAAATAAGTATCGTATTTACGTGAATATTAGCATGTAAGAAGAACACAGGCAAGGAGTAAAAAAATACAAGGAACCGACACAATCAAAACGCTAAGTCGCTGCACAGGGGATAATAATCCTTCCTCTTCACACGGCGTCAGATAAACAGAGAGCTTGAAACAGGCCTGAGCTTAAAACAATTGCTCTGCACATGTGCGGAGTCTGACTGGAGAGCAAAGGATCTTGGGAAATGAAGTCCGGACCACTAGAATCGACTTTTTGTTATCTATTATTCAAGTAAAACAAAATCAAAATGATACGAGTCACAAGTTAGATTTGTTGAACAAAGAAAATGTGTGTTTTTAAGATAATATCAACGTAATTAAACCAGAAAGGTAAAGACATTTTTTTTTATTTTATTTTATTATGTGCCTGAAAAATCAGGGTGGTGCTTATGAACGCGTAAATCCGGTAATAAAAAACTCAAACCTGTCATTGTTTAGTTTCACGGCTGGAAAGTTCACGCAGGTTCCACGTGGCTTCTGTAGAGATGCTGTTTGCGACACTGTATGTTGTAGGTTTGATTCGCAGGAACAGAATGAGACAGAACTGGACTGAAGTCACCTCAGGTCAAAGCGTCTGCTGTCCAATGGTTGCGCTGCTTGCCTTCTCACTCAGTGCCTCCTGGTTTTCGAGACGTAACGACCTCGAGAAACATTTCTCTTGTACACAAAACGTCTTTATGGAACACGGTAGTAGGAAAATAAAGCGCGCGGCTAAGCGAGAGCGCGGCTTCCCCTATATGGCCGTATGGTTGGCCTGCGCCCAATGAAAACTGTGAGTTTAGGCTGATGGAGTTATGAATGTTCTCTCTGGACGAAACCCAGGACGACTTTTCAAACGTGTTATTAATGGCTATAAGGCCCGTATTTACTTGGGAGGTGAAAATGTTTGGGTTGGACGGAGGAGAGAGAGAAAGCAAAAAGAATCTGAAATGATAAAAATACACACGCAGATTCCTATTCAACATGTCTTGTACATGTGATCGATTGTGTTGTGCTTCCCAGCAAGTCCGATGGATTTCCTTTCAGCCTCGGTTTGGACTCCAGCAATTATGTATTTTTGTAATCTGGAGCCGTTTATTCGTAAATTAGTTTTGCGATCGTTTAGAGGATGTGATCTGGGTTTGGATGTCGACTGGTGTTTAGTTAAACTGCAGCAGACTTTATTTTTCCTACCTGCGTTTTACTGCTGAGGGGGACACAGATCACAGCCCACCGCACTTCCTGTAAAGAGAGACAGGTGTGGGGGAGCAACGCAGACACGCTTCCTTTGTGCGGCGGAGCTTCACAACCGCGCCGGACGCGTGCCTTGACATAGTGGTAACAATGGGGTTTCTAGTGGAGTGATGCTATTGAAAAGGGCAATTACGATCATTTTATCTTTGTGATTTGAAGGAAAAAAGATTTAATTTGTTTAGATGCATTTACCCTTCTGTTAACGTAACCCCTTCTGTAAACGTTTTTTTTTAATACTTAAAGGTATTTTTCACTTTGAAACTTTTCCTGCTTGTCTTAGTGAGTGTAATCTACACATAAACAAAAAATGGTTCAGTTGCCATATTTGTAACGCCCGCTACATGTTTTTGTTAGAAAGATAAAGTCCGGGTCAATTTGACCCTTCAGACTAAATGGAAGCAAAATTCAGAAAGAAAAATCAGAATCAGAAAGTTCAAAAACCATTTGTTTCTTTGTAACAATGAGACACAATACACCGCTCACACACTCTCTCTCATGCACACACACACACGATTTTGGGGAACTTTTTGATTTCTGACACGTATTTTCATAATAAAAGGCCCCGGGACAAATTGACCAGCGAACATTAGTGACGTTCCTCTGAAACTAACATAATTGGAAGGTTATCATTCTTTATTTTTTCACAAACCAAATAAGCAATTTTATGAACTTTGTTGCCTTACTAAACGGTTTTCTGTGGAATGCGGTGCTAAAAAATCTGTAAAAAGTATTTTAGTAAAACTTTGTTCAGCTACGAAGTTGTGGCCCTTTATGATTGTGCAGTTTTGCGGCGACTGGCTGAGTAATACTTAACACAGAGAAGAAGAGTTATGGCAAGCCACTTTAACATTTAGCCTCCAAACTAAATGGGTATGACTAGTTACAAGTCAGTATTACTAGTGTGAAACATGCCGTCTGTAACCTTTTTTCTATACTACTTGTGTGTGTGTGTGTGTGTGTGTGTGTGTGTGTGTGTGTGTGTGTGTGTGTATTCAGTATATATTGTTTGTTTTGAGTACATTTTCAATTATTTGTCAGCAGTTTAAACTGTCAGATTATTTGTTTTGTTCTAATCAAGTGCTTATCAAGCCGTCAAACTCGTTTGGAGGCGTTTTACTCAGCCATTTTTCCTCTTTTCATCTTTTCCTCGACACTAGTTTTCGCTTCTTCGCCCACATCGAGCTCCGGATTCCTTCCGAATCCTCTGAGGCGCAGCGGTGCAGGCGGCGTCGTGTCTGTTTCAGAGCGAGGACACACTGCAGCGTGATTCAGCTTTCTACCGCCGGTCACGCTACAACAGCGCCAGGATACGTGTGTGTGTGTGTGTGTGTGTGTGTTTATAGCCGGCGCTCTCTTCTGCAGTTACAGAAATAAACAGCACGCACAGACCGACAGACTGCACGCTTTTGTCTCGGCCTGGATTCCTCATGGTAGAGATGTGATATTCCCGTGGCTGGACGCCAGACAGACAGTCAGTCACGTACCCGTCTCACTCTCGCTTTCTCTTTTCCCGCTCCATGTGACTAGTCCTCTCCCTTGTTTTTATATCGTCCCACCGTCGTCGTCGTCATCATCATCATCATCATCCCAGTCTTGCACATAGGGATGAAATCACTCGGGCTGTCTGTTCTCAATATAAATAAAGTCAGACAGGCTTTGCTTGTCTCCGCAGCGGTGTACCCTTACTCTCTACTACTCAGGCCTCTATAAATAAACCCTCATCAGAAGAAGCAAACAGCACAGATGCTGCGAGCGCTTGGGCCGGCCTGGGAGTCGGCACAGGAAGAGACGTTTCAGTTCTTTACGTTCGATACGAGAAAGCGCCCTGCAGAAAGAGCAGATCCGGTTTCAGTGTCTCGCTCAAACCTGTCAAGCTGACAAAGTGTCCTGTCGGTTTTCAAACGGTGTCTTTGATGGTGTGAAACAGAGAGCAAAGATTCACACCGTTTAGCGAGGCTCTGCAGATGGTTTAATGCGGGGTACCTGAAGGAAAGCCTAAAAAGTTTTTACTTTACATGATAGTTCTCTTAACAATAAGAAAGCAAAAAAATTTTTTTGAGGAAGGGGTTAAAATTTCAAACCCAAAAATGTACCTCCACCAGACAACCCACCAGACAACCCTTCTCATGGAAATTTGAGTATATATTTAGTACTTCACGCACTAATTCTTTTTGAACATTTGAAATAAACGATTTCTCTAAATTTGGAGCAGCTCCCCTAGTGGCCACTGCAACGAAAACACCTTGCGGCGACTCATTACAGCCACCTGATGATCCAATTAAGTGTATACTTGTATTCATTAAGTATACTTGTATTCATTTTTTTTTACTTTTTTTTTTAAGCTCCTGTAAACTTACGATACACAAAATACATCGAGGTATGATTTTATTAGCTTCAATTTTAAAAAGCTCCTCTCTGCTTGAGCCACAGGCAGAGTAATGCAATTTTTCAGAGCAGTTACAAAGTTGGGGAAGGTCTTTATTGAAAAAAAGTCAGAGACAAAAAGTAAAAAATTCCGAGGTAAAAATAATACCTTTTTTTTTTTTTGGCGGAAACGGGCTTCCATACAAATTGTATAACCAGTGACACAAAAAGTAATAAAGAGTTGATGAATGTTGCCGTGCTAATCTGAGTGTGTTGGTGCGCAGGTCTACCTGAAGGCTCCTATGATCCTGAACGGAGTGTGTGTGATCTGGAGGGGCTGGATTGATATTCAGCGTCTGGATGGGATGGGATGTCTGGAGTACGACGATGAGAGAGCGCAGGTACAGATGATTCGCCACCACGCCACACTAGAATAAAGCGCTGAAGCTGGTCTGGTTCTATCCCACAGCACGAAGACGCTCTAGCGCAAGCGGCCTTTGAGGAAGCTCGTAGGAGGACCAGGGAGTTTGAGGACCGGGATCGATCACACCGCGAGGACTTAGAGGTGAGAGATGCAGTGTGTGTGTGTGTGTGTGTGTGTGTGTGTGCTTGTGCATGTATGGCACTTCTCAATGGGCTTTTTTGCATATTTTTAATTGAATCCTCTCGCTAATATTTGCCTTGTCAGCCACCACTAAAACGCTTTGAGCAGTTCACTGAAGTCCGTTTCTAGCTCCTGAGGTGGAGAATGATGAGGAGTGGTGCCACCGGCCACGCTATCACAGATAAAGCGTGTTTTTTTTAATAATAAATAGCTCTTTATTCCATCAATTTTTTGAGCCGCTTATCTATTTCTGGGCCACTGGGTGCCGGAGCCAATCCCAGCAACTCAGGGCCTGAAAAATTAGCATTGTTTCAATATTAATATTTCAATCAAAATTAGACTTGTTTCCGTGTTGGTTTTGGAGTTTCTGTTTTATAGTTCTTTATATGTTGTGTGACTGTTACGACAAATTGTATTTTTGTGCAAACGAAGTTTTTAAACATTTACAAAAGGCACGATCCACATGTTTGCAAACGTAAAAAACGTTTAATTATCGTATTTATGCGAATATAAGCACAAATTGATTTTTCAGGCACAAAATAAAAATTCAAAAAAACATTTATTTCTATTAACGTTTCTGGTTCAATTACATTAACATCCTCTTAAAGATACCATGTTTCCTTTATTTAACAAACCTAATTTGCCAAGATCCTTTGCTCTAGTAGTCTCTGTTTGTTGTAATATAATTTATTGTACTGTATTTAGTTTATTCTTTCTTCTTCCAGTGTTATTTTGTCTCTGCTAAGCGTGTCTAATGTTTCTTTATTTCTGTTATTGAGGTAATAAAAGCTTATACTGTAGCACGTCTGCCTACGGACCATTACAGACGCACATGCGCCACTGCATAAAGACGACGTGTTTCAGTTTATTTGTGATTATTCCTGACTTGAAATACGGAAAAATTGGGGCTTATATTTACGCGTATATGTGAAATGCGAGATTATAAGCAAGTTTTTGAGCGTTGAAAGTTTGAAAAAAAGGTGTGCTTATATTCACGTAAACACGATACTTGTAAAGGAGGATTTTCAGGCTGACCCTTGATCGGTCTTGGCAAGTTTGTGAATGTCTGAATACTCTCCGTCCGGAGCAACACTGATTGATCACTTGTCGTTTAGCAGATGTCGATGGCACAGCTCAGTCATTTAATAACTCAGGAGGTAAGACCCGCTCCAGGATCTCCTTTAGTGAACTGCTGCGGATGCTGATGATGATGATGAGGATGATGATGCAGGGCATGTTGTCTCGTGTGTGTGTGTGTGTGTGCATGCGTGCCTGTGTGTAGGCTTAACTCTCAAGTCTTGGCTTAGTGCATGAAGCATCTTGAAATACAATCACTCGTAATCGATCCAAACTGCGCTCTTAAGATGAAACCAAATTGTGTTTTTTAGGACCCTGTGGCATCAAAAATCTGGGACTGATGGCCTTCAGAGGACCAGGGTCTGTCTTTTCTGCCTTCCTCTATCTTCGTGTCATGCACTAAACCGTTTTGTGTTGTTGTTGTTGTTTTTACCTGTGTAGACGAGTGTGTGTCTGTCAGTGCATGAAGGTGCAGCCATGTTGGGTTTTCCTCCTCGCATCTGTGTGTGTGTGTGTTTCTTGCCATGAAGTGGGGTTTATTTGTCCAATCGATGGAGTGTTACGCATTTAGCTCATTTGTGAAAGTCAGGTGAACACACACACACACACACACACACACTCATAGCATTGGTCTGTCTCGTGTGTCAAGCAGATCGTGTTCAGTGTCTTGCTCAAGGACTTCTCAGTTGTGGAACCTGCCGGTTTGGGATTCAAACCTACAACCTTTAGGTTACAAGTTGAATTTTCTAACCGTTAAGCTGGTGTTCAGATGGGGTTCAGCGTCTTGCTCAAGAACGCTTGCAAGTTTGTGATCAAACCTGCAACTTTCACGTCACAAGTACAGCTGTGTAGCCATTAGGCCAGAGCCGCCCCGCAACATCACTAAACCTGCACGTCACTTGCTTGAGCTTCTCTTCTCTCTCGTCAAGCAAGACCAAGACGAGCTCCTACCAGGGCAAGACTTCTGTAATGGACTCCAGACTTCCATCCCAGGATTCCTCACTGCCCCGCCCACCCACCCACTCCCCTGCTGCGACGCCCTCTGGGAACTCTCAGGCACAGCTTGGCAGCACATGACCAGAACGACTCGCCTCATGAACCTTCTCCTTTATGTTCTCGTCTCCTCATCTACACCCTCAGGCGTCTCTTTACGCACTCCTCGTCCTCTCTTCCAGAATCAATCATACCAAGGTCTGTTTTTTTTTTTTTAAATGGATCGACTTCTTCTGTAAATCAAATCTCTTCCTCGCTGCAGTCAGCCGATCTGTGACTCACGGGCCAAATGTTTTTTTCCCCCTCAAAGCTCAAAGTCACTGGAAAACCGAAACCCTGTAATTATTCTATAATTCATGCTTTCTCATCCCAGCGCTGTGGAGTCGGACCCTCATTTTCAGCTTATTTTCAAAAGCCCAGCCTTCACCCGTGTGCCGCGGGCCTCTGTCAGCTATATTTTACATTTCACATAATACTTGAACCTGGATCAAACCATCATCCGAGTTGGATCTGATGGTCTTATAGCTGCGGTTGAGGCTCAGGCTCAGAAAAGAACGACACAAAGCAGGACAATGGCCGTCTGGAAGCCTTCAGGAGAGCGAAAGCCCAACATTTGTGGGGAACAGATCCGCTTCTCGGATTCTAGATGACAGAACCAAGCCTTTTCTCCACCGTGGTCCCGACAGTTCACAAGGGCCGAGTCGTCTCCAAAACACATTGAAGAGTCTAATGGCCTTGGCGTGATAGATGAGGAAGAGATGGAGGAAAAATAGATTGGCCATTTTTCATGGAACCCGGGCCGTTGCTGCAGGTGGGATTAGAGCGTGAGTGATGTCGGGCCAGTGAAAGTATTAATATATCATTAGTATTGATTTTTTTCATTAGCAGCGCTGTCTGCCCAGCAAAATCTAAGCACTATTGACTTGTGGTACAGGAGAGTGCTTCAGCCGGCCATGTTTGATCGATGCTGCGCACAAACATGTTTTTTTCCGAAGCTTAAGTAGTAAAGACCAAACCTGAACACGCCATTTAGCTTTTATCGAGCTCACAGAGGATTTTTTTTTCTCTTTTTCTCACTTCCCTAATCATGTGATTTTTTTTTTTTTTTCAAGTTGGATATTTCATCCAACCATTTTCCGCCGTTTCTGGGTCACGGGGACCTGGAGCCAATCACAGTGACTCTGAGCCTGAAAGCCGGACACGCCCCCTGGATTGACGGACACACATTTACACTCTCACTCACACTTACGGACAATTTCTCAGCCTGAACTGCATGTTTTCGGACTGTGGGAGGAATCCGGAGACCCAGAGGAAACCCACGCAAGCATGAGGAGAACATGCTCCATACAGAAAGACCCCGACCGGGTTCAAACTTCAATCCCACTACGCCAGCAGGACAGAGGACAATTAAAAATAAACCTAGATTCTGACGTGTATTGGCTTTCTCTGTGCTGGTGATTTGAAAGCTACAGCGACGTGACGTGTTAATGCAGACGCTTAAAGATTAAAGAAAGATGGCGTGGAGTAAAAACAGACTTGTGTAGACTATAATCACCGGCGATGATGACCTCACACTGTCTGCCTGTCCGTCTGCCCCGTTAATGTTCAGACATGTGTCAGGACGAGATTTAAACATAGACGCAAACGTACGGCGAGGCCATCCGTCATATCTTTATTTTTAAGGTCAGAGATATCAAGACCTCCGACTAATGACTAACGTCTGTCACTTCCGCCAAAAAAAGCTCAGCACGGAGAACCTGCAAAAATCACTCCTCTGCTGCCCCCTGCTGGACGAGACGAGTCATTGCCCAAATCGAGTTTTGTTTGTCACACACGATCACACATTGTAGGAAAGGCAGTGAATTAGTTCATTTCAGTTACATTACAATTGCTTGTAAGAAAATATAAGAGGATGAATGTTAAAACAAGTGTTAAATGCAATTAAACAATTTCCCCCCGGGGATGAATAAAACTTTTTAAAAATTTTGAATCTAGACATGAAATATCACACGGGTACAAAAGTACAAGAATGAGCAAAAACGAAGCACTCATGGGCAAATTAACCTCGTCATGAAAATGTTTTTACTTCTATTATAATGTCGTAACTTTACTCTCTGCCTTGACTGACGGAGGACGACAATTTAACTCTATTTCCCCCTTGTGTGTGTGTGTGTGTGTGTGTGTGTGTGTGTGTGTGTGTGCGTGTGTGTTTGCCTAGTCCAGGCGACAGCAGGACCAGAGCCCTGGCTCCAACATGGGGAACACTGATGATCACAAGATGCGCTAGCGGCTTTCTGGGCGGGGCAGGGGCGGAGTCACAAGACCTTCATCACATGGCGCTTTCTTCTCCCCGCGTCGTGGCTCACACAGACTGGTGGGGTCTTTATGGGTGGGATACTGGGGTTCTCTTACAGCCTGGCGGGATGGGTGTGCGCTTGGTTTCAGTCCCTGGTGTCCCGGGACGTTTGCACTATGTGGTACATTCAGTTTGAGTTCCCGCGCGTCGTCCTCCTGATCGCATGGCTTTCCTTTCCCTATGCAAGGCATCTTATTTCATCTTCCGCTTTCATGTTACGACATGGCATTTTTGGTTTGTTTGTTTGTTTGTTTGTATCGAATATATAATATTTTATTGGTATGTTCCGAGAAAGTCAGGATGTTTACTTTTGTTTTGTATTGTAAGTTTTTCTCTGCGTATGATTGACACGAGCGGACGTCCATGTTGTTCACGTGATGGGAGGCTGTTCCCTCTTCCGTCTTCCACGGGTTTAATTCCGACTAATTTTTGCATCCGAGCTGTAAATCTTCAGGTCAGTGTTACCGAGGAAGGGATACGTTCCCTTCACACCAGGTCGAGGTCACTGTGGCCGCGTTTCATCCGACGTCTTCTTAGTTTGTTCTTCTCAACGGAGGCAGACATTTTGCCAAATCTCTTTCATACGCTTTCTATTTCCCTGCGTGGGAATTTCGGAATTCTTGGTTTTCTCCCGACGGTTCCAGGATTCCGTCCAAGTCGTAGTTATTTATTTGTTTTGTTAAGACTTTTTATAGCCCGTAAATGAGCCACGGCTTGCTAGAAATATTACCCAGATGTGAAGCTTTACTCCACAATCTGCATCCTCATCTCATGGGTCCATCTCTCCGTCCTCTACTGGTGGTCCGTGTCCGGGTCTCTGGGGAGCGCCTGGCCTGACTAGGTCTTTCCCAGGCCTGACTAGAGACGGAGCAGGGGTCTCCTCCTGGTGGGACATGTCCGGAAATCCTCCCACATCTGAGACTTGTCCGTGTGGTGGAGAAGAGTTTCTCCATGGCAACCAAACTAAGGGTGTACTCACACTAGGTGACCTGTGCTTGGGTACGATTGTCCCCCCGCAGGCCCAAAAACATTTTTTGTACATTTTTGGTAATTTTTAACAACAACAAAAAAAAACGTTCAAAATGTTTTTTTTTTTTATAAATACAAACTGTTGCTCCTGAGCTACATTGTGACTCAGAAGTAAAAATCGAACTTAATTTTAATTTTTTTAATAAATTTTTTAAAACAAACAAATTCAATTTTATTTTGTCCATTACCACTCATTTTGTTTTGTGGTTCTTCAAAAAAAATTCTTTCTGTCTTGTTTTTAAAAAAAAAAAAAATATATAGGACTTGAACTCCTATAGAATCTAATAGAATGAGGCTTTATTTACCCACAAAGGGGAACTTTCTGTGTTTCATCAGCTCCATAAACGGTACTACAAAGACGATTGATGCCAGAGTAACACCAATAACAGTAGAACATTAAAAAAAATAGACACACGCAATAGATGATACAGAAATTACAAACATTAAAGAGTTTGTGGCTCATCAGTAGAATCGTTTGGTCTGCGGAGCTTCAGTCTCGCAAAATTGCTTGTTTAATAGATTGATCGCGTTTGTTGCACAATGTGCTGCTCGTGTGAGGATCCGCACTATTAAACCAACAATGCTATGGTGCCCGGGCACAGAAGCGAGTACCTAGTGTGAGTGCGCCCTAAGATCTGGAGTCAGGAAACTTAGCTCCGCTTCTTTATCTCCTCCACACTGTGGAGAACCATTTGTTGATGGTCTTACTGCTGCCAATCTCGTGCCCACCCCCAACATAACCCCCCTCCGTCCTGTAGAGACCAGACCTCCAGAGCCGAGCTGTATTTATTATCCTCGGCGAGGTTCTCCGTAGTCTGATTGAGGGTCACACTTAGACTGGTACCCAAAAGTCTGTAGACGGATCCGTTGACCAATCTGGAGTTCCACCATCACTCCCAGTCTCACCACGGACACGCCCCCAAACCCGATTGCTGGCTCCCGCGTCCCTCGCGCCGCTTTACTTAATGCTGGCATTAAGGCAGACACACACCAGGTACTGCAGGTCTTGAAATGGTTGAATTATGGGATGTTTATTTTCGTAATTGTTAAGTTATTGATGCAGGTTTACCTTTCTTCCACGATCATGTTACGCTATTATGAAACGTGTATTTCTGTGTCGATCAAGCTTTTCATTTTTGAGCTGTTTGTGCTTTTGTTTTTTCTCTCTCGCTCTTTTATTACTTTTTAAACAGACTGTTAGCTGAAGTGTTACGTTTGTCCTCTTTCTAAATAAACTTGCTACAAACTGTGTTCTTTTCATTTTGTTATGTTGGTTTAAAACGGCATTTTCTGACCATTTTCTGAACCACTTTACAATACCGATGACAGGACATGGACTTGCGGATCAGTGTCCGACCAATCACGGAGCAGGACACAGTCACACCTATGCTCATCACTATCATTTTGGACTGTAGAATTCAGGACATTCATTTTTATTTACTTTTTATTTTTTAATTAATTTAATGATTTTTGGAATTTGAATATTTACAATGGTATTATTCTATTATTTCTTTCAGAATCTTTTGTTTTTTGTGAGAGATTGAACTTCTCGCATCTGCGCACTTGGTGAGGGCGGGGCGTACTGAGTGCTCGCACTTTGATTGGCTAGTGATAGTGGCTATTTTCAGGAGTGTCAGTCTTGATCTGGAAATACTAACTGTACACTCGGTGATTCACGATTTAGAACATGAAATAGTTTCTTTAGTTCCAAACTAACCATAAGTGCTCTAAATGTAATACAAAAGAATGCACTATTAAAATGACAATGCACACAACGTGTAGTGCAAGTTACACTGATGCGTTTTATATATTAAAATTTTATTGTCGAAAATAATTTTATACCAAAAATGTTTGTTGATAGTTGGTCAATATAATTTAAGAGAGTTCGAACATGTGAAAGTGACGTTTTCTCCTGAGTGGCTAATAGCCGCTCTTTTGATTAGCATATTAGCCGTTTGGAGCACGAGACGCCTGTGTAATTGCTTACCTGACTTCACACCAGAAAGGCAAGTGAAATAACAGTTTTTCATTGTGCTGCTTCCTCTATGTCGCAAAAATGAGACGTACCGTATATGTAACGACTATATTTGGTTTGTTTGTGTGGGTGTTTTTTTATTTTGTTAGTTTTTCAAGTGAAAAGTTGTGAGACTTCAACAACGGAGGACTTTTAATGTGTAACATGAAACATTATTTTATTAAATATATAAGGGATTGCATTGTTTCTTTTAAATAATTGTTACGTTATTGGCAACGACTCTGATTGCTTTCGTTTCGACCTTTATGTCGTTTTGCCCTGTGAGATTAATAACAAAAATTACATTGCAAATACAGGTATGCGGTAATTTCAACAAAAGCATTTGTTCTGACAAATCGGCGCAAACAGAACAAACAGTTTTTTTAAAACGTTTTCACTAGTGCGTGTTTTTTAATTACTCTCGGAAATCGGAATAATTGCGATTGTAACAAAAACCTCTCCAGAAAAAGAACGGGGTGTTTGTTCCATTACAACCACTAGATGTCAGTAAAGTGTTGCGTCCGGTTTGGTCTTCCAGTTTAAACCGTTGAACAGACTTTCAATGTCTTGGTATGTTTTGCCCTTTTCACCGCTCTGTACATCGAGGTTTGATCAACAATCAGAGAGATGCATAATATTTTGGTTTTAGTTTTGTATTTATTGAATGTCCTCTGTAGGGTTTTACTGTTAGATGTTTATAAGATATAAAACAACTTGCAATGGCATGATTAAAAAGTCTGATTCTGAAATGAAAGTATGGAATCAAATTAGTGCCAAAAATATAAAATATACATTTCTAAGAATCGAACGAAAATGCTTCACATTTACGTTTGTTTTTGCGTGCAAGTTTTCGTTTCAAATTTTTTTTTCCGCTTCAGATTTTTGAGAGAATGTGTTCACCAGCCAATCAGAGTAATCTCCGCCCCCACGTGAAGCTTGTGCCAGAAGACAAAACTAACGAAAACAATCTAAAGCGGAAAAAAAATTTAGTTTTCAATTTTTGAAAAAGACGGCAATTGAACAATCATTGAAAAAAGCATTGTCTTTTGGCTTTTAAACAGTGGCTGTTGTTTGTTTGGCCCTTGTGGGTTTTTCACATTTGCCCCACGTCGTGGTTTTCTTTGTAAAACAAAAGTCCCGGACCAGCGAGCGAGTCGTGCTGCCGTGAGACGCGCCAGATGCCGTTTTAATGAGCCGCTGATAATCAGAGTAAGTGGCTGTTTAGTCAAATGCGAGTGTTTGTTCCTGAGAGCTGAAGTGGTGCTTGATGGCGGTGGTCCGGTTCGGTTCGGGCTCCAGCAGACCCTCTTACTCTGCTCTTGGCAGTCGCTCGTGCTTCTCGCTCACTGGCTTCCTAATTTAGTAACGGTCGGGTAAAAATATGCACTAACGAACAGGGTCTGGTATGTCAGGCGGCCGTCCAGAGGAGGAGGAGGAGGATGAAGGTTCAGGAGCTCCAGCAGATGGCAGTGCAGAAGAGATCCACATCGCTGATCTTCAGCTCTGACGTGATTTCAACGCTACGAAGCTTGAAACGCCTTTGTCTTGGAACATCAGAAACATCTGCTTCTGCTGAACACACATACTCAAGCTCACTGACACATAATCCACCTTAACTCAGCCCATTTCAGTTCCACCTTAAAACATCTAGAGCTGAGTCAAGTTCAAGACCCCGTCATCCCACGCCCTCCTTGTGCTTGCGTGGGTTTCTTTCGGGTCTCCGGTTTCCTCCCACAGTCCAAAACGAAGTGAGTGTGTGTCCTGCTGTGTGATTGGTCAGCCTCGAGTCACCAGAGTTGCTGTGATTGGCTCCAGCTTAGGGTTACCACTTTTAATACCGAAAATTAAGGGACACATACTGCAGCTCTTTGAGGGTGGGGCTACAGGGGCGGGGCGACTAACATCCATTTACGTACAGTGATCGCAACTTAAAATATGAGATGTTAAAAATAATTTCTTTCGTTGATATGCAGTCAATCTTCCTTATTTACAACTGACTTCTCTGATAATAATAACAACGATATTTTATTAGGGTGGCTAAAATAATTAGTTAAAAGACTTTGTTAAAAATTTGCTTTTCTACACACTATTTTTTATACACACTACACGCTCGTTTTTCAATCGCAGCGCCACCGACTTATGTGCGATTTCCTTCGTTTTCACGTTTCACTTGGTTAAACGCTGGCAGTTTGTGGCAAAATTTTCTCATTCCACCTTAAATTTTCCCCAATAAAGCGGTGCAAATTTGCATTATGAGACTTTAGTAATTTGGCCCAATGAAGCAGCTCCCCCGATAACAAGTTAACAAAGTATTTGTCCCAATTAAGCAGAGTTGAATATAATATAATATATTATGAATATAATGTTTGTAAAGTTTTGTAATGTATTTTGTATTGTTTCTTCCACAAACTCGTGTCTCGTAGCCCGAAAATAACCCGATCTGATGTTGATATTACAGTCTGTTTGTTGTAGAATGTACATGAAGATGTGTGTGTGTGTGTGTGTGTGTGTGTGTGTGTGTATTGTAAGTAAACCAGACACACAGTGCGTGTGTGGCGTCTGAGACCCCGGGCGGGGCGGCTGTGTCCGGGGGCTGTGAGTCATCAGTGAGGGGCGGGGCCTAGCCTTCAGGGCGACAGCGTGCCACTCGGGTTCTGGAATTCCAGCCTCACATGCTCCGCCAAACAAGCCGCCATTGAGTGTGTGGCGGGTTTGACCTTTGACCCCAGCGGGAATCGACCGCCGTGCACTCGCCTTAATGAATGTGATTGATTGATCGAGGAGACTCATCGCGTGATCTCCACTTCCCTCCATCTCTGTTGTTTGCTCACTTTTGCTCATCCACTTCTCGGAGGAAAGGCCCTCAGCTGACGGAGGTGTGTGTGTGTGTGTGTGTGTCCTGCTACTGAAATCATCACACTGTTGAATCCTGATTTATCAGTGACGATGATTCTAGACTGATGAAGCCTTTGATGGCTCGGAATGTTCTAGACTTCCTCCAAGGGTTCTGAACATGAGCTCATCGGTCTGACGGGAGCGTATCGATACCGTGTGACACATGATGATGAATTTCCTCATCAGTAGTGAGTGTTTCCGCTCTTAATGAAGAATGTAATTGCTGGAGTTTTGTCGTCTTGCAGAGAAGCTTCTTCACCATCCGCACGACTCCATCATCACTGCTCTTCTTCATTAAGAAAAAGTCACTTTCAGTGTCAGGCAAAGCAATGTAGTGAGTCTGTTTCATATATTTTTTATTATTTTATTATTTTTTTTTATTCATTTCTAATAATAAGTATTAATTTTGGACATTTAACAATTGGACATTCAATTTATTTTTCCCAATTCATTTCCAATTCTCCATTTCGCAATCTTAAAACAACTCTGGGCTCAGGACACACCCCCTCCGTTGATTGCCGACCAATCACAGACCGGCACACACACTAAAGACGATATTCCAGACTTTGATTCTCCAGCATAACTGTGGAGAGACTGGAGGCCTGGAAGAAACCCACGGAAGAACCATCAGGCTTCACAGTGAAAGAGCATCACGTCAGGATTGGGTGGTTCTCGCCACGTACCACGCCACCGCGCCGCTCATGGACCATTAATCATTATATTTTTAGACTCCGATCCAGCCCAATTAAAAATTAATGGCGGGCCGCGGTTCGCACACGACTAATACAGATTTACTGGACTATATTAACTTCAATTGTCCTGCATGCATTTGGCATACAATTATAGAATAATGCTGGTTAATGCCTTTTGCTTTAAAATAAGTTCCTGTTATTCCTCTCTTTTATATATGATTCTGTTCTCTTCAACATTTCACTGTTTGGCTTCCTAGCAAATAAAATAATTAACATTTAAAGTACTACTACTTGATGTATATTGTACATGTCTTTACAGTGTATATACAATGTGTGAATAAATGTAGCCTTTATATGATTTATATTAATCATTATATCAATTTATATAATTTACATTTCAAATTTATATTTTATTTTATTTTATCAAACACTTACGCAATATTTTGCAACAACGTGCAGTGAAATTTGTTTTCACAATCGTACGGCGTTTAAACATT
>CM051499.1:28038429-28052157 GCA_028031935.1 Paedocypris micromegethes | reverse complement strand
GGGGTGTTAAATAGAAATGCAATAAAAATATAAGCGAGTAGAGATGCAATATAAATGAAAAAAAAAACCACTTATGCCATAGTTCTTGTAATGAGTGAGTGGGACGTGATCCATACGCAGTTGAACTTGTTTTAATAAGTCCAGTGAACGAGAACTGAAATGAGAGGCAGAAAAATGAGGCACGTAATCTAGATCCGAACATGAAACCGTACGGAACATTCTTCCAGCCGCACACCGTTACTCAAAATGCTGGCACAATTGACTAGATGGCGAGTCATGTGATGCAGCAGAGGCTCCTGGGAAGTGTAGTTCCTGCACTGGCCACACGCTACACTGTCCCCCGCCATCGTCTATGCATTTACTGAAGCATCAACTCTGCGAATAAATCTTCTTCTCAAACCCGGTGCCCGGTGACCCCCAGAAGAACCGATCACCAGTGTTTGAATATTTCACCGTTATTTTCTGCCGTGTCCCCGAGAGACTGATTAGTTCTGAACGTGTGGAATGGGAAGCCTCAGACTCCGGGTCTTCCGCGAAGCAGAAAGCGATTTTGCGGCCTGCAGCGAAACAAACGCGCGGGCCGCTCTCTGAAGAACGCTGACCCCGCGCCGCTCCCTGATCCCGTCTTCCGCGCTCCTCTGCGTCTTATGATTATTCATAATGATACGCAAACCAAATTTCGGAGCGCGGGAGCAGCTAGTTGGCTGTAAAATTGCATAAGTGGTTTAACACTTCAACAAAGGTGGCTTATTCTGACTCACAGCATCTATGCTAATGCATTCACAGCTGCCGCACTTCTGATAAAGACGGCTATTCACGGCGGCGGCGCAGCGTCTCGAACAAGGTGTTTGTGCAAGTGATGAGGTAGTTAAGAGGGAGCGACTCTGCCAAACACTCCACAACACGTCCGAGTTCAAGTCCCGATGGCCACGAGCTGATAAGACGGAATCGGGATCCACAGAGCTTTGCCGGAGTGGAGCATCTAATCTGGAATTGTGGTTTGAGTTCTCCAAGCCTTGCTGTTTATCTCCTGAAAGCGTATCCCGAATTCTGAAGCATAAGCGGAGGACAAACAGCCGATTGTTGAGGATCCAAAGCTTCTCGCTCGGGCTTTTTTCTCTCCGTCGTTGTCGTTGCTCGTGTCAGAATGGAAGATTAGGCAGCGATTTCTCCCCAACAATGGCGCAATAAACCAGTGGTGGTGTTTTGTTCTCCTTCCTCTTGGTTTGCTGAAGCGAGGCTTTGTTGTAGAGGAGCAGCAGCTGATTCCACACCTCAGGCGTGTCTAGCAGGAGCATCACAGCCGCTCTTCACTGAGCATTCGTTCTTCTGAGTTCCTCTCCAGGCAGGTCAGTTGCGTGTCCTTGCTGCACCCTTTCTTTCACGGACGGGTGTCTGGGTGTAAACCACAGGCGGGCAAGAGCGATGCCGAAAGGGCCCGGAATGTGGCGTTTATTGTGCGGCTGCCACGCGGAAGGCTTTCAAGCACAGAGCGCCGCTTGTTAGCAAACGTGACGGAATGCTTAAAAGAGCTTCTGTTCCCGCGCACTCTTCGGGAAACTTTCGGCGAGCGAGCGCAGTTTGTCACCCAGTTTGTTTGACGAGATCTGAAGGAAAGGTAAAATTAGACGCCGCCGCGCACGGCAACAGAGCGCGCCTGCAGCGAACGCCGTTTCCTAGGAAATCAGGCCTTCTGGTTAATCCGTTACCTAGGTGAAAACCGCACGTCGCTCCTTTAAGCGCAGGTGAATAAAAAACATCTACACCTTTTTAAAAAAAAATAAAGCGCACCAGCTGTGCTGCGGATGGCAGGAGCGTGTTGTGAGATTTAACATTATTAGAAGCGGTGGCGGTCCGTCAGGGTCCGCGAGGGCCTAAAAATATAATTCACAAAGTAACGCTTGTTATAATTATGTATTTACACTACCAATGTTTAGAATGTCCTTATTTTTGAAAGAAAAGCACCGTTTTAGTCACTGAAAATGACTTTAAGCTAATCAGAAACACACTCTATACTAATGTGGTAAACAACTATTCTAGCTGTAAATGTTTGGTTTTTGGTGCAATATCTACATAAGTGTAACAATTTCCAGCAACTGTCACTCCAGTGTTTTAATGCTAAAATGTGTTTGCTAATAGTGTCAGAAGGATAATGGATGATTGTAAAACCCTTGTTTGATCACGTTAGCACTGCTGGAAACTGTTTAGCTGGTTAAAGAAGCTGTAAAACTGACCTTCCTTTCAACGGGTTGAGAATCTGGAGCATCACATTTGTGGAATCAAACGCTCAAAATGGCCAGAAATAGAGAACTTTCATGTGAAACTCGACAGTCTATCCTTGTTCTTAGAAATGGCTATTCTATGCGAGAAATTGCCAAGAAACTGAAAATTTGCCCCCAACCATTTGAACGAGAGTGTATATTAAATTTATATATAAAGACACGTTTTGTATTAAAGCATTTGACCAGTCACACTTCAGCCTTCATTTGTTACCGGGCAGGTTAAAGTCTGAAAGTCTTTTTGAACACATCATACAGGTGGTTTAACTTTATTCATCAGATTTTGAGCTTTTCTCGCGAGGCTAGCATCTCACCGTATTCAGACCGTCTGATTGGACAAGGCAGGCTTGACTTCATGATGGAACTGAAACGCCGTATAACCATTCGAGAGTTAGGCGAGGAAAGGGAGGCCATTTTGGCGAGTAAAATATTGCGATTTTCCTAAACCCTATTGCCAGTTTATGAGGTTGTAACTTGACGTTTTTATGTGTGTCGCGGCGGTTTGCGGACGGGACGAGACGTTTCACTCGAGTCTCGTAAAACCGTTCTGGGTAGTTTTCACCAGTGTAAAGTGAAGATGGCAGAGATGTAGAGATCGTTGTCCCTGTGACGCGAGATCTTAACCATCACATCTCTGCAGTCGAACGCTCCTTCACTCCGTCTATTCAATAAGGACTTTTATTGTGTCTGCATGACTCTTTCCACTGTATTCTCCAGGTTCAGATGGTCCTCATAACCATAAAGGAGTTTTTGAGAAGAGCGGGAAGCGAGTAGGACTTGAGGGCTAATGTGAAGTGCTAAGTCGAGGAATTCTACGCGACGATGTGCGGGTGACTGACAGCTGTGGTGGTGGTAGCGGGCGTGGCTTCCGGGCTAAGAAGTCTTGGCGGGGTTCTCTGACCTTTCAGTCTCTTCTGCTTTGTCACGGGAGCTGTGTGATGCAGAGGTATCAATAATGTAAAAAAGGGGCATCCCTGCTGAAGGGCTGCTATGTGGGTCAAGAGAGGCTCTTAGCGGACAGGAGGAGATTGATGAAGAGGAGCACCGGGGAGCGAGCACCAGCCAGACTCCCTGCACGCTCCTCCCCAGCTCCCCTCCAGCACCACACAGTCGGGGTCTTTCAACGACCTTCACGCTACCCTTGCGTTCCAAGGCCTTGAAGACCTGCGAGGCTTTTCGAGATGGATGCGTGTGGCTGCTTAATTATTTCTATTCGTTGGTAATGGCTTTATTCTCTGGGTTTGACTCTGGGTTTCTGGTACAGCAAATGCAAGTCTTCATACTTTTGCTCCAGACTGTATTTAAGACTGGTCGTCTTATATATTGTGGACATTTCGAAACTGTTCATCTGTCATCATCCATTTTTGGACCACTTCTTGGGTCACGGGGAGCTGGAGTCAATCTCAGCAATTTTTGGATTCCTTCAGGACACACCCACTACAGGTGGCTGGCCAATCACAGAGTGGGACCGGAGACTAACAAACTGGAGACCGGAAGGAAACCCACACAAGCATGAGGAGAACAGGCTAATTCTACTTGGAAAGACCCTGTGAATAAAAAGCTGGTTCTTGCTTTGAGGCATTGGGTAGGGGACTTGGACTTGTGTTCGAGAGGTTGCAGGTTCGAATTTCCCTACGGCTGATTCTGCAACTGCAAGTGTCCTTGGGCAAGACGCTGAACCCCACATGCCCCCTGGGTGCCACGGCTGCCCACTGCGGGTTTGTGTGTTGTTTTGTGCTGGGTTTGTTCACTTCACTCTGTGTATGTACACTTCACTGAATGGGTTAAATGCAGAACACAATTTAGCAAGCCAAATCGACAATCTCACTCGCTTTACACTTTTCACTTTACATGCCACCCACTAGTTGGCCATGCTCCCAGCATGTCGTCACATATCATATACACGTGTGTGAATAACTAATGAAAAGGATTAGATTTAGCATCTAGTAGCATTTTAATGGGACAATGACGCAGCGTAAAGTCAGTTTCTCTTCACAAAGTCTGTGTTTCTGTTGTGCAGAATCCCTTCAGATGACCTTTGCTTCTTTATTAACCCCGCTCACGCAGTACAAACAGCCACCGGAATCTCACTCCTTCCAGAAGCGGCACAAACTTTGTCTTGAGTCATTCGGTGCCAAGTTCATCAGCTCCGTGTAGTACAGAGCTTCAGCACGAGGACGGTGACATCACCCCGATCAGGCACATCTGCTGCAGCCATTGTCTGCGCTCAAGCGTAACTCGCAGTTTTTGGATGGATAATTGTGTGTGAAACCGCCGAGAAGTGCTTCTCCTCGCCCACCGTTGCCTTCAAGAAAAACACCCTGAGATGTGAGCCGCTCCTGCATCTCCGGAGGTGTTTTGATAGGACTAATGTTTTTCTGTCAGGGTGAATGTTATGGAAGAGGCCTTTCGCAGGGAGGAAACAAAACGAGACGCCTTGTGTGTGCTCAGCGAGAGCTCAAGGTTTCCGTGCCAGACATTTAAAGCCTATTCTCTGCCTATTGAGATGGAAAAATCAGAGCGGAGGCTATCGTTCGTCTCCATCAAGACCAGGCGGAGTACAAACAACGAGAAGGAGAAAGAGCCGGTGGAACACATAATAAGTCATGGTGTAGCGGAGGAGTGAGAGGAATGGTGTGAAAAGAGCCGAGCAGACAAGCAGAGGCAGCTTGTGATGGATGCGTGAAGAGAATCCAGGCTCGTCTCTTCAGAAGGGCAGCGCCGCTCTGATGGATTAGGGCACCTTTTGGATAAAGGCCTGATAACCAGTTCTGAAGACGCTTACAAATGTCTTTTTGGCGCTTACGGTGAAATCTAAACAAACGCAACAATAACCGAAAAAGTCCATCCTTTTCTGAACTACTTTTTCATTTCTGGGACACGGGGAGCTGGAACCAATCATAGCAACTCTGGGAGTAAAGGAGGTTGACCAATCACAGAATGAGACTCGCAATCATTCACACGCCGCCACTGTGCCGTTCTTTATTTAATAAGAGAAATCGATTATTGAGAAAATTTTAAACTTTTTAAATATTGATTCTTCAAAACGAAGCTCAAGTTGCTCATTACTTTGGTGGATTTTGGTTGGATATATCCGTAAACCTGCATTATTATCAAGTTTCACGCTCAATCCCCAGTTGCCGTCCCTGAGGAGTTTGGGATGAAAGTGAGCGGCCAGAGCTGGTGAGAAGTAGTCGAGATGAGCTCTACACACGACAATCCACGCAAAGACATGTTTCAGCCCGAGCCTGAATGCCAGCCGGGCCCCAGAATGAACATAGTCTGGCATCCAGCCAATGTCAAGTGCTTTCTTAAAGTCCAGAACCGGCCTCCACATCTGCAAGAGTGACCTCGACGAGTTCTATTGGGAATGTAACCTGTAATTGTTTAGGTGTTAACTGAAATGCACTGTATTCTGGACCAGTTGCAGGCTTGAACTGAATCAGTGACCAACAGCATTACATGAGCGTAAGTAGTGCTGTTTGCTTATTTGGATCAAACTTCTGCTTAGTAGAACCAAAGAGCGTGAGAGAAAGGCAATTCGTGATGGAGCTGAACACATTTTGCTCACACTGCAAAAATCCAAGTGAAATAAATAATTATTTCAAAATAAGTTACAAAATATGCAGCCAAGTAAAATGATCTGCCAATAGGGTGAGAAAATTTTACTTGGTAAGACGACTTGAAACGAGACAAAAAAAATTGTTACACTGTAGATTTGTTTCTGCATTCCAGTTCTTGTTCTCATTGGCTTTAATATAAAAAATAGCTGGTTAATTTAGAAACATTGTGTACTTAAAATGAGAGAATTTCTCTTGACATTTCTTGTTTCAGGAAATTCTGTCTTAAACCATAAAGTTGACTTTGAAAAATGTCTCGATTTAGTGTAAAATATCCTCAAAATTAGCATTTTTTCTAAGCAGGAAATTTCAAGGCCTATTTTCTTGAAATAATCAAACTCATCTCTCACTCTTAAACCTAACATACATAACTTGTAAGAGGAAAATAACAAGATTTGTCTAATTTCAAGATTTTTTTAGCTTGTCTCTGTCGATTTGGAACTTCATCAGATGAAACTTATGAAGAATCTGTGTCTGCCAACAACAAATGTCAGGCCTACAATTAAAATTAAGATAACGAGGCTGAAAATGTTGCACAGATCAGCATCAGAAGCTCCATCTCTGCGTCCAGACAGGAACAAAACACGATACACTGGATTCGTCTCTACACACCGAATCGCTGAACATCAGGACCGTAATGATCCAGTCAACGTGTCTGATCATCTGAAGTCGACATTAATTGGAAGTTAATGCAGTATCATGCAACTGTAACCATATATGAGCTCTGCACAATCTTTCCCAGCATCTTCAGCCTTCTTCCTCCTGTTCGCTCTCAACTCCGCTTCGTCTGCTAGAGGTGTAAATGTATTCAACTCTTCCTCAAAGAAACATGTGCATGACTGCCCTTTGCTCGGCGTGAAGCTGTGAGTCACATGCAGTTCTAGTTCTACTGAGGTGCTCGTAGCCTAGGATGATCTTATCGTAAGCTAAGCTGACGTTAGCACATGTGACATAAGCCCCCAGTGTACAGACCTCAGCAGGGTCGTGTCCAGAACTTGACTTTCTTCCACACAGGGACACAACAGTTTGCCGTTGTGATTCCATCTTCACAGCGCTTCTGCTTCTGAAGACCTATTGATTAAGACGAGACCCCATCGATTGAAAGAGTGCTCACACATTTGTACGCCCACCTTTACCCACTCTCATCATTATACAACAGCCTTGTAGTTATGCGCTCAAAGGTTACCATTAAAGGCTCGTTCACTCATGATTAGTTTGTTTGCCCTTCTTCTCGGAGGTCCGTGTTAAATCTCTCCTGATTGCCGGGGAGTTTTGCTTCAGGCTGAAGTTTTCGGTGACATCCGGGGAAAACATCTTTTTGAGGAGCGTTGTTCCCCATTAGGTTAAGTGGGATGTTCAGGTTTGGAAATTGCAGCGGGGAAAAGCGACGTCCTTTTAGCGTTTCTTGGCTACGCGGCTCTTTCAGGCCAGTTGGAAATCATTCGCTACTGCAGAAAATCTCTTTATTCAGAGAGGCTTTTTGCAGGGTTAGGAGATGTTTATTCGACAACGGTTTCTCCTTATTCTGTTCTCAAGAGGATGATTGGGGGTGGTGGGCTGCTTGTTAAATGGGATGCTTCCACATTATACTCCAAATCCTCACTCATTCCGTTTGAAGGAGCTTCAAACAAAGGCATGAGTCGACTACAGTGAGCTTCTTGTTCTCTGCCAGCCATGTGGATGGCATATGCTAATGGTATGTTGGGAGGAAGAGCGTTTTGTTAAAACAAGACTGGTCACAGAACGCTTTGAGTGGCATGAGATGTACAGAATTATGCTTTTTTTTTTTTTTTTTTTTTATTTAACAAATGCGGGGTTTTTTTACTGTCCCTGAAAGCTGTTTTTTTTCTTGACTTCGCTGTGATTTCTGTCTCTGGGAATGAACTGCTTCCGTATGTAATCACTCTCTTCCTGTCCAGATGGGAATCAGGTTGTTTGGCAAATGAAGGGTTTAATACTCTTTTAGGTTTTGTTATAAACCAGTAAATCATTTCTCCACATAAGAAAGTGCTTAAGAGTTTTTGGCATCCAGTGAAAGGTCTTTGAGTGCAATTCAGTCTTTTGAAGGTATAGAAGCAAAATTAGCTAATTCCTTGAGGGTAAAATCCACAATTTATTGATTAAAATGACTTTGACGTTGAGGTTGTTTAAGGGATAAAAACACCAAAAGAGCAACAAGTTTTTTAAGATTTTAAAGATACGATGGTTATCAGATTACTGAACATCAGATGTTGACCCAAAATTGAACTAGTCTGTGTTTTTTTGCCTTTTCAAAACAAAACTAGTTCCAAATGAGTCTATGGGGTTTTGTTATCAATGTTCCATTGAAAATAATCATTTTAAATATGTTTACTGAAAATATTGTGGTGACAGTAGAGTATGTCGAGCTGCATGACGTGACCAGATATAGATCTCGAAGATAAACGGTGCATTTAAAGACACTCCACTGTACATTGAGCACTCTGTTGTTGTGTAAACAGATACGTTATGCCTCTGCATCAGAAACCATGAATCTTTCATTTTCCTTTCAAAGCAGATTCATGCTCCGCATTTATATGATTATGGGATACTTGGAACTTAATGCATGAGTAACAAGTGCCTTTTCTCAGTACGGTGCATATTATATATTTACAGACCTTGTTCACTTGCTTGGTTATAATTATGAGAAAGGAAGCTCTGGAGGAGAGCGCTGTTGTTTAATTTATGACGTGTTCCTCTGGAAGAGTGACCTGACTCTGGTTTGTAAGGGCAGGCCTAAAAGTGGAACTATGCTCTCTTGTCTCGGTACTAAATCTGTCAAGTAAGTTATAATAGTCTCAGAATATCCCCATTACGGCCTTTCATTTTTATCTTCCTTACATTCCGTGTAATACCAGTGGCAACGAAGCATCTAATTGCCTTACCTTCACCTCATGAGGAATTGCTTGGCGAGAGCAGAGTTTCACTGCAGCATCCTCTCTCTCTCTGCCTGCCCACCAAAGCCTGTCGGTTTTCTCTCCGCTCTTGATGAACCGCTGCCTTCCTGAGCCAGGATAATTGACTGGGTGGCTTAACAGCTTAATGGAGAAGGGGCAGTTACTCATGCGAATTTCAGGGAGCTTTGCTCTGAAGTGTGCCACAGGTCGTCCTACTTTGCTCGGCCGAATGGGACAAGCTGAGAGCGGGATCCTGAGAGTTTGCTTGGAGTGAGAGGATGCAATTGCACCGTGAGATGGCTCGCTTCTCTCCCAGGGGTGTTTGCCTGCAGGATGCTAATGAGTCTGATATGCTAATACGGGTGGAACTTTTCAGAAACACTCCTTCCCCCTTCCCCGATGCCTTCCTCTGCTTGCGTCTTCCAGTCCTTGTCAAGCAATCTCCACGGCTCCGGACTGGATGTTCCCGCTCTGTATGGTCACAACACATTTGCATGAAGCCATCGCCGCTCCTCAAGTGAAACGCGATACCTCGACGCCACGGAGTAGAGTCAGCAGTTTACAGTGTGACATTTTAGTTCTGCGTCAAAAAGAGTCGGCACTTCCTGTTCGCAACGGCTGTAATTAGGCTACTGAGATATTAGACTTCACTGTGTAGTAGTGGCATCAAGGAGAAAATCATTAATGGACACCTGGAGATGAACAGCTTGTGGTTGTGACCCTGAGCAGCGAGACGCCCGGCTCATAGAATCAAACGAGCTGACTGATGTAGGGGATAATTTGTCAGATCTGGGACAGTCCCAGGAGCCGCAGTTTGTCTCTGTTGACAGCCGCGCTCACCTGAAGGGCTCCTCATCCTGTGTGTAGTAATATCATCGCGCCGTAAAGGAGAGCGATGCCCTCTACCACGTCTGTCCTGCCGTCCTCTACCGCATCCTTTCATCATGGTAATAGATATGAATCCCTTCTTTATTTGTGCCCTTGCTTGTCTTCATTCATTTCTTTTGTAAACCTTTCGCCATTCATTCATTTCAGATGCTTACGGGCTGCCGAGATGTTCTGTTCGGCAGCTTGCTGTGGGCAACATGGTTGTGCCGTGGGCAGCACTGTTGCCCCATGGCTAGGCCTGGTAGTGGACACCTCGTGTGGGGGTTTGGAGCAATCACAGCCGCTATGATTGCAAGTGAGTGAGAGTATGAATAAGATGGACTTTGTTGACACCACCATTTAAATTTCAGATTATAAAGTCTTGATGGGCTAGGAGATTTACTCCAGCTCCTCATGATCCAGAAATGGAAAAGGAGCTTTGAATATGTACGGACGTTTACTATAACTTTACTTGTGAGAAAACCCATCAGAAGAAAGTTCAAGCTGAATATGAAAGCAGCCCCAACATCTAACACTAATGTTCTATAGCGTGAGCTTTGAATGTGGTGTGATTGACATTCAGTGGCTGATGAATAAAGTGAATACGAGAGAGTAATGAAGGACATGTGGGGCCAACAGGACACAGATGGAACGGGACCGAAGAAAGGGAAGTGTTTTGGCTCAGACTCGCATCCGTCTGAATGAATGGTTGTCACATGTGTCCCACTGTTTCCAACAATGGAGTGATGTAAGCCTCCACAGCTACAGTAGGTCAGCCTATTGTACACATTGCCATATTGTATCACGCTCCCTTTGAACCTTTGGATCAGAGTGTCCGTTTCCTTGCACTACATGACCCATAGTTCCTTGCTCTCAGACAAAATGGCAGAACGACTGATTCAATTAGAGCTCGTACTTTACAGATTGAAAGAATCGTTTTTAGCGACAACATGCAAACTAGGCAACATTTTGACATCCTGTTTAGCTTGGCCAACCACACAGTGTTTTGGAATAACAGACATTACATTCCAATTGTGGCATCCAGCCAGGGACTTGAACCTGTGACCGAATGTAAAGAGCAACTTCTTAACCACCAAGGCACAGCTTCTATAAAGAACATGCTCCTGTATTTTTGACAATCCTGGTTTAGATTGCTCTTGGTTGGAACTAGTCTCAATTATTATGTATATCTTCACTGTCAAAGCTGTGATTTCGTTTCCAAGTACAAAATATATAGTAGTTAGAGATCAGAGATATGAAGCGTTGATAACACGCAAGCTACAGATATTATCATGGAGTGCTTCAGCTGTAAAATAACGTGATATACTATTCTATTCTATACTATACTCTTTGGTCCCTGACTTTAAGTGTAATTTGAATTTTGGACCCCCCGTCCCCGACACCACTCTAGACAGTTGTTGTCCATCGCTATCATCAGGTGGCTGAGTGTGATCCTGCGGTGTCTGTGGGGAAAGCCATGTTTACCACCCTTAACCCTAGGCAGTTCCCTACTGAGGGCGAAGCGGATCAAATCCCATCTGACCCAGAATCTCACATAAACAACCCACCGGCATATCCACTCCCAATAGTGGCAAACTTACCTGTATTAGATGGATGCTGCCTTGTATAAAACCATATCTGATCAGTCTACTAAAAGGTTCTGTGCAATCATTTCTCCATCCAAGCTCTTTCTGGGGAGGAATGCTCAGGGTTGTGTTATGTTCTCGCACGGCTGCCACCGAGGAACCTTGGGATGGAAAGGATGAGAGATATCGAGTTCTCGTCGTGAAGGTCCAGTGTTTCTCCAGCCGCTTGCTTCCAGCTCCTGCGCTTGACGGTCTTGATGAGTGTCCAGGCCAGATGAGAGCTAATTGAAATGGAAGTCTGCTTTTCACTGATCCAGACTGACAGAAACGCCTGCCAGAAGTGACTCTGCCATCCCATGCTGGCAGTTTTCACAGCAAAAAAAAAGTGTATGGTGGTGGACTACAGCCAGGCTGTGCTGCAAAAGCTTGGGCTGAACGCCAGAGCAGCTTGGTAAGTTAAATAAGAAGAGAGACGTATCGTTGTCATTCCCGGAGTTCTTAAAGCGGCTTTGGGACATTTTGGGATTATGCGATTGCATTTTATTGTTGTAATTTATGTTCTTAGTCTGTTTGAATCTTATTTACATTTTTTATTTACTAAATCCATGGATGCTCTTTAAATTCCCAAATCTTTCTTAGATGCGTTCTGCCCTTTGAAGTTGGCGACCTGGTTTTCACGTGTTTCCTCCGGATCTCCAGTTTCCTCACACAGTCTAAAAACATGCGTTCAGGTAAAAATTTGAGTCAAGCTCACATTGGTGTGACTGTGTGTGTGTCACTCTGTGATTGGTCGGCCACCAATCCAGGGGGTGTGTCAAACGTTCAGGCTCAGAGTTGCCGGGATTTGCTCCAGCTCCCTGTGACCCAGAAATGGAAAGAAAGCCGTGGAAAGTGGATAGATGGATTATGCTCTTTGAATTACCTCAGCGTTTGATATTAAACGCGACTTGAAGGAAGACTGACCATAAAGGAAGAAGACTAGTTTTTTTGAAGAAGCTCCACTGCATCCAGATAATGACTTCTGCTGATGTAATGAGCTCAGATTTTTGCAGACAGGTTAATCATTTTCATTAACACCACATCCTCGGAGAAACCTCTTCCTCCAGAGCTGTCAGCGCCGCGCTGGCCTGCCGAACAACACCTCAGCTCCGGCTGAATGGATGCACACAGACAAGCGAGCCCCCCAGCCGGCCCGCTGTGGACAGCTGTGATTACTGCTGACAATAATTTATGGGCCGGGCTGATTGAAAACATGAGAGATGTAGTTAGAGTTGCAAGGGTGATTAGGCAGCACCTTAAGATACAAAGATGGTGTCACAGCTGCTGCGAGAGAACGTCTCGGCCAAGCACAGCAGGCCTTCTGCCCCTGTAAAAACTGGGATTTCACCATCCCGGAGCAGATGCCCATAGACTAAAGAATCTTGGAGATTGCGTTTGGCATTTATTCAGCTGACCTCCTTCTGCTTTTTTTTCTACTTTTGCCATTTGCTGTAATTTTGGGACTATAAGGTGCCTTGAAAATCCCCACATAGTTCAAATCCAACAGTATCATCACTGAATAGCGGCAAAACTGTGATAGTCAGAGGATTCGCTCACGCTTGATGCCAAAATCACCGCAGATCAAACATTGCAAAAACTGTTCAACTCAGACACTGAAGATGAGGAATTCAGTGAATAATTTGCCGGATTAGTGGAAGATAAATTAACTTGTGTGTGTCTCAATTTTTTTTTCTCATACTATGGCAATTTATGTGTATAAAGAGATCAAGAAATATTGTATTTACGGCAATATAAGCACTTCAATATAACCTGTTTTTTTTCCATTTTTAGAGGATCAAAAACCTGCGGGGTGCTTATAATCGCCAATTTAAAATATGCACGTAAATATAAGGGCTAATTTTTGCTCATTTCATGTCTGGAGAAATCACAAATTAACATAATATGTCGTCTTGATTGTTTTTATCTTTAGCGGTAATAAAGATTCCAAAGGCAGACACGTTTTTATTAGAAGCTGTGACACTTAACAGGGACAAAATAACACTGGAAGAAGTAAGATTAAGCGAAATGCAATTATTAATATTTGAACACAAGCCATAATCCATCCGGTAGATTTGTGCTACCTGCTAACGGCTAGCGCCTAAAAACAAATCCAGCACACAAAAGCTTCGGAGCAAAAAGAACACAGTTCAAAACAAAGAACACCTGACTGTTTTAATATTTACGTCTAAGAAGTTCAGTCAGCTTTTGTCTGGCGGGCAAAGGCTCATGGGAGCCTAAAGTAAGCAGTGAAGGATAATGGGAGGTGTAGTTCCAATCCCTTGATATTTTTAAGTAAAACATCATTGAAGGAATATGAGTCAGAAGTTATGCATGTTAAGTAAAGGACAAAATGCATTTTAAAAATAGAAAATTAACATAATTTAGCCAGAAATTTTATATATATATATATATATATATATAT
>CM051499.1:27998801-28038419 GCA_028031935.1 Paedocypris micromegethes | reverse complement strand
GTGTGTGTGTGTGTGTGTGTGTGTGTGTGTGTGTGTGTGTCCCGAATAATCAGGGTGCTTATATTCATGTAAATACAATAGCCGTCATTGATTATAATACAATGCACTTTATAGTCTGAAAAACAGTACTTGGTATAGATCGTTTTGGCCATAGAGTGATTTTTCATCTGAAAGACATATAATAAATCTGGTTTAATAATATTGTCTAGTCGGTATTTAATAGCTAATAAATGACTCGGCTGTCTTGTCTTTAGTGAAGGTATCCTAAGAATGAAAAAATAAATGAATTCCAAACATGTCAAAACTTGGAATCATTAGATTTCTGCGTTTGCGGGAACGCCGTCTGCGCAAACGAGCTTACCTAGTCGTTTAATTGGATTATATAAAACGCTCGATTATGCGGCAAAGTAAACTGCCAGTTGCATTATCTAACAAGAGGCTTATTGCACGCAACTGTGAAGACGTTGTCAAGCTCCGACTATTGTAGCGCGGCAAAGTTTTCACGAAAACAAATGACATGTAATTGGGTCATTCATAAGGGCAATTCCCAAGGTGTTGGCAAGGGATAAGAGATGTTTCGTGCACAAATCCCTCTTTATGGAGGAATTCTCGGGTGGCTCGCGGCCGTATCCCCCACCCCGTGTTTACTGCACAATGGATTATATTAAGCTATTATGATAAACAGCCACATCAATGTCCCTTTTATCCATCACTGTGATCATGTGATCGGCAGCATAATGCAAATTACCAGTAAACATTCTTTGAAACAAGCCTAAATGTAGGTTGAGAGAGCCAGCGTGGAATCTTGAGCCGCCACACGTCCCGACTCCCGTCCTTGTAGATCTCCTTTCTCCTGGAGACCAGCAGGACTTCCAGCGCCTAATCTGGGGTGATTAGCCTTTGCCACCGGGTGCAGGTCATTAATCCCGTCCTCTACAGCGAGTGACAATAATCTCTGCTCGCTGGGCCGAGGAGTCGACTCCATCCGTCACTCTGTCAGCGCTGATGCTCACGTGGGAGCGGGCGAGGAACGTTGAACTGCAGGGTTGGCTCATTGGGTTGATTTGGTGACGGTGATGTGAGACGTCACGGCTTGATTGGGCTTTTAAAAGGTGTCCAGATGCAGAAAAGGGGGAAACGCGGAGGGTTTCAGGTCTGTCTGTCTGTCTGACTTCATTTGTCTTTACATCTATTCCTCCAATTTTTTATTTATATACACTACTGTTCAAAAGAGTCAAATCTTCAGTTTCTCTGCAATTCCTCGCATGGAAGAACCTTCATACACTGTGGCGTTTCCATCCATCCATCCATTTATCCATCTATCTCAGTTTGTTTAATCAATCCATCCATCATTCCATCCATCTCTCTCCATCCATCCATCCATCCATCTATCTATCTATCTATCTACCTACCTACCTATTTCTGTCTCAGTCTCAGTCCGTTTAATCAATCCATCCACTATTCCATCTATCTCTCTCTCTTTCCCCTCAGTCATTTTAATCCTTCCATCCATTTCTCTCTGTCTATCTATCCATCCATCCATCCATCCATCCATATCAGTCCATTTAATCCATCCAGCAATCTGTCCATTTAATCATCCATCTCTCTCTCTCTCTCTCACTCACTCAGTGCATTTAGCCCATCCATTCGTCCATCACTATCTATCCATGTATCCCTTCATCCATATCTGTCTGTCTATCCATCCATCCATCCGTCAATCTTACTATCTCCGGTCATCTGTCTATTTCTCCATCTACCTAAAGACATCGTGCAGGGGTCTTGACCCGACACGGCTCACGGTCATTCCCTGCGCTCTCTCAGTCTCAGACCCGCTCATCCTCCTAGTAGACAGTGTAGCCGGTGGAATCGCTCCGTGAAGTCATTAGTGTGTGTTTTCATTCGCTCCGTGTGACAAGGCAGGAAACAAATCAGGTTTGATTGACTCCGGAGCTTGTTAGTTCTCGCTCTTCCTCCCTGGTGCGACCTGCAGCCACAGAGACTCGGCAGCCGAATACATTTGTATATTTTACGCCGCGTTCCTCAGTGGTCTCAACCCTCCGGAGACCTCCTCGTCTCCCAAGTTCTCGCCGCACCCTGTGGAGTCATTAGTCTCCGCGCTGTATTTGAATCTTTAATCATCTGTGTTTGCGGGAGATAAAAGAGGGAATATTGCTCTTTAAAATTGGAGTTCAGCCGTCCCCGCGCTGCCTCCTTCCCTTTGAAGTGCTCAGACCGGCTGCGGCGCACTTCACGCTTCCTCTGAATTCAACATCCGCAAATTGAGGCTGTTGAGATCGGCGCGTTGGGGTGTGTGTGTGTGTGTGGTGGTCTCTTGTGTGGGCTTGTAGCTTTCTTTCACGCTCTCTGAAGCCGATTTCACGTGTATTTGCAGCCGGTGAAGGTACCAAATTGCCTCGGCTGTAAAATCGACTCGGGGTCCCGCGGCTAGTGATGACGTCACACCACGGTTACACCAGTTGGACCAACCACGGATCATTGAGATGTTCTCGGCCTCATCATATTGTTGTTTTCATTTTACGTTTTCCTTTTTGAAACATGTTGCAGGTTCAAATCCCCCTACGGCTGGTTCTGCAACGATGTGTCCTTGGGAAAGACACTGAACCCCACATGCCCCCCGGGCACCATGGCTTAGGCTGCCCACTGCTCCGGGTTTGTGTGTGTTCACTTCACTGTGTGTATGTGCATTTCACTGGATTGGTTAAAAGCAGGGCACAATTTTGATATGGTCCCTAGTGGCCATATTGACAATCTCACTCACTTATTATACTTGACTTAATTGTTTGTTGTGTCCGACATTATTATTACTATGTATAGTAATTATAACTATTATTGTTATTATTATATGAAAATTCAAATATAGTCATAAACAAAGAATCTTCCCATATGAAGGACTCCTCTCAGTCCATTGGTGGCGCTATAACACGAAAATAGCGTACAAATAGCTGTGGCTACGCTTCTATAGCCTTATAATAATAAAATATTTGAACAAATCATATGCTATAAAACAATTTAACAAATCCAATAAATTATACTTATAATGCGTATCCAAAAGTTATCGAAAATAGTCTGTTCCTGAAGGCAGGACACGCCCCCTGAGTCAGTCGTTAAAAAACTTAAAAAAAAAAAACATGAAAAAACACACCAGAAAAAGTCTCTTCTACAAAGGCGACCGGAATTAATCACATGTGCCGTTTGTGAGACAGTGATGAAATGAAAGAGTACATTTATAAAGAGTTGCGTTAAAACAGAACTTGTCAACAACCAAGGATCACAAAACCATTGTGAAATCTGCCCCGCCGCACCCAAGCTGACACACAACAACCATTCCCCGCTCTGCTGAAGTGGCCGGTGTGTGTGTGTGTGTGATGCGGTAGAACAATGGCTCAACAGCTGAGTCACTCCGTTGAGCGACCTGTCAAACCTGCTCTCCACACACACACACACACACACACACACACACACACACACACACACACACACACACACTAGCATCACCTTTCAGGTCAAACAGCGGCTTTGATCACAGACTCTCGTCTATTGTAATGACCCGTAGCATACTTTTACTGAAATGCCATTGTTCACCTGTTTTAATTGTTTACAACACTTTTGATGATGTTTAGCACACGCTGCGTATTAAAAACACCGGGTAAAGTGTCCAGAGGCATACGAGAACTCACACACACACACGGAGCAGTGGTCCGTCGGGTTCAGTGTCTCACTCAAGGACACTTCAAGTCTGGGATTAACCTGTGACCTTCAGGTTGCAAGTCCAACTCTGCCCCACAAAATCTGTATTGTTTGTAGCTTTAATTAAATTATTTAGATGCAGGGAGTAACCTGGATAAGCATCTGCCATTTTTAATACCGTTTTTCTTTTAAAAGTAGTAGCCCTGGCGTTTATTTGGAAAATGAGAGAGATAGAGAGAGAGAGAGAGAGAGAGAGAGAGAGAGAGAGAGAGAGAGAGAGAGTGAGAGTTTACGTTGTCTCCTTTTACAACGTACACTTTACACAGGGAGAAAGACAGGAGGAGAAGAGAGACAGAAAGAAAGAGTTTGGGTTGTCCCGCTTTCTGTCTTTCTTGCTCTCCCTCTGAATCCCTCGGAGTCTGAATCCTAACGTTGTGTGAAACAAACGTTTACAAACGACTTTAATAAAAAATAAGCAGAAACAGCGCTGTAAGTGTCTTTACAGTTTTCTTTCTTAGTCGAGCCGCTCTTTATACACAGTACAAAGACATCAGAGCTGCTCGCGGTCGCGGGTGTGATCTATTAATTCAGTCTGTTACAACGCTTTCTGTGTTCGATTAGCAATGTCTCAGTGTCGTCATTAAAAGTTGTAACAAAACATACGTGTCACACTGTATTAAAGTGTTTTTATACATGTGTACAAATGTAATTCATGAGTGTCTGACAGTATCCGTGATATTGCGAAATCCATATTGTGACACAACTCAAAACCGGTTTTCACGTTAATACGGGTTTACTGCCCACCCCACTAGGCTCCAGCGGCCGGCAGCAGTGATTAATACATGATTGAAATGTAAAAGTGCACTCGTACTTACACACAGTGAGTAGAGTAGAGTAGAGTAGAGAGAGAGCACAACACCGGACACGCTTCAGCTCTCTTTGACATGTCAGATCATGAATCTTCCCGCGCTGATGGAGGCGTTTGATAAAGACGTCGCGTGTAGCGTATGTGTGCTGATAATGGCGGCCTGTCCCTGCCTAATAACCTGCACGACCCCACTTGACCTCCGCCTCGTCTTAATTTAGCCTGCGGTTTGATTTAGCGCGGCAAATATTTGCGCGCACACACATGAAGTCTGTTTACTCACACAACCATGTATTTGGAGCACCTCGAGCCGCTCTGCGCCTGATTTATCTGATGGCGTGAAAGAGCATCTGTGTCTGATGAACCGATGCTCTAACACTCACGTTCCACCGATCCGCTGCGTTCCGTGCCACGCCTTAAACGCTTCATTACTGCGTCGCTGTCGGTCTGATGTATAGAAAATCTACGCATGATTTCATCCGGTGGAATTTGGAAAAGTGACTGAGTTTCCTGCCATTATCACAAATTTCCTGTTTGTATTCTTTAGGTTTTTTTCTTTTCCTTTATAATTCTTATGTTTCCTTTGTAATGAATCATTTGTGTGTGTGTGTGTGTGTGTGTGTGTGTGTGTGTGTGTGTGCTTACAAACAGTTACTCCATCACCTTTCTTCTTGACCTGAAAGTCAACTTCAACTGATATGTGTCGAAGGGTTAATTTATTTTTGTTGTATATTTTCAATGTATATTTACAAAATGAATCCTGTCAATGTTAAAATGACATCAAACAAATATATTAAATACGTATATAAATATTTTTTTGTTTCTCTATATTGTTTTTTCTAAATGTCCGTCTATATTAGTCTCTCTCTCTCTCTCTCTCTCTCTCTCTCTCTCTCTCTCTCTCTCTCTCTCTCTCTTTCTGTCTCTCTCTCTCTTCTTGGCTGTCTATCTATCTTTGTATCAATCTATCTATTTTTCTGATGTTTTGTTTCCCAATATTGTTTTCTCTAAATGTTTGTCTATATTTCTCTCTATCTCTCTCGCTCTCTCTCACTCTCTCTTTTCTTGTCTGTCTGTCTATCCATCCAATAACCTGTCTGTATCAATCAATCCATTTGTCTGACAGCTTGTTCCTGTATCAGTTTTTCCATCTGTCTGTCTCTCTATTTCTCTATCTACCGGCCTATCTCACTCATCCATTCATTTCCACAGGGTGGCACAGACGGGCAGATTGTCATAAACACGGCGGTGGAGTGTGTGTGTGAGATGCCACGAGCTTGACGTGTTGTTCTGCCCGTCCCAGCGGAGCAGCCGAGGTCTCCCGGAGAGGGTGAAGCCGCCCGACGCCGTATCCAGGCAACTGTGTGGAGGAGGTGCGGCCCGGACCACTGAAGACCCCGAGGCTGATTAATGGCAGAGGTTTGTGCTCCAGCAGGCGTCCCGGAGAAGTCTCGCTGTTACACAAACCCGACCCCGCGCCACCCCACCTGCTCCCACCTGCCACGCGCATCAGCTCCCTCGCCCTCATAAATCACCCGCCAACAAAACACACTTAATCTGTGACGCGCAGACCTGACGCGCAAATCTATTACCGCCAATGGAATGAGGACGTCAGGCGCTAGCCGCGTCCCAGCATCCGAACGGAAAGATCTGGATGGTTTAAAGCGCTTGATTGCTTCTCGACGCCGCCATGCTCTCGCCCCGAGAGTTTATTCACGCGCGTTTGCGAGACGTGTCGCCGCGCAGTAAGTCTGTTTCATGGATTAGCTTGGCATTGAGATGAATGGTATGCGCTTTAAGTCGACTTGCGAGACGGGGCGTATTAAACGAAGGAGGTTAATGAAACAAAGCTCTGCGTAATCCCACAACAAGGAAACAGGCAATTGGAAACATGCTGTACGAGATTAATTCATATTCCGCGGTGAGGTTTGGCAGCAAACGCGATTAGGGAAGAAACTGTATCATTGGTCAAGATTAGTACACGGAGATTAGGTTGTTCTGTTAGGGGAATAAATGCATATAAACTTCCCGGTCTGATCGCACACACACACACACACACACATAGACCCGGAGCAGTGGGCAGCCTTAAGCCGTGGTGTCGGGAGAATGTGGGGGTCCGTGTCTTGATCAAGGACTCAACTAGAATTCTGAATATTCTAACACCTTATCACACTCGAACCCACTAGTTTGTGTTGAGTGATTGTTTGACGCGTATGGTTTGTGCATTTGAAGAAGAAAAGTGGTTCAGCAGATCTGTTCTTCAGCTCACGAAGACGAGCAGGAAATTAGAACCAGTCAAAACATCACAAGGCCCGTGTTTAATGTCATTTAAGAGTCAGGCTCTCCGCAGGGTCATCGCAGGTTTACAACTCAGATCAACAGACTTTTCGCAGGAGTTGTAATTACCGTTTTTACACAAATATAAGCACACAAATTTGAAACTTGAAACAAACTTGACGGGTGCTTATAAATGCCGATTTCAAATCGTAAAAATCTAAAAGTAAAAATAAGCCCCCATTTTTCCGTATTTCAAGTCAAGAACAATCACAAATAAACGGAAACACGCCGTCTTTATGCAATGGCGCATGTGTCCCTCTATTTAATGTTAAACAATGATCCGTAGGCAGACGTGCTTACAGTATAAGTTTTTATTGGCCCAGTAACAGAAATAAAGAAAAGAAACAAAGAGTCGAAAATGTAAAACACGGGCAAGATTCATGGAACAGACACAATCAAAACGCTGGGTCGCTGCACAGGGGATAATAATCCTTCATCTTCACACGACGTCAGATAAACCGAGCGCTCGAAACAAGACTGAGCTTGAAACAATTGCTCTGCTCAAGTACGGAGTCTGACTGGAGAGCAAAGGATCTTGAGAAATGAAGTCTTGACCACTAGAATCTACTTTTTGTTATCTATTATTCAAATAAAACTATATATTGTATATCGATATGACTCACAAGTTAGGTTTGTTAAATAAAGAAATAAAAAGTATTTTTAAGCGAATATTAACATAATTGAATCAGAAATGTAAAAAAAATATATATATTTTGTGCCTGAAAAATCGGGGTGGAGGGGGCTTATATTTGCGGGGTGCTTATATTTGCGTAAATACGATACTTGACAACTTTAAGCGACGGCTGTTCTAGAGCAGGAAAGGCAATAGTTCCTCTTGAGGTTCATTGAGGCAAAATGATAGGCAGCCATTGGCAAACTTTAGAAAACTGTGAAAATCTAGAAAATACGAAGTAATCCTAGTGTTTCAGTGGTGCTACTACGTTTATTTAATGAAATGAATTAAGTAGAAACACAAAAGTCTAAAACTCTTGTCAGCATGTTCCGCGCGTTCCATTAACATTTTTTATATATCAAATTTGTTGAATAGTAACGTAATGATGCAGGCAGATTGTTTCACATTGTGACTTGTTAACTAGTTTAGTTTAGTTGAGTTTCGATGCATCACAGAGACGGTCTTTGTCGTGTGGGCGTGGTCAACCTTAAGTACACACCTTCCGGTTAAGTACGCACACACCTCCATGTCTCACTGGTGTGTCGACCTTCTCTTCTGATAATTCTATACTTTATACCTTTAACAGTCATTTCTCGATCTGTCCGTGTGTTTTCCGTCATGAGGCAGAACTGACGATACTAACAAACCGTACAGAATGTTGGGAATCGGGGGGAAAAAACACATCACACCGAGGATTCTGGGAAACGAAGTATGTAAGACAGAAAACTCAGCGCAATCGTTAGATCCTACAGCCTGAATGACAATTTGTGTTTAGGGTTTTATTTAACCATCCTCAACAGGAAATGCTTGTTTCGGGTCCTCGTGCTCGGTAGAGGTCTGGGAGATGAAAGATGCCATTAGAGTTCCAATGAAGGTGTTCGATGAAGAGTTCAGGAAACTCTTTGGTGATAATAGGTGTTGTAATGATTCCGCACAAGGTCTTTATAGAGTGATAAAAGCGTCTGTGTTTTTTCGCTTCGTATCCAGCCCTATTGATCAAGTGCTTTTTATGGTCACTAGTGCTCTCCTGACTTGAGCCACTGTAAAGTGCAAACACGAGGCTATTGATTGTTCCTATTACGCGTATTCCTTATAAAGCAAAGTGTTCAATATTTGTGTTGATAACAGACTACATTAGCACTTTAATGCGAGAGGAGTTTACCTGAGCGGAACATTATCATCAAGGCAAACATGAATGATTTAGCACCGGGCGCTAAAATCTGAATGAACACACGACTCTCTCAAATATTAAAGGCCGTTTATGTCCCTGACATGAAGAACTGCTGCTGAACATGGCGGCACACGCATCATCGGGTTTTATTTAGAGCTGGAATATTTTCATGGGAAGGAAGAAGGAAAAGAAAAATGGGAAATAATGCTGGAAATCAGATGATAGGTTAACAGGTGAATGTATGGACAGATGGATAAATGGGTGAATTTGATCCATTGATCATGTTTTAATCGCACAGAGATGATGCAGATCTTCCAAAGTGTAAGATGGTGTTTGCTTCAAGTTTACACAAATTCAACTTCAGTTTAGTTAATTTATACATGTTTTAAATTAAATTTATACATATAATTTATTGTAAAGTGCTTTTCAGTCTCAGACCGTCTCAAACAACATACCATTGTACTGTATGTAGATAGATATATATTTGTACAGTGTATGGAAAAGTAAAAATACTTAAAAGTCACAAGAAAGCAAAACTGATAACATGAACCTGTTTATTGGAGGGCGTCGTTACTGACAGTTAGCTGTCAAAGTTCTTTAATTTAGGGCCATTTGGTGATTAATTAAACAATTTTTGATGCAAAGGATTTAATGAAAAATGGGATGAGCAGCTTCATTTCTGGCCTTGCTGAATTTTTCATGAACTCTCTTTGCTCCGAACAAAATGGATGTTTCTGGTTTTGCAGAGAAGAGGAGGTTGATGGTCGCTGTACTTCCATCTTGCAAAGTTCTCTAAACCTTTTCATGATTTTGAGTTTAGTTTATTTACAAAACACTTTTCACAGTCGCAAGGCCAACAGGTGCAGGACAACAGAACACAAACCTATTTAGACTGTGAGCAAGACACAAGGCGGCAATGGCTAAGAAAACAAAATCTCAACGTCATCTCTCTCCTGATTGGTCTGGAGGTGACTCTGCCCCGCCCATGAGCGACACAGATCAGCATAGAGTGACTCCTCCCCTCGCCCATTCCTTCAGAAGTGTCCTTCAAAAGACCTCTGGAGTGCAAATAAAGAAGTTCACAATAATTTAATATTTAATAATTATTAACTTAATAATTATCCTCTGGATAATTTAATTCAAAATATAACTTTTACAGTGAGTTTTAAAGTTGGATGAGGGACTTTAATGAATAGTTGTGAACATGAACAGTTTCTGACAGGCATGTCCAAAGTCCGGCCCGGGGGCCAAATTGCATCCCATCTTTATATTTTCTCTGGCCCGCAACCTCTCTCAAATAATCTATAATATCAGGGTGGCTAGTATGTGCATACCAAAATTGTTGTTTTCCACTCAACCATGACATGTGTTTGAACGTTTCTGCCTAGTACATTTCTGAGATGGCGACTACAGCTAAAAAAAACCAAAACTTTCACTGAAGTATGAAAGGCAGAGTGACTTTAAAATCTTGAAAACAATCGTGCCTTTTGCAATAACATTATTACGACAAAATAGTTAAAAACAAGGTTTTATTTACTAACTCAGAAGATCCAGGAGAAGAAGGTTTTTGAAAATACACAAGCCACATGGACCTGACTTCTCTCACAACTCATGACCCTGAGAGCTACTCCTTATAAGGAGCTTGCTGATTAGCCCCACCTGTCCAAGGATAACGATCTGTGCCTGCCACTTCCCTTTTCGACCTCCAGGGGGAGCAGAGGAGTAGGATTGTAACATTCACACTGTATTTTCATGAACCGTTTGTGGAGGAAAAAAGACGTCTGAATAATCATCTGGCCACCGCACAACTTCACTTGATCACATTTGACCCTGAGAGCAAAAAGTTTGGACATCTCTGGTTAATGAGATGGATTTCTTGAATTAACTATTAAATTGCATGACACTGACATTTCTGTTTTCCCAATTTGAACTTAATTTAGCATATTTTATTTTGTCCAACTTAAGTATTTACCATAAAATTGCAGCAACTGACCAAAAGAAAACGAGAGAAAAAGTTCTAGCGTTTGACCCATTTCGTCTAATTGGTTTTAGCATTGGACCCTTCATCCGGTGTCTCTCTGAAGTGAGAGGTGGTTCTCCTCACTGACCCTGAGGAGCAGAGCCAGACGTGATGCCGCTCTTACGCTCTGTTGTTTGAGGGATATTATGAGCCCTTTATTTAATTGGTGGCTTGGTATGACAGCAGTCTGGAGCTATTTACGGTCGGCTGTAATGTCAGCTGCTTTCCATCCGAGTCGCTTATAAACCCAACTGCTGTTCTCCGTCTTCAAGACTTACCGAAATCAAACTTTAGCTGCTAATTTCATTGTTATATAGGACTCAATATTCATATGGAAATATATGTAGCTTTGCACTAGAGCTGCAACGTAAAGTCGACGTCATCAATTACTTAAATACATTGAACGTGAAGACATGTAAACAAGAAAGTATTCAAAATAATTTATTCTGTTCCCTAATGTGCAAGTTATTTATTTTTACTTTTACTTTCATTAGAACAAAGTAATTGTGTGATGGGCACTGTGCATTCATTTCAGTTGTTGATGCAGAAAATAATCTTATAGAAAATCTGTGTGTTTCCTTGAATTATTTTAAAATAATTCGGTCTTTAATCAGCTTGGGTTTGTGTGTGTATGACCCAACATTTCATATTGTCTTTGAGTTTAAAATAAAGGACAGTGTTAATTAGCATTTTTATGAACAAAACATTTTTGGGCATAAACTATTCAATAGATTAATCGTGAAAAAAATATTGATAGATTAGTTGATTAATCGAAAAAGATAATCGACAGATCAATCAATAATAAAAGAATTGTTAGCTGCAGCTCTACTTTGCACTGCTGGACTGGTTAAACGTACTTGCCTTGATTTTGAGATTTGTTTGTCTTTGAAACACGGCTGCGATACTTTGAAATGTTTACCATTTAATATTCATACAGCGCTGGTGTGTACGGTACTACAGAAGCGAAGGAACAGTGCAGATACAGACCTTACAGTCTCAGAAGAAACGCAATAAACAATGTGAGGAATTTTAAGCATTGCTTCATTGCAAAAACAGATATTACTTGGGAAATGCACTTTCTATTCTGAATTCGGGCCACAAAATGATTCAAATCAGACATTATAAAAATGTTTCGTCAGATATTTTATTTGGTCTCAGTCTACTTTCTCCATTGTGTCGTTAATGCTCAGGCCATCACGGCCAGTGTAGAAGCCCCTCCCACTGACACTGATTGGCAGATTCTGTGACCATGTGAATTTAACTGCGAATTCCAGTACAATTTCAGAAAGTTGTGTTTTCTATCGAGTTCAGACTCTTTATTGACAGCTAATTAAAAATTCAGTGTTTTTGGTACACTTGGCTCACACAACACGTAGGAAACGCAACTGTGAATACAATTTGTAATCACACTTTTGTAGAAAAAATATATACAACTCTCTAAAATTTGGTCCGAAATATTTTTCCGTTCTCGACGCCCATCGCCGCCAAAGTCCAAATAAAGTCCGCATTTAGAATTGATCCAAAAGACACACAACACCCTGCGTATTAGTGAGTGACAGCTGAGGCTGACTCCGCCTCTCCCTCCATCCAAGCCATGTCACACACACACACACACACACACACAAGCATGCCCAGCGTGGCAGGGTCTATCTGGGGTTCTGCCCTTCACGCTCCTGTCGCCCGGATCCCCTGTGGCACCACGACCAGGGAGTAGAGTGTGAGTAAAGCAGAGGCAGCTGGTCTGGCTCTCGACCCAGAGAAGAGAGAGAGAGAGAGAGAGAGAGAGAGAGAGAGAGAGAGAGAGAGAGAGAGAGAGGAGAGATGGCGGGTGAAGTCTAGCCGAAGTGATAAATGTAGAGCTGAAAGAGTGAGGTGGTACCCGGCCATCTACACTTAGGAAGCAACAGGTAGACGATGTGTGTGAGATCTGACTGGATGCTGTTGTGTGGACGTGTGGGGCTGGATCTATCTGTGGACTACAGGTGGCGGAGTGTTGAGTGCGGTTTGTCGTGGGCTCTTGGTGCCAACGCGTGTTTGCACAGGGGATCTGAAATATGCGCCTAACCCTGCCGGGACTATTTTTATGTCCAGCTCCAGCTTTGCAAGGCTTCGGATGGAGTTTGAAAAATGGAAAGTCACAGAGGGCACATAATCGGGGGTTTCATCAATATCCACCGCCGTTTTCCGGGGATTAGCCTGTAAAATGTTAGCCTGCCGCGGACTGGGCCGCTGTGTTTTGTTTGGCGATCTATTTTCAGATGTTGGTTAGTCCATTAGACAAACTGAGTTATTCTTAGAAACGATTACCGCACGAGTAACTTTGCTAAAACAAAATATTACTGCACTAGTATCTAAAAAAAATTAAAGTTATAGTCAAGTTCAGTGAGACACATAAACACTTATTTTAGTGACAAGAATTATTATGACTGCAATAATTACTTTTTATTAATTACCTGCTGTGTTATTTTTGTTGAAATCCGTAGCAAGTTAAATATTATTATACATACAATATTTTATTTGGGAGCTTTTTTTTTTTTTGAGCGTTATGTGTAGATAATAAGATTTAAACAAGAACTTAATTCGAGTCTGATTTACTTAACAGGTGTATATTATATAATACAGCGAAATGAAGACATTTTACAGTTACATTTTTTTTTCGTAACTGTATTGTTTAGATTTTTACTTGGGTAGGCTACACTAAAATACTGTACGTATACAAAAATGCGTAACACTCTATAAGAGACTTTGAAGATCTGCTGCATTGAAACAAACACCAACAGAGTAAAAATAAAAAATTAACACCCTGAGGATATTAACAAAATAGAATACTTGTAATGCAGGGGATGTTTTATTTCTTTTTTTATCGTGAGAATAAGTAATTTAACAAAACGTTTTCAACTTACAAAATACAACAATAGCACAATACAATAACGTACACAAAGAGTAAGGATTATAAAAGAACATTTCAAAACAAAAAAATAAAGGAAAAAAAACAAATAAAACTATAAAATAAGATAAAAAAGATAAAATTACAGAGCGCAACAGAACAAAGATACGAGCGCTAGAAAATTCTGGATCAAGATTGTCCACATAAAAGAGAATTCGGTATTGAAAAGTGTCACAACGAGAATATCGCAACTCCTGTTCAGGGCCACGCCTCTTTAACGCAGATCTTACACCGAACTCCACGTGACGCTGGCACATGCAACACATAACGCAGGGAACAACTCCTCTCTGATTGGTTGCTGGTAACCCGTCAGTTACGTCGATTGGTTGTGTTGCGTGTCACACAAAAACGCTGACCTATAGTCGCGGTTGCCTCGTAAACCTTATGTTGTGTCGCACGGTCATATGCGCGAGCACGTTGATCGACTGTTAGAATCGAAAGTGTAAAGGATTCAGCCACGCGGACAGATTTAGATCAACTTTTTGAGATTAACAAGTAAATACGAGTCTTTTTAGTTTCTCAACCGCGTATAAACAGTGGTGTCATGTTTTAGAAACTAGTTTTCGGACCGATCGTTTTCACCATCATCGTTTTCATACATGCTCTTGTAGAACAAAAGCTCCACGTGTGGCTTTTTCTTTTGTTTACCTGTATGAGTCTGGACTTTTTCATATTTGTTTTTTAAGTAGGAGGAGAGGGAGGATGAGGAAGAGCTGCGTTATGGGAAGCCGTTTTAAAATGTATTCCGCCAATCGCTCGTGTCGTGGTTCTTGTTATAATGCATAAACAACCTGTTTATTGTTGTTTCTTTCGATTTTTTTTTCTTTGCTGTTTGCATTTTTGCCTCACTGTTGTCTTTTAAATTGTCCTTATTCGTTTTCTGTTAAAAAAAAAATCTTTGCTACTGCTGTACACGAAAAATGCCCCTAGTGGGATTAATAAAGTCTTATCTTATGTTATCTTATCTTAAACAAAATAATTAATGATAATAACATTGTAAAATTAATCAAAACAATACTAAAAATACACAAACTAAGTTTCGTACTATAAATGTACAATAACATAACCAAATCCAAACGGCTAGTAATGTAATAATTTTATTATTTCATTATATAATCTAAATATTTCGGCCTGGACTGATATTTACGATAATTTGCTCAGAAACGGAAAGGTTGGTTTAAAACCGGCTGTTTTTGAGTGATTATCAAGATAATTGTAAATGTAAAATAAAAAAGCAAAACATGCCTTCACCGTGGTATTAAGAGTTTATTATTCTTGGTTTTTATAGTTGATTCTGGGTAAACACCGAAAGCAAATCTTGTTGTTGTACACGTTTAACAATACATGACATTACGTTTTAGTACGAAAACAGGCTTGATCTGAATTTCACGAGTAACTGTAAAGCGGCTTGCCATGCGCCATTGACTTTGCCTCCACGTGACGTCACTTTCGAGGGAGGAGCTTGGGCTCTGACACAAGAGCGAGCGCCGCTTCTTCTGAGTTTGTCAGCTCGGCTCCCGAAAATAGCAGCCGTGTGTCAGTGCGCCCGAAAATACGTTTCCGCGGGGGTCACTGATACGCCGCGTCTAAATCCAGCGAGGGAAGCCGCCCGCTAAAAGGTGAGTCGCAGAAATAGTCGCTGAGGCGGGACGCTCCGAGCGCGGTCCCGACGCCGTTTGGCTCGTGCGGTTGTTATTGGCGCGTCTCACCTGCGCGCGCGACACATCTGGAAGCGTCTTCGGAAGTCACGCGCGCGTGGAGACGCGGCTGACGCTCGTGTCCGCGACGCGCCGCTCGCCTTCTGGCTTCCGTCCACTTTGACGCGGTCGTGTCGCGCGCGTCTCTGGGCGGCGTTGGACGGTTCTACTTTCAGATGAGAGCAGTTGTGCGAGAAACGTGGCGGACGCGCGCGGACTGAGGAAAGTTTGTCAAGGAGTTCGTCTTCTGATGGCGAGATGCTTCCGAGGCCGATACGACGCTCGTAAATCAGCCCGTTATAGTGTAAACACTCCAGTTACTCGACACGCAGCTCGACATGCCTTATTTACTCAAGCGAGAGTGTGACAGGAGTGAAACAGACGGAGAGGGATTGTTGTGTGGAGCTCGAACTAAACTCCAAGGTGATAATTAAGATCTAGGATGTAACGTAAAGAATTGTGTGCGTTTCTGACGGAAGGTCTGTAGTAGAGTGCGAGTGAAGTAATCTGACACGGATGCTGATCGCGGAACAGACCTGAGGGCCAGTGTTTCCTACCTGTACAACAGAAGTTTGTTAGTAAACAGGGATCTTGTTTCTTTCCCAGATAGAGAGAGAGAGAGAGAGAGAGAGAGAGCGTCCGTATGGGAAGAGCTGCCACAAGCTCCGGGTGGAAATGCATTGCTGCCGTCCGATCGGCCTTTTGACGCTTTGAATCAGCAGCAACAATGCCATATTTTTGTTAGGTTATCAGCTGTTAGATATTATTTGTTGCCGTGCAGTCAATGTTTAATTATGTCACATCCAGGTACGTCTGATGCGTAGAGTTTCTCTTCACTGATGCATGCGTTTTGCAAGGAAATGCGTTTTGCAAGGAAATTGCGAGGAAAAATAGAGACACAGAGAGTGAGAGGTCAGAATAAAAAAAGAAATAGAGAAACAGAGTGAGTCCGAGATGGTGAGAGAGAGAGAGGCAGACAGCCAAAAAGGGGTAGACACGAAAGAGAGAAAGAGCAAAGTGATGGAAATTGAGAAAGAGCGACAGAAAGAGGGAGATACGTAAAAAGAGAGAGACACACAGATGGATAAATAGAAAGAAATACATAGAGAAACAGACAGACAGGGGTAGACAAGAAAGAGAGAGAGAGAACAGGTACCTGTACAACAACAATACTAAATGAAGAGCAATAACAGTATTTTGAGATGTTGTGTAGCTTATGTCCGTGTAGAACGTTTAGTTTTGCTTAGATAGATATTTTTAGTTTAGTTTCATTTAGATTTAGTGTCCGAGCAGAACGTTTGGAGTAAACAGGAACCGATCTGTTCCAGCAGTTTAAGGCTAGTCGGAAGAGTTGGTGTAAAAGTGAGCGACCGCAGACTAGTCTGTTATCTTCTTGATTATACACAGCACCGCTGATGTGTATATACGCGCATGTGTGAATCTAATTTAGATTCAGAATGAGTTCCTATATTCAAGTGAAGTGTAGTTTCTCTTCAGACGGACTCATAATCCTGTTGCACGTCTTGCTGAACTGAATTAAAATGTCTGAATCAAAAGTGTCGCTCCTCACGCACACAAATCCGCCTGACTTCATATGGAAATTATACCATATAATTTAATATACAGCACTTAGCGTCTCTAGACTAAATAGATTAGTTTTCATCACTCTGACAAACTTGTGTGTAGACTTTATTCATTCATTTATTTTAATCTTTTTATTATTATTTTTTTGCATTTGTATTTATGCTTATACATAGACATATACATGTATATATACACTATAGGGCAGCACGGTGGCACAGTGGGTAGCGCTGTCGCCTCACAGCAAGAAGGTTCTGGCTGTGACTCGTGGTGTGAGTTCGAGGCCGGTCGGGGCCTTTCTGTGTGGAGTTTGCATGTTCTCCCCGTGCTTGCGTGGGTTTCCACCGGGTGCTCCGGTTTCCCCCACAGTGAGAAAAACATGCGTTTCAGGTTAATCTGGCCGTGTGGGTGTGTGAGCGTGTGGTGTGTATGCCCGAGTGAAGTGGACGCTGGCGCAGATTGGCTGCCGCTATTTCACCGGGCAATTGGTATGTGTGTGAATGTTGTGTGTCCTGTAAGGCGACCTTGAGTGTCATGAAAGGCGCCAATAAATAAAAAAATCGAATGAATTATTATACATACACTGTAATTATAAAGTATACAAATCATTAATAGTAATACACACACACATATATATATACTAATTAATGAATTCAATATTATTTAATTACCTTATTTATTACCTTATTACCACTACCTAATTATCAAACTGTATTTAGTTATTCTGTGTTCACTTTAATCTCTCTGTCTATCTATCCATCCATCCATCCATCTATCCAAATCAGTTTTTTTGTGTCATCAATATTTCAATGTAATACAAATGTAATATACAATATTTAAATGTAATACAAATGTAAGCTACCGTTTAATCAGCGTTTGTTTTCTGCTCCATCACTCGTACCTATCGTCCTGTGTTTGGCTTTCCTGAGCTCCCTGGCTTCACTGGTGTGATATTTAGTAGTAAGCGTGTAGTTGAGGCTTCATTAGGGGCGACAGCATACGCTCGGCGTGCACTTGCACCTCGGCGTCAGTATTTATCTTCCCGGAGGCTTGCGTGGTGCGGCGAGGATCCAGAGGTGGTGATTGGTGTGTGTAGCGTCTCCCGCTGCGCTCTCGCAGCTGCTCCAGGAGTCTGGAGTGTGTGGGCGAGTCTGATCTGCAATTAACGCTGGTTGTCAGAGAGAGAGAGAGAAGGCGGCGTTTACACCCAGCCAACAACACTTTTCCTCTTTCTAACAGGCGTTCCAGGCGAGCAGGAGACAGAGCGAGGAGGAAACTTCAGCGGGATTGTTCTGGTTGGGGTCCCGCACTGAGGGGAACACTGCAGCGACGGGTACGTACCAGTGCGTGTGGCGCCGGGTTAAACCAACGCTAACGGGTAGATTCATACTCTTCATGTTAACTCTGCTCAGGTTAAAGTAGGTTTTGTAGATTTTCTTTGATTTTGTGTATGTCTGTCTGTCTATCTCTCTTTTTTTCTCTCTATCCCTGTTTCTCTATCTTTCCATCCCTCTTTCTCTGTCCGTCCAGATCTATCTATCTATCTATCTATCTATCTATCTATCTATCTATCTATCTATCTATCTATCTATCTATCTATCTATCTATCTATCTATCTATCTATCTATCCATCTATCCATCTATTCATCTATCATTCTCTATCTGTCTGTCTGTCTGTCTATCTATCTCTATCTCTATCCCTCTCATCCAATCCATCCATCCATCCATCCATCCATCCCTCTGTATCCATATCTGTTTGTCTGTCTGTCTCTCTACCTATCTCTCACTCTTTTTCTCACACTCTCTGTATGTACATGTTTCTGTATGTGTGTGTAAATGTGTCGAGAGATAGAATTTTCTTAAACGCATAAAAACAAATAAAAAAATGTAAACACACTCATAATACACAGTTCTGTATGACCATCTACCACGGTGCGTCTGGAGCGTGATGATCACAGGTTGAGTTAAGCTGAATGATCCCGAGTGGCGGGGTGGATATTGAGTTTCTGTCAAACTGCGGCAGGAATCAGAAGGAAACAGCAGCGGGACGAGTAACTTCCCCGATGACACACTGGTGCTGTTTCTGATTGGAAACAAGCTGTTGTCAGGAGATGTCACTGCCCGTGTATGTGGCCCGGCATCAGCCTCATTACTCCTTCCCGCTCTCGGAGTGCGAAAGCCCTTTAGCGGTCCCGTCCTAAATGTTTTTCGGATCAGCCCTGCGGAATGTGCCGTGCTTCTGCGCCATGTCTGCTAACTCACGCCCGGCTTTCTCTTTGTTCCACGGCCCTATTTCACGCTTGCTCAAAGGAGCGTGATTCATTGTTTATTGGAACGCTATCATTGAGCTGGAGATTCCAGCGTTCCCCCGTGAGACCTGGAGGCAGGATGCAGAATCTTGAGCCCTGCAGATAATGTTTGAGCCACAGTTTGCCTGTGTGGGCACCGCCGATCCTTCCCGCCTTCTGGGAACATCTCCGAGGGTCTTTTTGTTCAGAGGAAAAGTGCATAAACCAAGCGCTTTCATCGCCACAAAGGCCAGCGTTATGAATATGCATGCGTGCGCATATATTCGGCTGATTTAGACTGTGGCCATTTCCCTCTTTATTATCTGTGGCTTTTGGATCGGCTCTCGGACCCTGTTGAATGTTCGGCGTCCCAGTATCTATCTATCTATTTATCTGTCTGTCTGTCTATCCCGCTCTCTACGCATCTCACTCTATCTATCTATCTATCTTTCTATCTATCTGTCTGTCTGTCTGTCTGTCTGTCTGTCTGTCTATCCTGCTCTCTATGTATTTCTCTGTCTGTCTGTCTGTCTGTCTGTCTGTCTGTCTGTCTGTCTATCTATCTATCTACCTATCTGTCCCGCTCTATATGCATCTCTATTTATCTGTCTGTCTGTCTGTCTGTCTGTCTATCTCTCTGTCCATCTTCCTAAATATCTCTCTTACCCTCTATACATATCTATCTATCTATCTGTCTGTCTGTCTACCTACCTACCTATCTCTTACTCTCTCTCTCACACTCTCTGTATGTACATGTTTTGTATGTTTGTGTAAATGTGTCGAGAGAGATTTTTTTTAAACACATAAAAACAAATAAAAAAATGTAAACACACTCATAATACACAGTTCTGTATGATTATCATATTCGAACATGCATGCGTGCGCATATATTCGGCTGATTTAGACTGTGGCGATTTCCCTCTTTATTATCCGTGGCTTTTGGATCGGCTCTCGGACCCTGTGGAATGTTCGGCGTCCCAGCGGGTCGCCCATAAGAAGCAGCGCCAAAGCCAGAAACCTCTGGCTGCCTCCTGTCCCACCGCTGCCCCACAACCACATGTCGGATTCTAAATAAGTTACCATGGGATATGAGAAACAAGTTGGACAAACAGAACGGCCGTCGTTTAAAGCGTGTCTCCAAATATTAGCTTCGTTGGGACGACCGTGCTCGCTCTGTGTCGCAAATAGGTTTCCGCCGCTCAGGCCAAATCAAACAGCCTCACGCTTCCCGGAGACGCTCAGCTTCATCTTCGCACCCCTCGCTTCATCACCACTGCTTTTGGGGGTCAGCGTTCGCTCCGCCATTGACTCGCTGTCACATGAATACACAGCGGACACGCGGATAACATTTCAGGGCTTTATTTATTAAATCACATTTCAATTTGCAGTGTTATTGAATCGCTGGGAGATGCACGCACTTAGAATTAAATACCCACACGTGAGAGGGAATTAGGCAGCGAGATGCGAGCGCTTACAGCTCTGGCTTGAAACTAAGGTTGATTTATAATAATCGACAAATGTAAAGATTTTCACCAGCAAATTGACCAACATTTATTGTGTGTCCCACCTTGAGCTTCGGCCCACCATAGAAACCAAGAATATAAAAAGTAAAATCCAGCGTAAATAAACTTTAATGCCGCAAGTGTCACTCAGTTTAGATTTATTTATTGTTAAATTAGAACCAAATATTTTGTAGTAAGTTTTTCACAGAATTTTACATGATTTTATGGAATTTTACATAATTGTTTACGATTTTACGAAAACAAAGGATAGTAAGTAAAAAATATAAGGACAATAAAAAAAAGGACAAAATATGTAAAAAAATCGTTTATTTACGACAAACATATCAAGAAATGTCACGTGTACTGGATCATGAAAATGTCTCATTTTCTATTAAAATTCTATTTAGTCAAAAAATATTAATCTATTAATAACACACAAAGAGACTGAGAGGTTGAAAAAGCGTGCGAGCAGCAGAAGAATCAAACGTTAGCAGCCGCGAGAGAAGACGGAGTGAAGCTGACAGAGAATAGCGGTGAGAATCACACTGGTCATAGAATATATCCGTTTCATAAATTAGTGTAATGACGCTAAAATGTACACTACCGTTCAACAGTCTGGGGTGACTTTGAGATGTCCTTATTTTTGAAAGAAAAGCACTGTTTTTGTCAATAAAAATAACGTTAAACTCATCAGAAATACACTCTATAGATTGCTAATGTGGTAAATAACTATTCTAGCTGTAAATGTCTGGTTTTTGGTGCAATATCTACATAAGTGCAACAAGGCCCATTTCCAGCAACTGTCACTCCAGTGTTTTAATGCTACAATGTGTTTGCTAAATGTGTCAGAAGGATAATGGATGATTGTAAAACCCTTGTTTGATCATGTTAGCGCTGCTGGAAACGGTTTAGCTGGTTAAAGAAGCTGTAAAACGGACCTTCCTTTCAACAGGTTGAGATTTGTGGGGACAATCAAACGCTCAAAATGGCCCGAAATCGAGAACTTTCACGTGAAATTCCACAGTCTATCCATGTTCTCAGAAAATAAAGTGCGACTTTTCATTAAAAACGCAGTGACCCTACACGTTTGAACGGTAGTGTCCATAACGACACCAAATAGTTCAGCGTCTGTCAAACAAGAGCGACTCTTTCCGACTTTGGAATCATTGTTCCCTCATCAAAATAGACCTTCTGTTCTCCAGCGTCCACCATGTCCGGCTGTGTTTGTGTGGCATCACGGCTTTACTGACCTTTGCCCTGCCCTGCCCTTGGCCGTGACCCCTGGCTTAAGCCGACCCAGCAGAGCGGCTTACGTGGCTCTGCCCTTCACCGTGGCGTGTGGCGAGTAGCCGGCTTCAGGTGTCCTCGCCGCTCAGCTGGGCATCACCGAGCGGCTAATCCTCTTTCTCCTCTGATCCACCCCGTCCTCTCAGGGTGAAGAGGGCAGCTTAGGCGGGCGTGGCGTGTTGCTCAACAGTCGACCCAAACACGACAAAAAACCTTCAAGTGCTGAACACTAATCCGCGTGGTCCGCGCAGGGTAACTGACCGCGGATTATCTGGTTTTCCCGCGGAGCGATTAGCCTTTAACATCAGCTTCATTATGAACCCTTACCACTTCAGGTTTATCTGGAACTACCAACTGTGATGAGGATTAGCCGGAGCTGTTGTCACTGTCCCGCTTCTCCTCCGCTGCACTTTCTCTTTGTCGACGGCACTTACACTTGTGGAATGGAGGCGACGTTTGCATATTTGTTTTCTCTTGTATCTTTCATTTATCATTATTATTCAGGGTCTTTTCGTTTTTCGTATTTATTTCTCACTAATATTGTAAAATAGTTTTTGATAAAGAATGGACTTTTAAGTGAGATAAAAAAAACAAAACAAATGTAAATGTGAAACGAACGACAAATTTACTTAAGTACTTTGGAAGATGCAACGTGTGTCTAGAAAATAAATAAATAAATAATTAGCATAAGTATATTTGTATAGATGCATAATACTTGTATTTTCTTTCTCTCTCTGTCTCTCTTTCTCCCTTTGTCTTTTTATCTCACTCTCTTTCTTTCTTTCTTTCTTTCTTTCTCTTTGTCTTTCTCTCTCACTCTTTCTTTCTTTTTTTTCTTTGTCTTTCTCTCTCTCTCTTTCCTTCTCTCTTTATTTGTCTTTCTCTTACTCTTCCTTTTTCTGTCTTTCTTTCTCTCTCCTTTCTTTCTCTTTGTCTTACTGTCTTTCTTTCTCTCTCCTTTCTTTCTCTTTGTCTTACTGTCTTTCTTTGTTTTTTTCTTTCTTTCTTCTCTTACTCTCTCTTTCTTCTTGCTCTCTTTCGCTCTTTGTCTCTCACTCTTTCTACGTCTCTCTTGTTTTTTCTACCGTCCTTTTATTTAGTCTATCTTTCATCTTTTCTTTTTATTAGGCACTTTTACACGTTCCAGTAAACCCTTTTCCTTTCAATGAAACGCTTTTAAGATGTTTAAATAAGACGTGCGGTAGAGTGAAGCCGGGTACACATAAGCTAGTGCGGCTCCTGTGTGAATTCTTGGCATGTAGTCGGGCACAGCTGATGCCCCCCACTGTCCCTCTTTACCCCCGCTCGGTGGGCACTGACGCGCGGACCGCAAACTGCAGCTCCATCCGCGCGGATTCAATCGTTTTCAGCCATGCCGTTTTTATGGATTCATTTTGCTCGTGGAGTCGCTTTGCTTTGGGTCACCATGAACTTTTTTGAAAAAAGTGTGTTTTTGTGATTGACATCTGATTGTGTAAAACCAATTTACAGCAAAAACCAGAACTGTAGAACGAAGTCCAACCAATTAAACCAATATTCTTTACTATGTTAATTTGTAAAGCGCTACAGTGTTTTTTTCTCAGCAGAGAAAAAGCAGTAATAAACATAAATAGATATAAGGTCATCAGATATTTCCATCCCGGCAAGCAAATGTTCAGGCGGGATTCGTCTTTCGGAAAGGAATAAGGAACATGCCTGTGATTTCCTCGTTTCAGGTCACAGCAAAGTTGTTGAGACGTTCATCAACTTGAGACGATTGAACTGAACTGATCGCTGTAAAGGCTCTCTTATAATTCAATCTGCTTCGAATAATTTTATTTAATCAAAGCGTTCTGCGTCACAGAATCACACAACGCTCGTAATCAATGTAATCGCATTAAATCTCAGAATTTTTTTTTCTAAAAGAACGCAATTCTTTAAAACGACTTTGAACGAACAAACACGACTAAACGGCGCTGCGATATTCTTAACCCCGACCACTAACTTTTAATTTCAAGCTCTCACTTTTTATCTTTGAATCTCAATTGAATTCTCAATTTTCTGCTGAAGACGTTGTTAAGGATTATTTTGTGCGTAGTTTCTCAAACAACAGAATGATGATTTTATTGGGAGTGCGCATTTCTATTTATGGCAGTGTCTCTTTTCTTCAGAATATTAGCACGGTTTTAGGATTGGGCAACACTGCTACAGCTGATGGAGAGTCGGAGATCGCAACACAGAGAGAGAGAAATACATTTGTGCGATTAGCTCTGTTGATTCTCTTTAGATTCAACATTCAGAAATATTGTGCTCACAGATTACGGCGAGAACACGGCACTTCACTGTGGTTCTTCTCTGACTGTCTCCAGATTGGTCCAGGCCACCTGCAGCATGTTCTGATCGTCTGCTCGCAGGATGTCCTCGTCGAAAGCCACTTGGCCGTCAATGGCCTTCTTTGTCTTATCTATTCTGAGAAGAATATTGTTCGAGCTTTTAGATCCATATTCAGAATGGCACTTTTTCAATAGGCTCTTTTATTTCACTGGGTTCTGCTGAAGAATTCTTCTGGAGACCTTCAATCTGAATCCGGATTGCTTCTCCATTACAATCTACACTTCTTTTTTCCACTATAGTAACAAGTGAACAAGATAAGTTTTAATGAGGACTACATTGTTTTTCGCATTGAAAATCTACAATTTTTTTTTTACAAAAATAAGAATTATTAAGAGTAATTTAATATAAGTAATAATAAAATACTAATTTCATTGAAATTGGCAGTATTCCTTTATCATTAATAATAATAATAATAATAATAATAAAAAAGATAATAATAGTAATAATAACTATCATAAAAATAATAATATTTTGAAGAATATTTAAGTTTCTAATTTAAAACGACCAATGTATTTACAGTATTAAGCAAATAAGAATATTATAAAAAAATAACCATTCTAACCTTTGAAAGTTTCTAGTGTTTATGCAGATTTAGCTGTTTATTTATTGAAAACTTTACTTTGTATTGACTAATTCTTAAATTCTTTTCATAATTTAAATAATTTAAATTCTTTCACAGTTTCCTACTCGGACACTATAATTTAGCCGAGTTCAAGCTTCAGATGAAGAGCAGCGTCTCAGGCGAGAGCATCACGTGTGTCCGCGTCGTAAATCTCTCGGCCGTCTCGACATCGATTCTGCACATTGATGACATCAGCGCTCTCGGGTCACCTGCCATCTCTTCATCACTCTCCGGCCGGGCCGATACACCAGGACTGTAGTAGAGCGGAGGCCGGTGCAGAACGCTCGCACCTTCAGGAGCCGATATGGAGTCGTTGACCTCTGCCATGTAAGGAGAAAGTGCTGGAAGCAGGGACAGGGGGGTGTGGCCTTCACAGGCATGACATCACCCTCCCTCCGGCGCTGACACTTTACAACCCAGGAAAACATGACGCCACTCCCTCTGTAAAAGTCCGTTTAACGCTGAGGACGGGACAATGGGATGTGTTGCGAAAGCCCCGTTCTTACAAGCTCCGGTCGACGCCGTCATTGGCCAACTTGCCATTTTGCAGGCATTAATAAACTTTATTTCAGTTATGTAATAAAGGAAGAGCCGTTTTAAATGGAGGGCAAAGGGTGCAGGGATGGATTGGGCTGAAGCGTGTTCTTCTCGCTGCGGGCCAGCTGCTCCTGTTCTTTCTGCCGATCCGGGTGAAACTGGACCCTGGCCCCGGCTTCCCGGCCGCTATGTGGCCATACTTGGCCAGCGTCTCTGACACCGGGGTCTTATCTCTCTCAATGGAACATGCCCTCCCTCCGCTCGCTGACCTCCTGTCTGCCTGTGGCTTAGCTGTTATCCTGATTCCCAGCGCTGGTCCAGTCAGGGAACCGCTGCGATGAAGGGTCCGAGGAAGCGGCTCCATCACTGGCCTTCACACATTCTTCTCGTGGATTTAGAATTGGGTTAGGGTTAGGCGTGAGGTGAAATGTTCTGGTGTGGTGAAAGTAGTTCCGCCATAGGTACGAAGTAGTGGATTCTGAAATGTGACGTACTTCTTTTCTAATGGTGAAAAGCGTGTGATCCAATCCACTTTGGTGCTGTCCTCAATAAAAGAGAGTGTTTTGGTGTTGTGAAAGTAGGAGTTGGGGTTAGGGGTTAGGGTTAATGATTAGGGTATTTTTCAAGGACTTTTGAGATTTTTACAGTCGCTTTAAGTTTGAGACTTCATTGGAGCGTTTCTATATGAAGTCTTGTTTGTTCTTGTGTTGGTTTCCTCTGGGTCTCCAGTTTCCTCACACATTCCAGAAACATGCAGGAGAAATCGAGTTTATTGTAATAGGTAATTGTTGTTTGGTGTGAGTGTGTATGTGTGTGTGTCTGTGTCCTGCTCTGTGATTGGTCAGCCATCATTGCAGGAGGCGTGTCTCGTCTTCCAGCTCAATGGCTGGGATTGGCGCAAGCTGGAGACCCAGAAATGGCAAAGTGGTTTTCAAAATGGATAGACAAATAAAGACAATCTAAAGTCAATATAATAACCAATTGTTTTATCTAACATTAATTATATTGAAAATATAAATTGGCTAATGTAATATATTTTTTGTGCCTAAACTTGCAACACATTTATTTTAGCTGTTCCCATGACAATGCCTACCACATTAAAGTCAGCAGGAGAGTGGATTTACAGTTCTGCAATAAAAAATACGCCTTTTAAAACCTTTTAAGTTTCATGTTTCTTTCAAGATATTCAGAAATGGGCTTTATTCACGTAATTTAAAACTCTACTTTCCAACCTTGATCTTTCGCTTTCACAGAAAAAGGAACATACCCAGAGTTTTGCTGCAAACAATGCCACTGATTTCAGACTTTGACGGAACAATTTCTGTTTTAATAAAAGGAAAAGTAGAAAATTTCAGTATATTCTGGGAAAGCAGGGTGAATGAGGTACGAGATTAGACGCTATTGTTCTCCTGTGGACATTCATCACTGGAGGAGCTTTCGCACCTTCTGTGTTCCTACTTTTCACGAGGTTTGAACCTGGAGGGTTTGAACTTGACTATGGCAGCTCGAGCATCTGATGCCAAAACACATGTTTGAGAAGCCATTATCTGCTCGGAACAGTACGACCAGTAAACGTGAAGATGTTGTGTGCTGTAGCTGAAGATCGGAGTTCTCCCGAAAACCAAGCGAGTTCAGCCGATCGCAAGTCTCTGCTCTTCGAACATTAGTTCATTGTGTAGCATAGAGAGAGACTGCATTTAGAATCCATTAGTTAAAGAGCAGCGCTTTCTAAAGAAGTGCCTCCTTTGTACCATACATTGCATAAACTCCAGCGCAGCTGCAAGCAGACGTTTATGTAAGAGCGTATCTATATTTTAAAATGGTTTTCGTGCTGAGGGGAAGAAGTATAAAATCGTCACGGCAACCTTGTTGGAATCCTCAGTGCACGCGTGACAATTTTTCTGGACCACACCTCGTCAGGTGTTCTTTACCAAGAATGGATGTTTTTTGTCAAACACAACCACACACACACACACACACACACACACACACACACACACACACACACACACACACACGACTCTACGGCTTAAAGACCTTTCAATGGTCAGTTGGTGACTCCTTAAACTGTAGGACGTGTTTTTGTGCAAGGAATGGAAATAAGCATCTTTGAGGGTTTTTGTCGTTATGTCATAGTGAGAAATCACACAAAGGGAAGCGTTTTATCCTGAACGGTCCTTTGCGTTGGTTTTTCTTCCGTCAAATGGCTTTTTTTATCTGCGATCCTGTCTGTGTTTATCTGCTCAGAGATTATTTTGCATCAATCTTTCTAAAAAAAAATCTCATCAGTTCACAACCTTTCCCAGTTTATGAGTCATTGGCGTCCGTGCTGCCTGAATTGCATAAACCTTTTACATAATGGAGTATTGTAGAACATTGGGACTGAAGAGGATTGAAATGCCATAAGGGAAGAGCATGGTATCAAATATTTATTGTAAGCTGTTGAAAAGTTTTCCTGTTAAAAGCATGAAGTATCTCACAGGTCAGGCCATGGAAAAAATATTCTGTATTGCGGCGGCTGGAGAGATGGATGAAGGTTTCTCGTGCCGCGTTTCTGAGCAGAGATAATCTTAATCATTTTGTTGCCTCGTAATTTCTTCATTCACATGTAAATATATGTTCACTATATTCATACTGAGATTGCACTGTGCGCTTTAGTTTTCTTTCTACAGCAAGGTTCGTTTTTTTAACACTTTATAGTTTTATAAAACACTTTATTCTAGTAGACACAAGGTACATTCATTTCGAACATTATTAGAAAACTAGAAGAAAACTAATAGCACAATAACAAAATGGAAAACGACAACCAAACCAAAATAATACAGTTTCTAAATAGTTTGGGGCCAAATACTGAGCCCTGGGGAGCACCACACGCTACTTCTTGACAATTTGGTTGTTATTACCCCAATTATACATATTGTTTGATAATTAACTTCTCACTTAATCCAATGCAATCCCCAGAATACCATACTTGCTTAATTACTTGATCATATTTCATGGTTTGGTTGTAAGGATAGCTTTAATTGGACACAGAATAAACCCACCGTACTTAACTACTAAGTAAATGCTACAGAATGTTCTGAATCCTTCTGTCAGAGAAGAGTTTGTCTTTGAAAATTGTTCAAGAGTTGTGGTTATTATTTGCTATTTAGTCGGCTGTGATTTTGCTCCTCCATAACATTCACGGCATCATTTCCGACCCTTCAATCTCCCTGAGTCTCTTAAAGGCCGCTGAAGTTTTGCAGCTCCCTGAGCTCAATTTGCTGTGATTTTGTCTGGCAGGAATGATAATGTTGGTTGTGTGTGAGCGTCTGAGAGCACTTTAATACTTCTGTGCCATCATTCCCCAAGGACGGAAATCTCCATTCGTTTCTGCTAGTTTTCATTTCTGAGATCTGTTCAACATCAAACGAACGGCACGCCAGTCGACACAGCTCGGGGGGCGGCTGCGGGCGAAAAGACTCTACTCGGCGCATTGATGGGATTAGTTATCACTGGTGACGACTCTCTTTCTCTGGCTGCTGATGGACAGTGCCAGCAACACATGCCGTCACCTTCTAGTCAAAAAAAAGCCGAGCACTTTCATTCAAACGTCTCCTGATCAGACCGTATGTGACGCTTGAGGAGAGTGAGGAGAACAGAGGGCGGAGGAGATGATCTGATCCAAGCGTGATGTTGCTTTAAAGGCGGGACGAGGTTCATCTGATTAAAACACCTTGTAATTTCAGCAGAAAACAGACAATCAAGGTTTTTCAAAAAACTCATCCGAGTTGGACGTTGGAATCATGGCACTATTGTTCTGCTTCACCGCAGTCGATTGTATATACATTTACAGGAGCTACTAACCAGATCCCAAGGCTGTTTTGACCAAAGTCGAGTGCTCGAAGATAAATAAACCCAAACAGATACTTTGGTTTCCTCCACATGTTTCATCTAGTGGAGGGGAACGCATTGTAGCAACTGCTTTCTGTTAAATCCCAGAATACTTGAATTAATGTTGCCAAATGTTCACCCTCCCAGCGCAATGGCCTGCCCACATGAAATGGATCTAACTGTAGGAGAGGGTCATCGCTTTATCCTTGAGAAACTGAGAATCCATTCATCGGCTCGGGTTGGAAACCTGACTGACGCAAATGGATCACTGGGAATATGAGTGTCCCAGCAGTAATTATGTTACAACGCTGCTACCGCACACGACCAGAGGGGGGGGTGGGGGTGGAGGGGAGAGGGATACTTCTCTTGTTTCATTACAAGTTTTTTCCTCTCTCTTTTGTCTTTTTCTCATTGCCTGTCATATTTCCAAAGCAAAAATGGTGTTTTATTCTAGTGGAGTTTACGGCACGGAGTGAACGCACCTGGAAGCTTGTTGCAACAACCAATCAGGAGTTTTGGGCGCACGTTCCGCGTGCCACTATTTTCGTAGACGGCGAGATTTCGCCTCGGAAACATCCAGTGAACCGAAAGAAAAAGACGTAATGACTTACCACGGAACGGACAGCAGCAGTGGGAACCGAAGCCATATTGAAGTTTCCTCCATGGCTTTTTGAGCACGGCCCCCAAGGCTTCTTCTGTAGTCAAAGTCACCTTGTGGCGTCCGCCCCCTTTTCCCGCGCTCGACCTTGCTAAAATCCCTGATTGATTGTGGGCAAGAGTGGTGTGCGCTCTGCATTTTCACTCGCTCCTCGTGTAACACGTTTTTCATTGTCGTCATGGATTCTCTTTTAATAGAGATCGTGCCTCTGAATTGGTGACAAAATGGCAACGTTTGGATGGTGATGGGAAGTAATGGACCTGTGGCAAGTGTTTACTGTAGTTGTGCTCTACATAGTGAAAGATCTCTCCTGTGAGTTTCAGGACTTTTGCGGCCAATTTGCTAGTTCTAATGAGCGTCTCCCCAGCCACGGCTTTTAGTTCGTGGATAACGGTCCAATAGAAACCGCACGACTGTCTGTTGGAACTGCTGTTTGAGCCTTTTAATAGAGCGGCTTGATCCTGGGAGAGCTTGGACGTGGTGATGGCATTTTGGAAGTGAGAAGTGTCTTTCTGTCCCTCACCTCCCCAACTCTGACATCTCCCTGTTCTAGTTATACACAAGCAGCTCTGAAGATTGTTTCCACTGCCATTGATCCGAAAGGGGAATTCAAGTACTGTCAGAGGAAGGTTGTGAATGGATCATGAAGTCATTCGCCAAGATCAACCGCCCCGGCAAATGTCTGCTCTGTGGATTCTGAACCAGCCACTGACCGGAACGTTCCTCTGGCGTTTAAAGTTTACCACGTCTCATAGGAAACGTAATGATCAATTAAACCAAAATATATGTGGTTTGTGACTATTCACTATTAGAGTAACTACTGCAGTAGATGGAATCCTCCCAAAAAGTGACGGTGGAGATATTGAGTCAAAACTTTAGCTTTGTACAAAAAATTAGTCAGATGGAAATTTTTCTTTCAATAGTTGAAACCGGGGCGATAAATTGGAACCTAATTGTAATTTCTGTTGTAAGTGTACTTAAACGAATTAGATTTATTGTCTGTTCCGTTAAAAATTATATTTCATTAAGTTTATTTCATTTTAATTTTCATAGAGATATTCCAAAGAGTTTTGTTTATTTTTGTTGGAAAGCAAGTTCCAGAAAGCATGATTTCCAGTATAGAAATGTTTTCTGTTGACATGTTGAGTTGTAAAGCTGTTCTGTCAGGAGTTGCACCAAGCACAGAAACATCCCCTCAGATCATGATTGGTTGCTTTTGCATGGAGGAGTAGTTTGCATGTTCTCCCCGTGCTTGCGTTGGTTTCCTCTGGGTTCTCCGGTTTCCTCACACAGTCCAAAAGCATGCGTTTCAGGCGAATTTTCATTGAAAAATTGACCCCATACTACTATATCTAACGGTTATTTGTTCATAAAAATTAGATAAACATGCCGTTTGGTTATTAATTTACACTATCTTTTATTTTAAACACAAAAGCAATTTGAAACATAGGGGCATAAACACAAACACCCAAACTGACTATAGATAACACACCTGTAAAGTGCATTTAAATTCAGCCAATAACAAAGTGACATAAAAGCTAAAGCTTATCTTGTACATAACCACATAGTACGTTCTAATATCACTTACAAAAAATAAATGTAGGCCAAATTAAAGACATCAATTTTACACAAAATAAATTAGAAGGCCTTATACCTAGATCCATATACACAAAACCAGCGCAAAATGAATTCAGTAAAGTTGACTGTTCAAAATATGCCGGCATGTCTGAAAGAATGAAAAGAACGTTTTTTGCGTTGACGTGTTTACGTAATCGATGACGTCGACTAGTCGTTGCAGCTCTAAACGTAGGTGTTATCCCGATGTTCCTTCGCAGCCATTACCGTGTTGTCGCATGATGAAACCCTGAGCAGTGAACCTGCAGCCGAGATTTCTCTTCTTTCACTTTCCCTCCAGCCTTCTTCTTCCTTCGTCGTACATGTGTATCGTTTTGCCGACACCGCGCTTGCGACAAATGGGTTTCAAATCCCTTTTATATGTAACAGCACCTCCAGCATTTCTCTTTTGTAAAGGAAGTTAAAGCGGTGTGAAAAGTTGGGCAGCGTTCTGTATCCCTCCATTCCTGCGCTCCCCCAGCCTCATTTTCACTCATTTTTCACACGCGCAAGCCTTCGCTGGATATTATTAATTATCTCTCATTAGTTGCCTTGGAAACAAGGGTGAGGGAAAGAAGAGTGTAGAAGAACGTGAGAGACGAGGACAAGACGAAAAAGTAAAAGACAGCGGCGTGCGAGGTGGTCGGGAGAAAAGCGCACGTGTCAGATTGGCATCAGGATACATGAACAATGGCGTCAAGAGCCGAGGCCGGACGCTTTAACCTGGGCTGCTGGGCAGGAAGATAAGCTCACGTTCACAAAGGCAGACACCAGCACGCCTCCTTCCCTTTCAGGACAGGTACACGGCAGCTCAGAGGAGCCGGAGAACAAAAGAAGCCTCCCAGTGTACCCTCTCTACCTCTTCCCGCTTTTTTTGAGACCACAAACGAGCCGGAAACTTCCTCGTTGGAGCCATTTTCCAGACAAAACTCAAAAGAGTTGCATTCGCGGTTATGGTGCATTCATTTGAATGTGCAGAAACGTTCAAAACTCACAGTCTGCAAAGACATGGCCGATTCGAGAGATCAAAGAAGCATTTTGTCAGTGGGTGGAGCCTGAATGGGCAGTGACATCACTCGATGGCGACCGCATTCTGTCCCATGTGACGAATAGAGTAGCTCAACGTCTCCAGGGAATACATATTTTCCACTTGTCATCACTCAAACGCAACTACAGTTTTCCACGTCTCCTCCAAGTGACGTCACTGCCTACTTCACAAATGCACTCTGATTGGCTGGTTCAGTGGCTTCTCGACTACGTCTCACTCAGCAAATCTAATTTTTCTTTACGTCTGAGTTTCATCTGTTTCTGCACGTTCAAATAAACACAAACCGAACGCAAGCTTCCCTATTGCCTTGCGAATTTGAGCACACTTTGACTATTCGACAAGTGTTTGGAATTTAGCTTTTTACCCCTCGGCTAAGCAGTTTATTCTTTTATCCGTCATTGTGTATGTTAAAGCCGCCAATCTGTCCATTTTATGGCCTCGTCCTTTTTTAGCTTGGAGAATTATATTTACGTAAGCTTGGGAGGTTTGAGCTTCTTATCATTGGAGGCCGAAGAGGGGAAGCGTGGTGCTGTTTGAGAGATGGAGGAGAGGTGCGAGTTAGTTCCAGCTCGCGGGATCATCACTCTGGTGGTAAACGTAATAAACACGCTAGCGGAATAAACGCGAGCTGTCTGGTTGTTTAGTCTCTGACGGACAGGAAGATTACGCCAAACCCAATGGCTTCTTGTCTCGCCTTCCTCGCTCATCTCAGACTGGCCTCGGTTGGTCATCGGAGGAGATCTGAACAACAGGAAGTTATGGAGCAGGATGTTGGGAGTGGGAGTGCGCTCTGCCCATGTCCAGCACGACTCCGCTCAGGAAGTGCCTCTTACAATGGTGGTACACACTAAATAAACCGTTGGCTTGTATACGTTTTTCTGACTTGATGCTTTTTTCAGCCTTGATGAATTCACTAAGGGCTTAATATTTTTCAATATGGTGACGGACTCTCGAGTGAAACTTGTGTAAAAGTGAATTGGTAAAGGTTTGGCGTTGGGATTGGGCTGCGCTGTGTGTTTGTGTGAGTGTGCAGTAATTACAGAGGGAATAGGGCATGTTTTATTGAGTGTGAAAAGGCCTGAGAGAGACCGAGGGAGGGGCGAGAGAGGGAGAGAGAGAGAGAGAGAGAGAGAGAGGGGATGGATAGATAGATAGGTAGATGCACAGATGGATGGATGGATAGATGGACAGCTATATAGATAGATGCACAGATAGATAGATAGATAGATAGATAGATAGATAGATAGATAGATAGATAGATAGATAGATAGATAGATAGATAGATAGATAGATAGATAGATAGATAGATAGTGAAACAGATGATGAACAGATAGAGACACAGATGGATGTATGGATGGATGAATGAATAGAAAAGGAGGTGTGGTATGGAGGAGTATGAGGGATAGAAGATGGTGAGAGAGAGAAAAAATAAACGACACAGGGAAATAAAAGACACAGTGAAAGTGAGTGAGTTTGAGAGAGAGAGTTTGAGTAAAGAGAAAGTTGAAGAAAGAAATGTGAGAGAGGGAGAGTACGAGTGAGTGAGAGAGAGCGAGCAAAGCATGAAAAAAGAGTGGGAGATTGGTGGGTAAGAGGAGAAAGAGGGCAATATCATTTCCATTTTTTCTAGAACTTCTCATCACAGAATCCTCTCATCCTGGCGAGCAGCGTGAAGGACTCGGGAGCGTCCTGATGTCACACGAGGCCTGTCCTCCGCACGTCTTCAAATAGTGTTCGATAAACGCTCGGCTCCTATTTCTCCTGCCCGCCACAGCCTCACACCAGAGAAGGTTTGTGCGTGAGAGCGCGTGCCCTCGTGTGCACCTGTGTTTGTCCGTGAGCGGGCGGGCGGGCGGGCGGGCTGAGGGTCAGGGTCGGCGCTTCAGCACATGGACATGTCTCACTAGAGATCGGCTTTGGTGTGCACATTCTGTGGGTCATGTACTCCTATTGATTTTCATGTCAGCCTCTCCTATGGAGACACACTCCCCGCGTATCGATCATCGTGACTGCGTGCGTTTGGTAAGCAGCTTTCGAAAACGCTGGACTGGTTTAATTTAACGATAGACTGTCGAGGCGACGCACTTCATCTAGAGATCACGTTCTGCCGCCGATTACTGCCAATGCTTTAATGCTCGTCGGAACGAAAGATCTCCGCTGTTGCTTGAGTTATTGGATCATTCCTGATTGTGGAACGCTATTCCCGACTCTATTCTGAAATTGAAAGAGTTTTGACGATCTGGTGTTGATAAAGTTTGTTGAAAAGGACAAAAGACGAATGCAAACGTGAATTACATTCGCGACGGTTTGCAAGGTCACAGAACCTGCCAATCAGTGTCAATGGGAGGAGCTACAGCACAGTGGGTGGTGATTGGATGAGCGGTGAAGTCATTCGAAGGCAACAATGAAGAGAACAAAAGGTTCGAATAATGGATGTAATCAGTGAAATTAAGGAGGAATTATTAATGCTCAGCAAACAGGCTGATGATGATTCATTTGGCATTTTGTATTTTACAAATTGGATTAGTAAAAATCTCCATATATTAGACCCTCCCACTGATGCTGATTGGTAGGTCCCGTGACCTCAGGTGACCATTGCGAATTCCGGCACAAATTGATTTCTATATTTGTTATACTTAAATATCTACTGCATATACTGTATATATACACATACATGTAAATTTAATTTGTTTTTTTATTATTATGTATTTGTTTTTCAAACCGGTTCTGGAACATAAAAAAAAACGCTATTTTCTTGATTGACGTGAGGTTTGTTTATATATTTTATCGTAATTATACCTGTCACGCAATTTGAGACGAGACATCATACCAGTTCATCCCAGGAAATGGAGAAAGACTTGACAAGACAGTTGCGAGACTTGCGCTCGGTTCCAGCCGCCGTGGAGCAGCTTGTCTATATCGGTTAAGTTGACAGAAATGTCATGACATGACGCATTACGTTTCCCAACCTGCAGAGTCCGAGTCTGCCGCGACAGCACGAGATGCCGAGCGGATACATGTCATCGTGTGGCGAGCCACAAACACACAGATCAAGCTCTCAACTTCAGCCACGTCCCTTTTCAATCAAGGAGCTTGCGAGCTTAAGACGGTTAATCCAAATGTTTTCATTTCAGTCTGAGTGATTAAAAAGCAAATGAATCCGAAACTGCTTTTAATCTGGCCGTTTGATTGGCGATGAGCACAGCGAGCGAGGGGGAGCGTGAGACTCCAACCGGTTCCATCTGATCTTACGTGAATGAATGAATGAATGAATGAATAATCCCTCGTCCATTGAAGGTTTCGCCTCGCAGAGCCGGCGTCGCTCAAACACAAGCAGTTTTCCAGCACGGCTTGTCAGGAAGAACACCAGGTTTTTTCCTTCCTGCTGTGGGACATGGTGACTGAGAAAAGACAGTGAGGAATAGGGAAATGTCTGATCTGGTTTCCTGCTCGGCGTGATCTCACTCGTAATAGAGACCTGCAGACACCTAAACAGCCATTTCTCCTCAGCCCGTAATTACTGTATTTATTTCCTGTGGGTCACTCGCAGCCTCCTGCTCATCATCCTCCTCCTCTCCACCATCTTTCTGCTGGCTCGGTGGCGCTACAAAGCGGGACTTTTTTGGGTTCTCTGGAGGAGAAGGTTCTGCCCTCCCTCCCTCGGCGCCTCTGTGATGTGATATGTGGTTGCATAGGCATTTTCTATTTACGTGTTCATTTGTGTCCGAGCTGGATGGAGATGATGAATGCTTCCTCTGAGAGGTAGCTGGCTCTTTGTAGGCAGGTTAGGAAGGGAGACAGGGAGCGAGTCGTGGGCTTCCCGGGGGCAAACCGTGCTCTGAACCTTCTCGGCCTGGCGTGCGGGCGGTTTCTCACGTGTGAATTGCCTCATCTGACCCAGAGGATTTAAAAGAATGTCAGTTGGAGACCTGCTGCACTCTTAATCATCTTAGATGGGATGGGATTGGAGCGCGGGGCCTGCTGACCGTCTCCAGAGGCATGGTGCAGAAGCTAGGTGTGCTCACTTCAGGATCTGACCAGAGACAGACGGCTCGCTGGTGTCACGTTGACGTAATTGCTGAGGTTTCAGGTCTACCGTCCCAAAAGCGTCCGCGTAATTTTGGCTTTTACCGCTCGCCGTTAACTAAATTAGTCCATATTCGACCTGGAATGCAGCAGACGAGTGAGAGAAATCTGTCTCGCTTTTCCACTCGCACTTTTTTTTTAATTTGCACAATTTGTTACAGTCGATTCCAGTTAATCAGTTAATTTTGGTCCTAAGACCCTTATCACACCTGAGAACACTAGAAAGAGCTGAACTCTAGAAAGAGTTGAATACTAGTGAGTGTTGACCACTCGACAGAGCTGGACACTAGAAAGAGTTGAACACTAGCAGGGGTAGACAATAAGGGAAATTTTTTTTTTATCTTTGGCCAGTAAAACCACTGGCCCAGGTTCACGCGTAATCACAAAATAAATAAATAACTGTTTGCTTGAACAACATGAAAATCATTTCATGTTTAATGTAGGTTTAGTGCAAAGTGCAGAAAAACTAAACAAAAACTGAACAAGTGCAATTCTCTGCCTATTCCTCTCGTGATTTTATTTTCTTCTTTCCTGAAACATGTCACCTAGCTCAGTGGCGCCCATTGGAAAATATTTCTGGGTCTTGGGCCCAATATCGCAATATCGATATCGCTCGTTGAAAGACATCAATAATAAAAGAAAGTTTATTGTCCAAGTGCAATTGATGTTACATATAAATAGAGCAGCATCACAGCAGTGACTAATCACTAAAGTGTAAATATAAGTGGTGTTGTTAAATAACTGGAAATACAAATATATATTTCAATTTATCATTTCATTTAAACTATCTCCCAAAATGTCTGGATATTTTTATTAAAGATCATCAAACAAATTATTTCAAACATGTGTTTAGACGTTTGAAATCTTGGACAAAAGGATCACTTCCTGTGATGAGGCTGCGTCTGAATGTGACGGACATCACGCGTCAGATACTCTGTTCTTCGTGTAATATTCATGATAGCAGTATCTGTAGTATTGTATTATATCTGTAGCAGTATTGTATTATGGTTTAATAATAAAGTGTGTCGTTATTGCACAGTCGTGAAAAGCGTAAAGAAAGCCGCGTTAGCGTTTCGTGATTTAACAAACTTATCTTTTAACAAATTATCGCTAAGCGGTTGCCGCCTTTTTTCACCCGCGCTGCTTTATTTAATCTCGTTTTTCATTCTTGATGCCAAGACTCAACGAGATTATTCGCGAGGAACTTGCTACTTGTGTATACTATATATGCCGCAGGAGTGAGCAGCACTGAGCGCGGCGTTTGGAGGCGGAGCACCAAAAACTCGGTGCACTGCACATTAGTCTACTGTCGGGATCACATAACGCTTTACACAGTTCGCGGTAGTTAGCGAGCGATACGGTTAAACATTTATATTGTCGACCCCAGACTAGAGAGAGTTGAGTACTACCTAGACAGAGCTGAAGACTAGAAAGATGAACAGTCGAGAGAGTTGAACACTGGACAGAGTTGAACACTTGAGAGAGTTGAGCACTTGAGAGAGTTGAGCACTTGAGAGAGTTGAACACGACACAGAGTTGAACACCAGACTGAATTGAAGACCAAACCGAGTTGAACGACACACAAAACAACACTACACAGAGTTTGGGATCACCTGTTGTCCTCTCTATTGACCTTTAGGTTTGACATGTCTCTCTTTGTCTTTCCCTCTCAACAGGTCTTGGTGTGGACACCAAACAGCAAAGTCACAGACAGAAAGACTTCAAGGAACACGAGAGTACAATGTGCTAGAGAAGCGGACCGAAGACAAACTCTGGTGTTTTTCTGATATTCTTGTGGTGTCAGAGAGACCAAGCGGGAAGCAACGATGGGCCGAAAGAAGATACAAATCACACGGATCATGGACGAGAGGAACCGGCAGGTCAGTAGCGTCGTTTCCTGCAAGAGTCCATCATGAAGGAGCACAATAGTTCTGCTGGTTTTGGGCCGTCTGCTCTTGGGCTGCACTGACCCGGTCCAAGGGCCATAAAAAGAGTGTGGGACACGTTTCCAGCCGTATTTACAGACGCGGCTCCCACACGCCACCCTGCAATTTTGGTGCTGAGAGGCGGATGAGGCAGACAGAGGGCTACAGTGCTCTTCTCTCACACTGGTGGGCTTGTGCAAGGGCCCGGCAGGGTCTGTCGCTCCCTGTGGTTGCAGCTGCTTGGTGGTAATTAGGTGCAGCCAATGCGCCGTGGCTCTCTCATTATAGGAGAGGACAGCAGGACATGCTTCTCCCTCGCTCTCTCCGTTTCTCAGTCTCACTGCCGTTGCTCTCTCTTTTCAATTTCTTTCTCGGTCTTTCTCTTTTTCTTCATCTTTCTCTGTCTGTCTCTCTGTGTTTGACCTCTATCTTTCTCTTTTTCTTCATCTCTCTGTCAATGTTTCATCTCTCATTTTGCTCTCTGTTTTTTCTCTCTTTTTCTTTGTTTTGTCTCTATGGTTGCTCCTCTCCCCATTTTCTTTTCACTCTCTTCCTCTCTCTGTCTTGATCTACTCTCTCACTGTTGCTCCTTTCTCTTGATTTGCCCACGTCGTTTTTTATTTTCTTTTTCTCTCTTGCACTCCACTTTGCTCTTTTCTATCTCTTACTTCAAGTGTCGTTTGTTTGTTTCCTTCCCTGTCTCTCTGTCTCTGTCTTTCTGTCTAATTTCTCTATTTTGCTCCTCTTCTCTCTCACCCCCACTAAATGTTGCGGAGTCTCTCTCTCTCGCTCTCTCTCTCTCTCTC
>CM051499.1:27932978-27998784 GCA_028031935.1 Paedocypris micromegethes | reverse complement strand
CTCTCTCTCTCTCTCTCTCTCTCTCTCTCTCTCTTTTTCTCTCTGTCTCTTTGTGTCTCTACGATTGCTCTCTCTCTGCCATTTTTCATTCTCTCTCATTCTCTCCCTCTCTATCTCCGTCCTCTCTCTTAGTGTTGCTTGTCTCTTGCTCTCCCCAAGTTGCTTTTTATTTCATTTCTCTTTATCTTGCACTCCACGCAGCTCTTTTCTATCTTTCTTTCTATTCAAGTGTCATTTGTTTGTTTCTCTGTCTCTCCATGTTGCTCTTTACCCCCCCCCACTCAATGTTGCTCTTTCTCTCTCTTCATGTTTTCCACCAGCTCCCCAATTATTCTCTAGCTTTTTGCTTTTGTCTCATCTACCGCTCCGTCCTTCCCTCATAAAGTGCCAGTGATCGGTCTAGTGGGCGAGACGGCCCGGACTTCACCCATGTCCACTTAAGCCATTTATAAATAACACAGCGCAGAGCAGTCTGGCCTCTCTCCCCCAGCTAGATGATCTAGCTAACTTGGTAGGTTAGCACTTGAAACGGAAACACTTTGGGTGCGTTAAATAATCCATATTCATTGGGAGACGAATGCGTCCGTCCACGTCTGTTCGGCTGGACCTGATGCCCCCGTTCACACCAGCTCAAAATATCATTTGCACCGTCTCGTCGGTGAAATAACTTTCTTGCCGTGCTCATGGAAAGCTAATTGAGGTTGGCTGGCTCTCCTGAGGGTGATAACACAGCAGCCCGTGCCCTTCCCCTCCCTCTCTGCCCCCCAGCTCTCCTCCCACCTTTCTGACAGTTACTGTGGAGGTAGCAGTTCAGCCGAGTGAGAAACTCAAATTTACAGGACAGGCCAATTATCAGCATAACACCAGGTCCTGGGTGGGATCCAAATAGGGAGGCAGGAAAAGAGAAGATGTCTGCTAGAAACATCAGCATCTGCAGTGTCTACCCCAGCCTACGAGATCAGCAAAAAGAAAAGAAAGGAGAGCGGGAAAGAGAAGTCACTCTGTACAAATATAACTGTACCAATGGCCCGTTGACCAAAGCTCAGGGTCTTCAACTCAACAGATTTTTACAAATGATTTGTGTTTAAAAGGAAATCATAAAAATTATCATGCTTGTTACCATGCTATGTATCCTAAAAAGTCATAGCATAACCTTATAAGTCGATACCAGTGTTTTTTTTTAGGAAGAATAGCAAATACTCTTTTATTCGGCAATTGAGTTTTTCAGCAATTCAGTGATTGCTGAATTTAATGCACAAACATGTCATGTACATCTTTTGATGAATAATATACACTGTACAATATAATAATAAATAGTGTCTGATAAAAGCTAATCTATCAAACTATTGACAAACAGATACATATTAGATACATAGACTGTGATTGAGGTATTGCAAAATCAATAAAAGCACAGATTTTTGTGATCCTGCAAAATTTCTCATTTAACCTCAACTTTGAAGAAAACATATTCTCTGTTTCTCTGTTTTAACAATTTGTTTTCAAAATGTAATTATTTCTCGTATTATTGGATAAAGACAAAGGCAAGTAAATCCATCAAATCGAGGAGTGAATGTGTTGAGCGCAGAAACTCTGAATAATTGAATGTCAAAGCGACTCTTTGTTCTAGAGACTCAGTAATATCAACAGAACTATGTTGTTACGTGTAAAACGTGTAAAATATCTGTACAGTTTTGTGCTCCTAACCTTATATTAGCTGCAAGTCGTTTTTTTCTCACAAATTACAAAAAAGATTAAATGAAATCATGAAGGAACTTTTTTTTTATTAATGGTGGACCGTATAACCCGATGCACCTATTAGTTTAAAAAATAAGGTGTATATTTATATATATATTTTTGATAATTATATATATATATTCATGAATCAATTGCGAATTCCGTTGAATGCCGGCGTCCAACGGAACAATAGCCCCCTCTCTTTTCTCGGCTGTTACTGGTGAACACACTCCAGCTCAGCAGACAGCACTCTGGGTAAGCAATCACGCTCTCACCCGTCGGAATCGGAATTTCACGCCTCTTGTTTAGAGAAAGTCTTTATCGGTTGCGCTCAGGCTCGTCTTGCTCAGCGGAGACTAGGGGCGACCAACTGAGAGAGACGTTAAGTCGTAAACCCCTTTATTAAAGCGTTTGCTTGCACTCGCACAAATCCGGCCCCCCACCGCCCGATGAGCACCAACCCGCTTCTCTTACCCGCTCTGGGTGCTCTCTTCACCCGAGGGAGATGGCCATTAGCATACTGGGCTCGCTGAAAGAAGACAATTAAAATCCTTATCTGAACGGCAGTGCCAGGAGCTATCTTTATTCATTGTATTAGAATGAGAGAATGCCTTAAGTGCCCTAATTAAATACAGTGGCGGCGCTGCACGCCACGCAGATTCCGGCAGGGGAGTCTTGTATCATTATGATGGGGTGTTCTGGAAAGCCTGTTGACCTATCGGGATTTATTCATGAGATCAGAGCACGGAGGTCTGGGAGTATGGTGTCTTTCCAAACAATGGCTTTGAAGTCGGCCGCAGGACGCTCATTGTGTCATTTCTCCACATATTCCGCAACGTATTTCCACCCGGAGGGATGTGGGAGATCATGATAATTTGGAGGAAGATGTATGCAGAGCGGATTCCGATTTATGCATTGATTAAGTCCCGGGGCGGCACAGTGGCACTAGCACCATCACCTCGCTGCAAGAACAGCCGGTTTCAAGGCCCAGTCTCGAGTCTTTCTGAGCAGAGTGAGCATGTTCTCCTCTGAGTGGGTTTCCTCGGGGTCTCTTTCACTCTCCAAAAGCATCCAGTTGGCATGGGTGGTTGTGGCCTAGTGGGTTGAGAGCTGGGCTTGTCACTTAAAGGGTCCAGCAGTTGGGAGTTGACGCTGCCAACCAAGCGTTGTAGGTACGATTCCTGGTCTGGTGGGTCCTTGTGCGAGACATTGACGGAATAAGTCTGGAATATTGTCCAGCAACCCAGGGTACTTTCAGCCCCAAGATCCAAGCTCGACAGGAGCTTGGATTGGCTCCTGCTCCTCATGACCCATGAATATTAAAGCAGCTCTGAAAATGGATGGAGGGATTAAGCCATCAGGGGAAGGAGTAGACGTGGGGACTTTTACAAAAGAAGTCAGAGCATCTGGGTTCAGATACGACAGGGCCCTTCGCTCAATGAAATATGGAGGAGGCCAGGTGCTGTCATGCATGTAGCCGTGTCCTTCCAGAGCTTTCCACCTAAAGCCCCTTAAGTGCGGCCTGTAGGAAAAGCAGGGGAGGACGGAATGACAGGGAAAGGAGAAGAGCTGAGGATTTAGTGAGCCTCGCTGAACAGCTTAGGCTGACATGCTAATTGCAAAGCTATGTAAGGGGGACGACGGCCGTAATAGCACAGGAGGACGGAACGATCCTGAACCCCCCGTCCTTCTCATTCCCACCTGTCCATCCAGCGCTCAGTACAAGCTCCGATTTCCTCGGTGGCACTCACAGACTGTAATTACTAGTGCTGGTGATGTTCTACACCTGTCTCATTTGCAGATAGTGGCTGTACCGCGCTTTTGAATTACTCCCCTTGTAAAAGAAGCTAATTACAGTGGTTGGCTCAAAAGATCCTAATGAGAGCTGCCTATCTCTACAAAAACAGCCGCCCGCCATTGTGGCTCTCACCGTGTTGTGACAGCTCCTTGATTCCGAGATGGGGGATCGTGTTATTGTGAGCGGTGGAGACCCACGGGACAAAGTTTTGTGAAAGCTTGCAGGAAAACTCCTTGTTAGGCCTGCAGAGAACATTTGCTTGAACTTGCGTTGAGAACCAGGTATCTTCTGGGTTGGTTTTCACAGCGACTGAATAGTTGTCAGTGTCTTGGTGTGTGTGTTTGTGGATCTCGGCGCCTAATGACGTCTGCTGTACACCATTAAGCTCACTAGGGGTAATTACCCAAGTCATTAAAAGTTTGGTGATTGCACTGGCGGGTGGAGTGACGCTCTTCTTTTATTCAGTTCTTTTCCTCGTGAAAGAGTGAAGCGGGTGCTTTCCTTTTACAGACCTCTCATCTTTTTCTCTCTTCCAAAAAGGCTCTGAGACAACAGTATTATTTTTTAATGGGGAGGAGAAAGAAAAATACATGGTTTCAAAAGCAGGTAGTGAAAAGAGGCTAGAGTAAAAATAGACGGTGCTCACTTTGCAGGGCCTTTCTGATATCAGCTGGCCTTTAAAGACACATCGCAGCTAAGTGGATTACTGGGAGAAAAGGTTTTTGCTTTTGGTTATTGAAATGCATTTGGGGAAAGACTGGTTTGTAGCAGCAATCGGACGGTTATGTCCAAAATGCAAAGTTGGGATATTTTGCTTTGTTCGCCATCGAATTTTGCCAATTCGGACAGTTTTGGAAAGATGGACATTGTTTTTTCGTTCTCACATCAAATTTAATCTAATTTACGTTTGTGTATTTGGCACGCACACAACCAAACGTGAAAATAATTCATCAATCCATTAATTTCATCCAATCATCCTTGCATTCATCCCAACATCCATCAGTCCATCCACCCACCTTAGATTTTAACACTGAAACCTGACACAATGTTAAACATTGAATGGCTAGGAAAAAGTGATGTAAAAAACCAGCTCTATAATTCATCCTCTGTTTTCCCAGTATTACTGAGTGCCCTCTTGCATCTGCTGTTGTAAGAACCGTCATGGCGAGTGATGAATACGTTTGCCCACTCCGTTGGCAGCAGAAAGTGACCAGACTTTGAAAAGAGATAAGACATGGAAAAAGCGTCGTCTGAGCAGAATTAGCATCCCTGCTGCTTACCTGATATGTTGCTAAGTTGTGAAAAGGTCAGCGTTCTTATTCCCTCTGTACAATTAGATGAGAAATGCTAATATAATTACAGAACGGCTGGGAAAGAATGACCTTATCAAAGTCCACCACAAGTTGGTGAGAACAAAGAGAAGTTTCTAGCAAGTTAGTGCATCGCCCAGTGACTTTTAATATGAATCCAAATGTTCCATAGGTTTTATTTTTTGTTTTTGTTCAAACTGGTTTAAAGATCACTATTATATTACCCATTTGGGTTTCGCCTCATTGCGGGTTGAGATGCACCGATACCAGAAACGAGGATCGACCTCGATATCACATTTTCTAAAGTACTCGCACTTGTTAGAACTCCGGAGAAATGATGCCGGAATGTGCACAATTGGGCGTGTAAGAGGTTAATCACTAGCACCGAGTGCCCGGTGAAGTGAGCAGGTGTAGTGTTGTCAAAAATATTAATAATTACTGAAAATCTCAGCTCTCCGACAGACTGGCTGCACGTGAGGAGTAACGTGCGCCTGCCACGGTGATAAATATTGTCAGATGGCGAGTTTGAGTCGAAAAGGTTCATAAAAGAAGTTTTTTCTGAAACTTTTCCGGCTTCGAGGCAAATGATCCAATCGATGGATGCGGGAATACGTGCACACATCTGTCCGGAGATAACGATACTAGAAACGTGCGTAACAATTAACCCTATAATCTCAGTGAGCGTGTGATTCACTTTTGCACTTGTATTCACAGTACATGTCCATGTGCTGATCAATGATGATGATTAATTAAATTTTTTTAATAAAAACAGCTTTTTAACTTTTCATTAAATGTTCATTAAATGATTTAAACAGAGTCCTGCAACATTTGTGTTGTATAATGTACTAACAACAGATTGAAATGTTTGCATTTTTGTTCATTTTAAATACTTGATCTAAAAATAAAAACTATAATGTGTTTCTAAATGTGTATTATTTCTTTTAAAGCACCTGAAGAAAGTTGAGAAAAAAATGTCGCTTGCAACATGCTTTTCATTTTAAACAAATGTTCTTAAGTCCAAACTAGCAGCTTTTTAAAAAAGTACATGACTAAAGCTGTTACCTGTAAATTTAGATTTATATAAATGTATGTATTTTTATTAAGTTAGCGGCATCGGCGAGTACTGAAATGCAAGTACTCGTACTCGTTTTCCAAAAAAGCTGTACCGGTGCATCATTAATTGTGGGTTTTTTCATCGAGTGAGAGAAGGAAACGTGGCGGGAACCATCAAAAAAAGCCGTTTAATTTTTTTGTCTTGGGAGCGTCACTCTTGCGATAAACAGAACTATTACTCCGTTCTCAGCCACAGGAGACCAAGATTTCTTTTTGTCTTGTCATCGTGAATGCAGCGAGCCGGGCGTCAGAAGCCCAAAAGCCCTTGTTCCCGTTAGAAGACATGTTTGTGGTGATCCGAACATGGTAGTTATCGTGCAGACGTTTGTTATCACGCCTGTCACAGACGTCGCATTGTGTTGCCGCCGGCCCAGAACACTATTTTGGCTCTTTTTTTCCTAAGCGGTGGAATCAAAAGCTGTTGTTTGCTGGTGAAAGCGTTGACGGCGTGTCCCGCACCTCAGTGAAATGACTGGTGAGCGTGCGCTTTGAGTGCACTTAACACCAGCGGGGTGGAACACTGACACCATGCTCTCGGCAGATGCCCTACTAAAGGTGACATTTTCCCAAGGTCATCCTTCATCGGCCTTCAGCGGCGGAGTTACCGGCCACTTATCACTTATCCTTCTTATTCTGCACAATTACGCCTGACATTTAAGGTGAGGAGGAGCGCTGGCCCTGATTGGCTCTCAGAGATTTGGGAGTTTGCGCAGCATCAGAGATGTGGTCCGGGCTTGATCCTGGTTTTTTTGACAATGAAAACGGCTTCTGTCACCTCATTTCATTAGAAGTTCAACTCTTATTTGTTTTCTGTTAAAAAAAAAACTTCTTAAAAAAAAAAAACAATTCTTTCTCCTACTGATTTTAAACACACACGCATGCACGCATGCACACACACACACACACACACACACACACACACACACACACACATATTAAGTTAAATAGGTTAATTCACCAATTATTCAGAGCAGTGCACGCGATTCTGCAAAAATTATTTGTAATTTCTGAGTATACGTAAATATATATTAAATAAATATAATATATTATTTTATTATTAAAATATCTAATTCCTTATATGGACCAAACTTGCACTGGCTGCATTGCAAAATCCTTTGAGTTTGATTGGCTGGTTTTTTTCTTTATTTATTAGTTGGTTATTCATGTCTCAGCCGTTCTTCTCTTCTGTGTTTGTCATCGTCTGTAAACCATTTTAAACTTTGTTCCCACAGCAAAAGTGGATACTAAAAATCGACTGTTTGTTTTGTATTGCTCAATATTTTATCAAACATAAAATATTATTTACTCATTGTAAATATAACGTAGTATTAAAGTCCCATCTCTGTTCAAAAGGCGACTTGACAGGTAGTTGCATTTTGTGTAATGAAAGTAAAGTAACTGAGATTGTTTATGGAAACGAAGCAAAATCAGGTCATTCACAAATTGCCATGGTATTAACTTCACAGCCGCGAGCACGTGAAGATTCGAACCTCCCACGCTTCACACAGCCACCTGTTCTGCGTTCAGCTCAGGGAGGGAGGGAGGGAGGGAGGGAGGGAGGGAGAGGAGAGAGAGAGAGAGAGAGAGAGAGAGAGAGAGAGAGAGAGAGAGAGAGAGAGAGAGAGAGTGCGAGGAGGGAGAGATAGAGAGAGAGGATAGAGAGATAGAGGATAGAGAGGAGAGAAGGAGATAGAGAGAGAGATAGATAGATAGATGATAGATAGATAGATAGATATAGATAGATAGATAGATAGATAGATAGATAGATAGATCTAGATAGATACGATAGATAGATAAAGGGGGGCTGTGAGAGAGAGGGAGAGAGAGAAGATAGATAAGATAGAGAGAGAGAGAGAGAGAGAGAGAGAGAGAGAGAGAGAGAGAGAGAGAGACGAAGAGAGAAAGGGAGGGAGAGAGATAGAAGGTAGACAGAGAAAGGGAGGGAGAGAGAAAGAGATAAGTAGATAGAAGAGTGAGAGAGAGAAAGAGAGAGACGGTGAGCGATAGATAGAAGATAGATAGAGATGAGAGAGAGAGATTAAAAAAAAATCGAATGAATTATTATTAATTATTATTATAGACAGGGAGGGAGAGAGAAAGGGGCGGGTCTTCATGCCATCATGTGTTGTGATGCTGGTGGACCTGATGGACAGAGTGTGGCTTCTCTATCAGGAGATAAGGTTCTAAGAGCGCGGTGGTTCAGTATCTCAGTGAGTGCGTGCAGGGTGACGTCTTGCTTGACTTTAGTACGGAGCGTGTGATGCAGATGAACAGAGATGCATATGGATTGTAGGAGACTGTTGCTCATTGGATTATATTGCATTATGCCATTTGTAGTTAGGGTTCCTGTGCCCAAGCTGTGACCAATTACAGATGAACAAAGCAGCTCATCTGCTCAGCACCGCTTTGTAGGTCAGGGAAATTAGCGGAAGTAATCATACATCTCTCTCTCTGTCTCTCTCTTTCTCTCTCGCTCCCTCCCTCTCTCTCTCTCTCACTCTCACTCTCTCTCTCTTTCTCTCTCTCTCCCTCCCTCTCTCTCTCGCACTCTCACTCTCTCTCTCTCTTTCTCTCTCGCTCCCTCCCACTCTCTCTCTCTCTCTCTCTCTCTCTCTCTCTCTCTCTCTCTCGCACTCTCACTCTCTCTCTGTCTCTTGCACTCTCTCTGTCTCTCTCACCCTCTCTAACTCACTCTCTATCTCTCTCTCTCACTCTCTCTCTCTCTCTCCCCTTCTCTCTCTCTCACTCTTTTTTTATCTCTCTCACCCACTCGCTTTCTCACCCCCCCTCTCTTGCTCTATCTCTCTTTCTCTCACCCTCTCTCTTTCACTCTCTCTATATAACTCTTTCTCTCACCCTCACCAATCTCCTACTGTGTCATTCTCTCTCTCTCTATCTCACTTTCTCTCTCTCTCTCTGTTTCTCTCACTGGATCTTTCTTTCTCTTCACACACTCTCTCTCTCTCACACTCTCTCTCAGTATCTCTCTCTCTGTGTTTCTCTTTCTCTCTCACATATTTCGAAAGCATCTGTGTAAGTTTTGCATGACACGTTTGTTTCATACAAAGTGTTTATTTGCTCCGTGGTGTCCTTGTAAGTAAAAGCAGATCAGCTGATTCCTTCCAGTTATCACTTGTGGTTAATTATGAGAACAAATGCATAATTTATTCCCAGGCTTTTAAAGTTTCCTGAATGACTCGGTTGTGTTTACACCACCAATGCCTTGCTGTGTGTGTGTGTGCGTGTGTGTGTGTGTGTGTGTGTGTGTGTGTGAAAGGCAAGAGCGTGGCTGTGTTGAGTGTGTAATGGCTAGTCGTCTCAGAAAGTCAGACTGTTATGGTTGTGGAGGTTTGACCTGCAGAAGTGTACAGGACAGCTCGTGTTACAGTACACGGCCCGCAGGAAGAGGCTGTCACAGGATGCTGGGAGAAGTGATGGAGCCCACTGTCTCCCTAATGGGCTGATGGCTCCGGCGCTGGAGCCCGGGCTGCCTCCCTCACACTGACCTTCTGTCTGACCCGCCGTGACACCGGTGTGGTGGATCTGCAGAACGCCCCACTCATTATCTGCAGACCACTACAGCGCTCACACTTTATCAGATCCTGCTGAGCCGTTTCAAGGCCGCCATGAAGCACATCTCACCCAGATGATTTGCCAAATGTCTACAAGGCATTTTTTTATACACATGCTAAAACCAAGGTTCTAAACTAAAACGCTAAATTTTAGATTTGTCAAATTTGACAAATTGTCTAATCTATCTATCTGTCTGTCTGTCTATCTGTCTATCTACCTATCTATCTCTATTTCTCTCTCTCTCTCTCTCTAATAAATACTTAGTCAGTCTGTCTGTCTGTCTATCTATCCACCTACATATCTGTCAATCTACATAGCCATCCATCCATTTTCCTGTCAGTCTGTCAGACATTCTGTCTTGCCAAAGCTTGTTCTCCATGTTACGTATTACTTTGAGTAAATGCCATTTTTGAGTAAACTGAGTCAAACCTAAGGAATTTTAAGTGTGTTTTCCGAAAAGTACAATAAAAAAAATCGTTAACCGTGATTTCAAATTGTTGACCTTTGGCCTTTGCTTGTCTTCATTGACTTTCCACAATAAATTCTGTTTGAATCAAGCTTTTGCACAGCTTTTGCCTAAAGCGCTCTCGTTCTGTTTCCACAGGTTACCTTCACGAAGAGAAAGTTTGGCCTGATGAAGAAGGCGTACGAGCTGAGCGTCTTGTGCGACTGTGAGATCGCCCTGATCATTTTCAACAGCTCGAACAAACTCTTTCAGTACGCCAGCACTGACATGGACAAAGTCCTGCTTAAATACACAGAGTACAACGAGCCCCACGAGAGCAGAACCAACTCCGACATTGTAGAGGTATGTCAGGTGGATCCTACGGACCACTCAGTCAATATATAGATTGTATGAGCTAGTTTTTCATTAGTTTGACGAGTGGTCATTACTGTGTTTTATAATTTTGTATCCGGCTCCACACATTCTTGGTTGGAAAAATTTGACGGTTTGGACGTGTCGTGGTTTTCACGTCTGGACGGCTTAACAGTTTCCTCGTCCGTGCTTAGATAGGGCTTAGGATGTCTGCCGTCCCTGATAAGTCCAGACACTTCAGTACAACAACTGAAGCCGGGCGTAAATCAGCTCCCAAACTTTAACTGAATTGGGCGCATGACACACAACCGCCATTTTCTCTCTTCGCCATGCAAGTTTTCTTCTCTTTTAGCCCTATTAAATTGAGTAACTCTGGGGTCCGTAGGATGTAGGGTCTGCCAAACATGTGCGACTCACTATCAAAGCCACATTGACAGTCCAAGACCGAGCAAGAACTTTGATCATGTGAACAATTGCCTTATCGTTGCAGCTCATTTACACCACCATTAGCGTGTACAGTTTCATTGCTGTGTCTAGTCTTTATTACGGGTCGAGCCCGGAGCTAGAAACCCGCTTGAAATCAAACGGAGTTACTGACGGACAGGATTTTTTTTTGCAACTCTTAAACCGTTTATTATACAGTTGCGTTCTTTATTTAATTGGAATCGGAGGCTCAAGCAAAATGTGCATCTCTGTTTGACCCGAAAGCAAATTGGTCTGTGGTTTTTTTTACCCTATCAAAATTTGTTTCATGTAATTTTGAGAAGTTTATTCTTGTTATCAATAATAGAATATAGAGATAAAACACAGCACTTAGTTTAAATTATTACAAAATGGGGTCATTGTGGAAACCTTTGAGTTGCTGAATACTGAGTAGTTGATATTCCCTCAGTAATGATTCTCCAAAAATGTTGTACAGTGATTACAGAGCCACTTCAAGATGCTTTTGCATGATGATGCGGATCTGAATTTAATTATTTAAAGATTTGTTATTTTTGTAGTGTGAACTTTGCAATTGTATCAGTTGGAAAATCCAAATGTTCGACAATTATGCAATAATTGAAAGTTCAAGTTCAGAGCATTTGTAAGTTTCAACCGTCTCAAAGCGCTGGTGTGCAAATGTAAAAAACAGAAGATTGTTGCATTTTATTCATTTTTTCGTTGGTGTTAAGATAATGACTATGACCATTCAAGGCTCAACCCCCACAATTGCTGCATGCCGCTGTATTAACTCTTTTCGTCATATTTCGCTAAAGAAGCATAAAAGCTATTTCATTCCAAGGCATCGCAGGCTTTTCAATTCAGCGATTCAGGGTGAAAGCGTGATTCGCAGACGCGTTGTAGGAGACGTTCGACTAAAGAAGATTCGCTGGATTTGTGCTGGAGCTTTATAGTCGTCCCGTTCAAAAGAAAGGCTAAAGCGGCATGACGGGAGTCAGCTGGGCCGAGTAATCTTTTATTCATGGCGATGACACTTGGCTTTGCCGGTGAATTGCCCGCGCGGTAGAGATGCAGAAGAAGTCCTGAGCTCTCCATCTGCCTGCACCACCACGGCCTTCACCTGCATTAAAGATGAATGCACACGCGCGGTCCTTACGTAACGGACCTTAAAGAAGACGTGTGAGACTCGTCCACGCGCACCATCTCCGTGTCACCGGCCGTCAGCAGATTCCCTTCTGTCCTCTACTGATGTGGAAAGCCAGCCGGTGGCAACCCGACACTCTCCCCACGCCGGCCCAGGGTACGACCCGGCCCACAACAAAGCCGCCTTGTCCGTGCTCAGTGGGCCAGCGTCTACTCCATCGCCCACAGCTAGTGTGGTGCTTCTGAGGCCATGATTCAGATGATTCCGAATAAAGACTCTTGAGTCCTTTCAAGCTTTTACTTTTCGCCGTGGTTTCGTGGGCAGGAGTATGGATCTGAAAGTCGTTGGCAGCCTGGGCCCGGAACCGTATATGTGGGATCGTGTTGTTGGGCTGGATGCGGTTCGGCCGTGGTGCTGTGTGAAGAGACGGTGTAAAGATCAGTGTAAGGAATACTGGGATCTGCAGTATACTGAGACAACCAAAGGCTATCAGCATTCAGAAATATTGATTTTCATCCGCACAAAAACAGCCATCGGTATTCTCAGATTGTATAGTGAGACACCCTGAAAGGAGACACCGTGTCGTTATATTATAAATCAGATGACATGAACGAGGAAGAAGTAACCCAAAGCTTCTGCAGGACATTTGTCTCCTCGCTGGAACGTACCAGGGGATGTAAGTTAAACCCCCTGTTCAGATCATTACAGAACCCAAATGCAGTCGGACATTGACATCTTATAATTCAAAGAATGCGTTTTTTTACATTTCTTACGTTTCATAAATGTATATAATTCATTGTAGTGGATGCTTGTTATCTATCTATCGATTTGTCAATCTTTCTGTCTGTCTGTCTGTCTGTCTGTCTGTCTATCTATCTATCTATCTATCTATCTACCCATTCATCCAACCATCAATTCATTCCACCATCCATCCATCCATCCATCCATCCATCCATCCATCCATCCATTTCTGCCTGTCTATCCATCCATATCGCTTTAACAGTAAAGTCAACTGTCTGTTAAAAAGACTACACACACTTTTGTCACGTGTCTTAAATCCATAACAATAATATCGTTTTCAAAATTAATAAAAACTTCTTCCAAATTTCCTTATGTTAAAAATGCTCCTCTTGCATACTTTGACAAACAGCGGAGAAAACTTCAGCAGTTTGTGAGAGAAGAGCGAGTGAAGCTGACAGAGAGCTTGAAATACACCGTTCACAGAACACAATCTCATGAAAAAATGGAGGGTTTTGTGAAATACTTTGTGAAAAGTTTGTGTGTGTGTGTGTGTTGACTCACACAGACATTACTCTGTACCCTTTCTTGTTTTCCCTCGCTGGCGAAATGCGCTTCACATGAAGGCTGTTAAAGTCGTTTAAACAAATTGCGTTAAAGTGATAAATGCCACACAAACAATTGCGCATTTTTCTCATTCGTCCGGTTTTTTTTTCCCTTCACTCTCCTGCAGAGTAAACACGTCCTTTGTGGCCTGTGTAAATTCCCGCCGCATGTGAGAGTCACATTCTTGCCGGCCGCGGCCATCTTTAGAGCGAGCTGGCTCGGCGTGGTCAGGGGAACAGATGTATTGCGCGCCACAGATGGATGTGTGACTGGAGCACAGTAGGACCGCCAAGCTCAGGGCTAATGGACTTTGTCTCAGGTCTGGCCCGCATCCCGTGCCAAAGTACCACACCGCCATCCAAACTCCCGAGCTTTGAGAAGTCCGCGGGTGTGTGTGTGTGTGTGTGTGTGCGTGTGTGCGCGTCTGGCACACTCCAGTTGGACTTCAATAACACTCCGGGCGACAGGTGAAGCGTTCCGTGAAATCTCCCTTTGTGGATCCCGTCCGCTTCTCCGTCTGATTAAAAGTGGCCACGATCCCATCTGTGTCTCCCTTTTCAAAGGCTGCCGGTCTCAAGCCATTTTATTTACCGAGCAGCGGCGCCAAATTGATGGAGCAATACCTCTGAGGTTATGGCCAGTCTATTCAGCGGCTGGCGGGGGTCTTTAAGGACCACCGGTGCTGCCCAGCATCAAGCCGGCCACTGCGTTTTGTCCTTGTTTGCACCTTTGTAATTGCTTAGAGAATGGGAAAGAAAATGGAGTTGAAAGGTGTGTTTGTATCTGATGGACTCGGTATAATGGTGCGGCCCTGGTCACTTCCTGACCTTTACTGAGAGAGGAAGACGGGATACTGAAAAGGTTTTTACTCTTCTACTGGACGAAGTGAAAATGGAATGGTAGACGAGCAAACCAAGTACTTCCTTATGAAGTTGTTCGTTAACAAAAAAAAGTGTCTGCGTATTAGCCACCAATCCAGGGGGTGTGTCCTTCCTTCAGGCCAAGAGTTGCTGTGATTGGCTCCCGGAGACCCAGAAAGTGGTTCAGCGTTTGGTTGGATGGATTTTTTTTTGGCCAAACGTTTTAAACATAAACTTATTTTTCTCCATTATTCATTTAATTTTCATTTAACGTCAGTTTGAGTTCTCAATCGGCTCCGAGGTGAGCAAACATGGACAAAACTGTAGTCGTCGGACGCTGGAAGAATGTTCTTATTGTCTCTGTTTTTTTCAATCCAATTCTAGTTGCGCTGCAAATGAAAAAGCTGCTGCAGGTAATTAAAATAATGAAATCATCCTTCCTCTTGTTGCTCTCCAAGTGCAGCTAATAAAATCCGAGCATCACACAGACTTTACCCAGCGCATCTGATGCCTTGAAATCAGATACCGACTTCACAGCAACGCGGCGTCCGTTTGTCCCTTTCCTGCCGGAGCGTAGCTCTCATGAGCATTACTCAACCGCGCTGATACCAGTCTATTCTCATTAGCCCAAATTGTTCTAGTTGGAGACGTCAACAGTTATTCCATCGAATCCCAGGAGAAATGTTCAGACCGCGGATGTACATTCACCGAGACTAAGCTTGCTTTGATTAGATTTACATATATGGTTTTTTTCCCCTCCGCTCGCATCATATTGCAAATGACCGGAGCTGCAGTGAAGAGCTGCCTGACCTTTTCCAGCGCAGCGGCTGCAGTGCGAGTGCGGCGTCATGGCCTGCCTTCAAATAGTAGGCAAATCAGGTTAGAGTCCAGGCAAATGCTGTGTCGCCTTCTGGGCCGGATCAATGGCTGGCTTTGTTGTGAGGTGCAGACCGTATTGGTTGGACTATATGGTGCACTTACAATCCTGTTGTTTTACAGAAATGTTTACATGTTTACACTGGTAACTCGACTTGCAAACTTGAAAGTTTCAGAGTTACAGAGTGCGTTTTGGAGAACACATTGTCTCTAGTTACAAAATATGTTTCAAGAAACGAATGGCCAAATTTTGTAGTGACAAGATTAGGCAAGTCTTTTTCTCAGCACTAGCTTGCGTAAATCATACGAGAGTCCAGGTGTGTAAAAAAACACCTGTGTGTTTGCATTTCTACATCGGAGCGAATGACAACTGAACACATCTGCCAAATTCTACTTTCTGGAATTTCTATTATAACCAAATATCGCCGTCAAAAGGGCTGGCTTTGTTGTGCGGTGCAGATCGTGCTTGGACTATATGTTGCTCTTACAATCCTGTCATTTTAAAGGAACCGTCTACACTGGTACATCGACGTAAACTTAAAACTTAGAGTTACGATGTGCGTCTAGGAGACACATTGTCTCTATTTACAAAATATGTTTCAAGAAACGAAAATCCAAATTTTGTATCGACAAGATTAGACGAGTCTTTTTCTCACCGCTAGCATGCAGGGAGACGAGTCATTTCCTCCATTTATCTCCGTTGTCATTATGGCAAGTGGATCAACATTTAAAATGTTTTATTACTAGCTGCCTCTGCATTTCTACATTACAGCAAACGCCGAATTTCTACTTTACTCTCTGTGAATATGGCTACACCAAACACCAAACTTTACACTGATTTCCAGGCAATAACGGAATCGAAAAAGCTGTACATTCAAATCTTGATCATTAGCGGATGTTAGTCCCCTGCTCTTGTTTGTTCCGTCGGGATCACAGTGTTTTACCAGAAGACTGGCAGCACGTGAGCGTCTCCAAGCATATTAGCATGTTCACGTTAGCGCAGACGCTCTTCAGCTTGTGAGAAGCCCCCATTGCTCTCTGGATGGAGAAGTTGTCTGGGGAGGAGAGGAAGGAAACGAGTCTGAGCGGTGGGACTGGGGGAGGGAGATGGTTTTGATAAGGGACTTTTATTCATCTGACGGATGAAGGGGGGTGGGTGGCGATGATGTCATTTCCTTCTGGGGATTTTCGGGACATTCACACCAGCGTGCACGTCTTTGTCATGTCCGCCTTTCTGTTAAGTCAGTCGCTGGTTTCCGTTCTTCCGATGTCGATGGCTGTTATTTTCCCAGCCGCGCAGGAGAGTCGGGGGCTTCGGCTCTGAATTGTTTGTGCTGTCAATCACAGTCGGCACAGTGATTAAGACCCGACTCTGCCTTAATGAATGCAAATTGGCACATCTGCTTCTGCAAGCTAGTTGGCCAGACTGTTCAATTAGCGTGATTGATCAATTATCTCCCTCGCGGTGATGTGAGGAAGCCGGGAGAACGACATAAGAAGAAAAGGATAAGAAACAGTGCAAGGAGAGAGTGGTGTAGGGAACACTTTGCTCCGAATCCCTCAAGTCTGCCGACTGCAATTTGTATTTTAGATTTGATTAGACCAAATGAACAGTGATGGCTGGTTTGTCAGGCTCAAACATCAAGCGGCTTATTCGTAAATTCGCCTTTGACAAGAGTAATGAAAATCACGACTGTTTTTCTAGAGAAGTACTGGATTGGTGCGTTTAGCGGAACTCAATACCGTGCCAAGCATAATTTGTTGGTTTTGAAGCACAGATTAAGATATAAACATTACAGTTATTTGACAGACGCTTTTATCCAGAGCGACTTACGGGATGATCCGAACGTGATCAGGTTCATGTGAGATATACCGTATTTATGCGAACGTAAGCACCCCCCTGATTTTTCATTCACAAAAAAACAATAAATATGTATGTATTTTTTTTACTAACGTTTCTGGTTCAATTACGTTATTATTCTCTTAAAAATATTTTTTTTTGCCATCGACAGAACATTTTTTTCTACAGCGTAGCCCTGTTGATTAAGGCTGGACCCTAGCATCAGCACTGCTCCATCGGCGTCGGGACGGTCTAGGAGACGGATTGAATAGTCGTGGATAGTGAAGTCCACTTCCACGAGTCAATCGTGACGCGATGGCTCCTAATGCAGGAACACCCAGACTCTCTCTGCACGTCATCTGTTGTTATTGGAAAGGCAATCGAGAGACAAGATCTCACACTTATTATTTTTATCGTTTTGACCTACTCCTTATTTCACCCGATTATGTCATTGTTTAAACATTGCAGTCTTGGTTAGGTCATCTAACAGTCCAAGCTCCGCTGAAGCTGGAATGCTTTAATCCACAGCGATTTACAAGACCTTTCAGTCGGGATCCAAAAAGGAAAAACACAACGTAAAAAATAGTAGTTAGGTCAAGATGCAATAAACAGCAATGATAATGAGCATTATATAAGCATTAAACAGACAAAAAGCAAACAACAACAAACACAACGGAGCAGTGGACGTCGTGGTTGGTGGATCACTGTATGTGACGAGCTGTACAGTCAGAATACAGAATACGTAATGCGTCCTAAACTGACCTTAAACTGGAGGAAACTGACCAGTCTGGAGTAGCTGTGGTCAGGAGGTGTCGCGTGAAGATCTCACAAGAGCCTGTGGAGAGGAAGAGCAAGATTATACACACTCGAACTACGATGGTGCTCTTCTGGAACACAAAGACGTCTCTGGCTTCCTCGTAGGGGTGGGCGGTAAACCGGTATTAACGTGAAAACCGGTATTGAGTTCTGTCACGATATAGATTTTGCAATATCGTGGATACTGTCAGACATTCATGAATTTAATTTGTATACATGTATAGAAACGCTTTAATACAGAATAACACATTTGTTTCGTCACAACTTTTAATGACGACAAGGAGACAAACACAGAAGCGTTGACTAATTAGTAAATCACACCTGCGACCGCGAGCAGCTCCGATGTCTGTGTACTGTGTCTTTAAGAGCGGCTCGACTAAGAAAGAAAACTGTAAAGGCGCTTGCAAAGTTGTTTTATATTTTTATCAAAGTCGTTTGTAAACGTTTGTTTCACGCGACTTCGAATTCACGCTCTGTCACGCTCGCGAGGTAGAGCAAGAAAGAAAGAAAGAGTGACAATGTAAACTATGTCTGTCTTTTCTCTTTCATTTTTCTATTAAACGCCAGGGCTACTACTTTGAAAAGACGTACTGTATTAAAAAATGACAGATGCTTATCCAGGTTACCACCTGCGTCTAATTTCTTTAAATAGTTACAATACAGATTTTGTGTACGTACTCCCCAATACTGTGATATAATACCGATACCGTCTGGACAATAGAAAATATCGTGATATCGCCCACTCCTAGTTCCTCGGGTTCTTGTGAATCTTCTGACCCGAGCGGAATACTGTGAGGAAGCTCTGGTCACTCGCAGTCACTGGTCGAGACATCATACTTGAGATAAATGTGTAATTAATGGTGTAACAGTCGCTATTAAGCATCTACGTCTTGACAAGTTCTTTCTCCTTATCTCTGTGTCCCTGTTTTGCAGCTGTCGGTTCTGATTTTCACACTGTTTTGATAAACTGCTTATTAAATCTGCTCTAATTTCCCTCATGATCTGTAACATATCACTTCATTTCTGAAATCTTCTCTTCTTTTTTTTGCAATCCCCCGGCTCACTCTTTACGGTCTCGTCTGCTGCCATCCGCTCGTTTATTGTGGAGTTTTCGACTCTTTACTCTTTATTGAGCTGTTCTCATATTAAAGTTCTTAAGTCAAATGAAAATATCAGCTGTATTGACATAAAGGATGGAATTTTCTTTACGGTTTTAGACGTACTGCGCCGTGTTATTATTATTAACTTTGCACTTTCTTTATAAGTCATTTTAAATATTATACTAGCCGTGTGTCATTTTTGAAGTTTTAATTAAGTTATGGCAAAAAATAAATTCAGAATTTAAATCTGGTTAAAAACTCTTGGTTATCCGTCTCTGTCCACCCATCCACTCATCCATCCGTCCATCCATTCATCCATCCTTCCATCTATCTATCCATCTTGTTCCTGGTTTTGCTACTACTGCTAACACACAATTACTACTCGAGTGCTATTAAAAGACCAAGGGCTGTTCAGCATCTCACTCTTTTATCCTACATGGGAGTGAAAATAAGTTGCAAGGAAGAAACGCAACTTTTTTAAGACGTTTAATAGTTTAATAGTAAACGGCTCAAACTGAGGCTGGCCAACACAATTGCAACATTTCACATTATTATTATTAATAATTATAGAATAAATAATTCGTATATAAAGACATGTATAAATGTATTTAGTTTTTGTTTATTTTAATTATATTTTTAAAAATTTTTTATCAATAATGAAAACATGAATGAATATTACTTAAATGCTCTTTCAGCACATTTTCCTTTAATGTACTTAGCTTGTCTTTATTGTTACATGTATGTTTTTCAAATTAAAATTAGCATTTTTTTTATTAAATTGGGTATGGTAAACATTAAGTGATTTGATCTTTGGTGATCCAGTGTAAAACATGTTATTGATTTCCAGATGTGTAGTAAAGGCTCGCTGTTTCACAGCACGGCGGCGGTCCTGATGCTGATGCTGATGCGGAGCGTGTCCTTCTTTATAGGACAAGGACTCCCTTTCCTCTGGGCTTTCAGTGGGAACAAGAGCGCAGCTTTTTCTCCGCTCTCAGCTGAAACAAAGAGCAACATTTGGTTTATTTTCTGGTAACCACTTTGCCCGGCCTGCGTCCCTGACAGCTCTCGAGATGTGAATTTGTGGTAATTGTTGTTCTTGTCTCTCTCTCACATGTGAAGTGTGACCATGTTGCTGTGGAAACGCTGTTTGGTGTTTACTTCACAACAGAAACTAGAGAGAAAAAAAGTATCCGCGACTCACAAGCCTTTCTGAAACACAAGTGCATCAGCAGACCCAGTGTTTCCCACACGAAATACAAAAAAATATCACTGCAAATGCACTGAAAAAAATCAGTCTAAAATCTAATTACCGTATTTATGCGAATTTAAGCATGTAAATTCAATTTTACACGCACGAAAGCTTGCGAGGTGCTTATAATCGCTGATTTCAAATACGCACGTAAATATCAGCGCCGATTTTTTCTTATTTCATGTCAGTTTTTTTTATTAGGAGGTTGCCTATATTTGCGTAAATACGGTAATTCAAGGGAAGAACCAATAATGAAAAACCATATAAGGTTAACTGAGATTGCGAGAATTTTTAAAAAGTCCAACTATTTTTTGAATGGCTTTTCTATTTCTGGGTCATGGGGAGCTGGAGCCAATCCCAGCAACTCTGGGCCTGAGAAAAGGACACACCCACTGGATAGGTGGCCGACCAATCACAGGGGAAGAATACACAATTCACAATCTACTCTTAAACAATAAACTATACATACAGATGATCAGACTCGTTTGCACGTTATATTGAACAGCGTATTTATAGTATTATTGTATTGACCGCTTTAATTTCTATGCGACCTAAAGTAGTCCTGTGTTTCACCACTAACTTTGTTCCTTCATAATCCCGAGCGCGTTCGAGTCGTGCCGAAGCCTGGCAGCGGCGAGTATCGATGAGCTGTTTCAATGCTCTTTGAGAACATTTCTATTCCCTTTGAGCAGGATCCTAGTTACCTGGTTACTGCCAAGAAATCCGCGTCTCATTGACGTCAGAGCCCCTGCTCGCCTTTCTTCCCCTCTCATTTTCTAACAAGACCGATATTTATGTATTTTTTCCATTTTAAAACCAGGCCTTCTTGAAGAGGCTTGGAAAAAAAAAGGGAGACAAAGCAACAAAGGGCCCAGAGCGAGGTGGGCCTTTGGTAAACATTAGTCTCCCGTGAAACTAATGAGGCGTGCTCTGATCTCAAGAGCTTGAATAGAGATGTGCTGAGTCTGAGTAAATAACGCCGCCGCTCGTCTCCAGCAGATGATTTACGCCGGCTCTTCACGGGCGTCACGTGACTCCGCGTTGTTTGCTAATGCAACCGGTGGCATCTCTACGTAGATGCTGGAAACGGTCAACTTAGGGCAGGGGTGGGCAAATATTTTGATTCGCGGGCCACATTGGGTTCAATGGTTACATTCGACAAAGGGGCTGGAGAAAAAAAAAACCATTTTGGATATGGAGGAAATGCAGTTGTACCTCGGTTAACAAATGCAAAATTCATAAAAATAAACCTGGCTTCGCGAACTTCGTCTCGGTGCAAAAACCGTAAGCGTAGACGTTTGATGCTATTTTCAGGCTTTCACATGGGGATTGCAGAGAGAAGGATAGAACAGAAATAAGTACTATGCGAATAGTGTCAAGACTCAATGATTTTTTGCGCAAAAATCAACATGTGTGTGCGATTGCTCTACTGAACTTCCACTATGGGTCCCAAGGAATCGCGGAAGAAAGCAGAAAAAGCGAAAATAAATAGAAATAAATAAATGCGAGAGCAAGGTTGTAGAATAAAATAACCATTGCGCTATGTAAGAAAATTATAAAGAAACACGAGGCATTTGTCTGACTGATCTCAGCGAAAGATCGGCTATATAAAAATATACGATTCTTTTACGTACATTTTGCGTAGATGGCTTTCGAAAATGTGCTCATAAAGAAAAGAAAATAAACCATAAGGGTTTAACGGATGTGAGACCCGGGCCGTAGTTTGCCCATGTCTGACTTAGAGCTAATCGGATGTCTGGACGACTTATTTTCGTTTAGTTGGTTAGTTGGTGGAGCAGTAGGCAGCGCTGTCATGTCGCAGCAATGACTTGAACATTTTGAAGCCGATTAGCTTGTTCTCCGTCTTTGTGTGAGTTTCCTTTGGGTCTCCAGTTTCCTCCCACAGTCCAGAAACAAGCAGGAGACTTTGAGTCTGAGGAGCATTTGAGGAGACATGCACGACCTTGTGAGTGAGAGTGAAAGTGTGTGTCACGCTCTGTGATTAGTCCCGCCTACAGGCCAAAAGTTCCTGTTATTGGCTGTGACCCAGAAATAATGAAAAACATGGCTGAATGGGTTGATGTCTATTGCACATTTGTGCAACACTTAAATAATACCATTTAACTCTTAATTTTTTTACTGTAGCCTGTGAGAGAAAAAGACTTGGCTCAAAGCCCATGTAAGTGCACAACAGTTTGGATAATGAGATCAAAATGGAGGTCAGGAGAAGATTAGATCTCGTGGCAGCGGTTCCTTTCAGCCTCTTTTGTGCGTCTATCTCTCACACGGCAAGGCTGGGAATCGTTCTTCCTCAACTTAACAAAACCTTCTCATGCCTATTTTCCCAGTTACCATCAGAACCAGTCCCTAGGCAGCCAGCGCGGAAAAGCTAATGGACGCGTCTTTTTTGGCTATTGATTGCGTCCAGCAGGAGGGGAAAGCTTCTCCGACACGGGCAAGCGTGATTGAACGTAATTCAATAAGAGCAAGAACGCGGCGGCCTTTCCTTCCTCTTCCTCTGCGTCTCAGATACCGTTGCTCGGGCACGTGTTTGCGGGGAGAATTCTTCTGCGATGACGTAGGGCGGAGCAGGCTGGGTAATGGCTTCGCGGCTGACGTGAGCGATGGCGTTTAGAGGAAGGTGCGGGTTTGCTGGTTTACACGCCGCCGCTCGCCGTGATGTTGTGCTTTCAATTAAAATTCCTTCACCTTCTGCTGCGCGGTGGCGGGTTTTGTGCCGGAGCGGGATCTCGATGTGATGCCGAGCGCCTACGGAAGGATCTCAGCGCGTCGATGCCGCTCGCGCTCTCGTTTTTTGCATACGCTTTGATTCATATAAGAGCTTCGCCGTGGATTTCACTTCAAAGACTTCTTTTCTTTTTTTTAAACGTGTAACACACAGTCTGGAAGTGTTAAGATCGCAAACGTCTGCTTTTACAGAAGGAAAATCTCCTCTGACATCATTTTAGGCGCTTGAGTTCGCTTCAGGTCGCAGTCTGCAAATAAATGGCAGAAAAATACGTTTAAAACGAGCCATTATAAATATGTTGGAACGTTCTCTGAATACCTGTCTATTTATTTCCGTGAAGCATTGGAACGTTTCGCCACCACCGTGACCTAATAAATAAACCAAGCTTCCTATACCACGTGCCCTCCCGTAGTGTTAATTTTGATAACGATTTTTAATTTAGTTTTAGTCATAGTCTATTGACTAAATCTCAGTTTTGTTTTAGTCCCTAATTGATTTTGAATTTTGTTTTTTGTTTTCGTCAAATTTTAGTCAACAAATTTTCACCACATTTAGTCGACTAAATTACAGTAAAGATTCAGTCAACGGAAATATAGGTGCTATAAATTCTAAATGTTTAGTAAAGTTGCTATGTCTATGAAATCTGAATACGTAGCTAACTATTAACATATAAATAATATACAAACATCTTACTTTTTGTATGTTTAAAAAAGGAAAAACATTTATTTTTAGGTTTATAAGTTACAAATGGTTGCACGTTGAAAGAAAAAAAAGAAGTTTCATATGCGGATGGCGCTTCAGGATGGTTGCTCCACACGCGGTGTACAGATAGGTTATTTAAGGTCGCTTCGAATGTTGAATTAATCCATTTATCTGACCGCTAGTAGACATTTTTGAAGACGCAAAATTGTCCTCGCCAGCTCAATGTGCTTTTACATGCCCCTCTGAAAGGATGAATGGATTTTGTCACAAAAGCCATTTTTGTTTAGTTTTTATTTGTTGACAAAAGTGTCAATAAATGTAGTTAAAGTTTTCGTTTTTATATATTTTTCGTCAGATAAAAACTCGTCCAATCAGTAGTCTCCTTATTTTTTCTACCGAGGCTGTGGTGAAGATGAGGGCTTTTGGATGCCGGAAGGCAGATGAAGGTGGTCCTGATGAGGCCTGTTCAGGGACAGAAGTATAAAGTGTTCCTCACAGACGCCCTGCTGCCATGTCCTGCCCTCTCTGCTTTCCTCCTCGGCCTTATCGGAACTCCTAATTGTCCTTATGAATATTTTAGAGGAGAGCTAGAAAGGAGGGTTGGTGCTGGTGGCTGAAGAGCCGCTATTGTTTCAAGGGCTTTAATAGCTAATGATCCCAGGCCAGAGCGTGGAGCTAGGAACGAGCTGATCCGTTTGGGAGGAAATAGAATTCCGACGTGCCACAGTTCTCTGTGAATTAATGATTCCCCACGTCAGTATTTCTCATCTGGTCTTAAGGTGAGAGAATTAATCTCACTGTCTCTAAACGTGAAACATCTCCATCATTCCTGTTTACAGCCAGATCAACTGTCTGGGAACATCTGCTTGTCTTTGAGTGAATGTTTGGTGAGGAAAAGTCGCGGAATATTTGGGATGTTACTGGGTCTTTTTCTGCCTGGCAACACATGATGGCTGAAATTTTTGGCGCAGTTTTAGAACCTTAAAAACATGAGAGGTGCTTATACTAATTTGCATAATTGACATGGCAGTGGCTAAACCACATAGGAAGAAATAAAAATATCGTATATTTCGAATTTTCAACGCTCAAAAACTTGGGGTGTGATACAAACGAGTTCAATGTGTCATTGTAGAAAGAGTCAAAAATGAAGAACACGAGCAAGGAGTAAAAAAAATCCAAGGAACAGACACATCAAAATGCTCTGTCACTACACAGGGGATAATAATCCTTCGCTACGACCCTCTTCACGCGGCGTCGGATAAACAGAGAACTCGACGAGCCACTCGACTTTTTGTTGTCTTTTATTCAAGTAAAACAATATCAAAAGGATACAAATCACAAGTTGGACTTGTTATATAAAGAAAAAAATGGTATTTTTAAGAGAATATTAACGTAATTTAACCAGAAATGTAAAGAAAAAAAATTCTGGAATTTTTATTTTGTGCCTGAAAAATCAAGGAGGTGCTTTTAATCGCTTAATACGGTAAATTAAATACAAAAACATGGGGAACTCGCGGCCTGCGACCTAACGCTGCAGCGTTGAAAACCCAGATAAAACACATATAGGGACTTGAAAACAAGTTTAAAAGAAGTATTTTTAAGAGTAATTAAGTAATTACCCAGAAATTTTAGGTTTCTGGAAAGTCAGAACACCAAGAAAGTAATGAGGTGCTGAGACGTTCACCTGTTAATCGAATTTTTATTGTGTCCCTGAAAAATCAGGGGTACGGTAATTATTTGAGATTTATGGACCACGTGTAATTAACATCCGTTTGTTATTCAGATCTGTTTAGGCTTTCATAGAAACAGACGACAAATAGACCCCAACTGCCCTGGAAGTGTGGAAAGAACTACTAAGCTTGCGTCAGAAGCTCTAGTCTAGTCTAGTTGGTCATCAAGTGTAGTTTGCAGGACATGTGACATCTGGAGAGATTCATGGTGGACCGATCATGGGGCTTCAAACATCTGAGGGGTTTTTCAAAAACAACTTCCTCTTAGACAATAGCCCAGAGAGAGGAAGGACAGACATGATGTCACATCCTGTTTTATGATTCAGTAGCACCAACTTGTATTACTTTTAAGTCCCTTTCTACCGAAGTACAAATTAACATCCTAAAACAACAGAATGCACCTTTTACTTGTATTTTATTTTACATTCAGTCTCGTGAATGCACTTAAGACTGATGGAGTTTGCAGTTTCGGCGAAGCAGGCGGAGCCAATAGCTGCGGACCTCGAGCTCAGAGTGGCGTTACAACATACAACACTCCTCGAGAAAGACGAACAACATACGTGTCAATTCACCAACACAAAATATAACATTTTTGATTTATTGTCTTGAGGGTGAAAAGTTTGATGTAACTCGGGCTTTACTTGCATGTAACAAGTAATATATTCCTGAAAATCCAATTAATAATACCTTACACTACTGTGTTACAGCAAAAACTAATATATTATAGTAATTTGTTACTTTTGTTTTGCGTTACTCCCAACACTGCACACAGATCCACTACACACTTTAGTTTTGCAAACAGCGTAATTCCAGCTATTAATTCTCCATCAGTCTCATTTTCTCATCCCTACCAGACAAAGTTTGTTGGTTTTAAAATTTGAAAACTACAAAATACCAAAAAAAAAAGCCCAACTACATAATATGAGAACGTGTCTGCGTGATTCTGGTCCTTCAACCAGTCCTGCTGTGTGTAAAGAGTGAGACGAGGGTCTGTGACGTGGACCACCTGCACGAGGCTGGTGGTGATATATTAAGGCGCTGTGATGATGTCACTGGAGCTCGCGCTCGATTCTTCACAGCTCGGCAGGAGCTCAGAGATATGGAGATGTCTGCTGGAAATGAGGTTAGGAGAGATTACGCCAGCCGCTTCCATTCCGAACAAGCGCCACCGTGCTTCCATTCTGAACGGTGCAGAACCAGCCTCGTACGCCAAAGTGTCCAATTCAAAACGAATCGGCAGAACCTTCTGATCCGTCGTCTTCTTCCGGGATCGTTCCTGTACTCGTCTTCCAAACACACAGTCGTGAAACACACAGCTCTCCACCCTTCAGCACCACCATCATCATCTTCATCATCCACTCTTCTTCTCTCTCCCTTCTTCGCGTTCTGCTTTGTTCAGAATGCTTTTAGAGTTGAGTCACATCTCTACTATTGATGTGATAAGTTGCAGTATATCGAAAGATGCAGTGGATGTGAAGTGTTTGTCCGTGGTGTGTGTCACGGACGTTTGAGATCCGGAGGTTTGTTTGTGGTGTACAGTGAGTGGTGTGTTTACTCGCCCTGGTGTCGTGACCGTCTTCTCTGCGAGCGCTGGTTCCTGCTGTCCCGTCTCCAGCCGTTTGGGACATGCTGAACACATTACACAATGTGAACGTTCGGCTCCTTTTCCAGAAACGCTTACGCCAGCACTGCCCACTCTCTCTCACACACACACACACACACACACACACACACAGAGTGAGCCACCCATTTCCAAACTGAATAACAATAACACAGCGTCATAGCGAGATTTGGTCCGAGAGTCTGTCGTCGTCAGTTTGTGTCCTGTTGCTAGTGGAACGTGTTGGTAGATCATACCAGAGTTAGAGAGAGAGACACACAGAGAGAGAGAGAGAGAGAGAGAGAGAGAGGGAGACAGAGATAGAGATAGAGTTAGAGAGAGAGAGAGAGAGAGAGAGAGAGAGAGAGAGAGAGAGAGAGAAGTTGGTCTGGGATTTGAACCTGAAGCGTCTGGTTGCACGTTTACCTCTCTAACCATTAGGCCAGATGCCATTAGCTAAAGATCAAGATCATAGACGAGTAATACGTAATTCAAATGAATCATCCATTCATTTATTTACAGAACCGCTTTTACATTTCTGGGTCACGAGGATCAGGAGCCAATCACAGCAGCTCTGGGCCTGAAGGCGTGGCTGACCCTGACCAGGCCTCGGACAAATAAATCATTTAACATTGAGATTTAGTTCTTTAATTTAATTGTGGTTTTTTTTCACCACATGTCCGGCAAACACAGTTTGTAGTTGTGTGTACGCTAATGGGCTAATTTCATGTTTTAGTTTTAAACTCTTCACGTTTTAGTTATTTTGTTGTTGTTTTTTTTCCCACGAAAAACACAATGTTCTGTATTTATTAAGAAAAACATGGAAGAAAAACAGACACTTCAAACTTTTAATTGATGTGTACCGCTTACATGTGAGACCAAAATTGACAGAGTATTTTTAGTGCGTTTTACACTGACCTTAAAAAAAAAGAAAAGTGTGAATACCGTCGACCTCAGAGGGTTTAGAGTCTGAGCCACGTAAACACTGTGCCGTCCGCCTCAAATCGCTCTGTTTACGTGCGTCGCAAAGTTCTGATTATTACGTCTATGTTAGTGAACACAGCTGCGCATTTTGAGAGCTGGAAATGTTTGAGTCCCCGTCAGCAGTCTGTCCAGACTCTGCCCACTCAGGCCCCAGCGGACGGGCGTGTCCCCGGGGTCCAGCGGCCCCGCCCTGCTGGCGCTGACCGCACCGCCACGTAATCAGCAGGTCGGGAGCTTAATTTGCAGGTCCTGATGGAATCTCTGGCTCTCCGAGAGAGAAAGTGCATAGTTTGTGCGGTAAACACGGCTTCTCAGAGAGGCTGGTAAACAGGAAATGACCCGGGAAGGCGGAGGAGAGCGAGCCACCTCTCTCTCTCTCTCTCTCGCTCGCTCCAGTAGTCCCAGTACAGCCGCCATGAGCCGCGCTCCTCTGCTGAATATTGTATTCCACTTAGGACGCCTGGCACTCTGCATCCTGTACGTCTCTGCACACGCGCTCGTGCGAGGAGTGTGAGTTCACACACAGTGCACTGTTCGCTTGCACGCTGTTTTTTTGTGTGTTGTTGTCGCTGTTGAGAAGTTGATAACGATCACAATCACACTCCGGCTTCGCGGAAACACCAGCAGCAGCTGCAGTCAGACACACCGGGCCTCAGTCGACTTGTTAGCGACACACCTTCCTGTCTGTCTGTCTCTGTCTGAGGTAATCTTTCTGTATATTCACCCTGTCTGAATATCTCCATTCCAGTCTGTCCATCTACAGAGATAGATTCAGTAGATAAGTGGATTGATGGACAGACACTTATAGACTTATAAAGGAGAGAAAGAGAGAGAGAGAGAGAGAGAGAGAGAGAGAGAGAGAGAGAGAGACCAATTGATAGACAGACAGATTAGAAAGACAGACAGGCAGACACACACACACACACACACACACACACACACACTAACGCAAAACTATCCATCCATCTGTGTGTGTGTAAGTATTATGTTGTTTTTATTCTAAACAATTATTACTATGAGCAGTACCTGGAGGTATTTGCGCTGGACTTTACATGTGATAGAAGGGATTCCCAGTGAATCGTTTGTCTATTTGCTGACGTCCCTGTTGTTTGTTGACCTTCCGCTTCCGTTATTTATCGCTTATGTTGGTAGGTTTGCTCGTGTCATGTATGTTTGCCGGCTCTGAAACGCTGGAATAAATAATAGAGCTCGGGCTCTTCTGTGTCTGTCTTCCAGCTGGGTGCCTCACCATAACTGAAAGATAATGAAATATGCATCGCTACACAAACGCGCAGGGTTTTACTCCGCCCTTTAAAAGTCTTTTTAAGGGGCGGAGAGGAAGTGACAACTCAGTTTCCTCCGTGAGGATTGGTGGAGCCGTTCTTACTGCCTTTACAATAGTGTGTGTTATTGTTTTGTTTTTTGTTTATTTGCTGGTGGTGTAAAGACAATATGTATATATTTATTGCCATTTCTGTCTGTTTCTCTCTCTCTCTCTCTCTCTCGCTCCATTTCTCTATCTCTGTCAGTTCCTTTGTTTAGCTTTTTTCCCCTTTCTTTTTCTCTCTCTTGCTTTTTTCTTTCTTTCCGTTCTCTTCCCATCTTTCTCTTTTTTTTCTTTTTCTCCTTTTCTATTTTTTTCTCTTTTTTAAGTTTCTCTTTATTTCATTTCTCCTGCTCTTTCTATCCATCCATCCATCCCTCCCTCCCTCCCTCCCTCTCTCTCTCTCTCTCTCTCTCTCTCAGGACCAAGGTACAGTAGTTGTGTGGCATTAATGAAGTGTGATGATGATATTGTTTAAACTAACGCTGCCTCTTTTTCATCAGAGCGAGTTGTGCCCTTCTCACAAAAAGACACTTTTTCTATCCTAGACACAGTTCTAAATGCCGTCTGTCTCTGTGTATGTGTGAATTTTCCAATTTCATTTTCAGAAATTAAGAAACAAAGGGCATAATGACTGTGCCAGTCCCGATCCAGATGACTGTTTCGGTCACAGTCCCCTCATGGACGACCGTTTCGGCAAACTAAACGAAGAGAGTGATTTAATATACAAGCGCTGTGGTGTAAGTACTGCTTCCTCCCTGCCTTTTTGTGTTGATCCCTCTTTTTATGTTGATGTTTACTACAGGCGCTTAACAAGAAAGAACACAGGGGCTGTGATAGTCCGGATCCCGATGCCTCATATGTCCTCACCCCTCACACTGAAGAAAAATATAAAAAAATTAATGAAGAGTTTGATAATATGATGCGAAGTCATAAAATCGTAAGTAAATGCAACGTTTTTGCTTGGCTTTGGCAGACAGGAACCCCCCCACCTCCCCTCTTTTTCATTGCCTCACCCTGCAACTTCTCAACAGTCCAGAACTTTCCCGCCATTGGAAGTCCACTTTCATTTCCGTATATTTTATTCCACCCCAATAAGATCACGTTGCTTGGAGGTGAGCGTATGTCGCTTCTTACAGATATAAACGCTTCTTAAAGACACGGAGGCCGTGGGTTCAAAACGCAGGAAGTTTAGTTCATTTCAGAGATAGCAGCGAGAATGTTCAGTTCACATTAAACCCGAGATTTTTGTTTGACTATTTACTCTGCAAACAGTTTACCAATCTCAAAGGTCAGAGCAGGTCAGGCGCATGTGACCTTGCGTGTGCTGGAGGCGGGGTTATGCCGTGATGTCACCGATCGTTACTCCTACCTGCAGCGGCGTCTTCAGCTCCTGCCGGACATTACTGCTTCTGGTGGACATTACTTTGTAGTAAACCTTAATTACATTATTTGTACACAAAATCTGTATTCATGGGGAGTTGTGGTACAGTGGTAGGGGACTTGGACTTGTGTCCAAAAGGTTGCCGGTTCGAATCCCCCCTACGACTAGTTCTACAACCAAGTGTCCTTGGGCAAGACACTGAACCCCACAAGCCCCCCGGGCGCCGCACTGTGTGGCTGCCCACTGCTCCGAGTTCGTGTCGGATGGGTTAAATGCAGAGAAAAAATTTCCCCACTGAGGGACTAATAAAGGTTGAATTATTATTATTATTATTATTATTATTATTATTGTAAGTTTATTTAAAAAAATTGAAAAAGCCTTTATCTGCCATTTTTAATACAATATGTCTTGTAAAGTAGTAGCCCTGGCGTTTATTCGAAAAATAAGAGAGAGACCAAGAGAGAGAGAGACCAAGAGAGAGAGAGACAGACAGACAGACAGAAATGGAGTTTTCATTTGTCACGCTTTCTGTCTTTCTTGCTCTCGCGTTGACGACAGAGCGTGAGTCTAAATCCGAACGTCACTTAAAACAAATGTTTACAAACGACTTTGATAAAAAAGATGTAAAATATTTTTCTTATTACTTTTTTTTTTTATTTTGTATTAAAGTGGTATATGCAAGTATAAAAATTAAATTCATGAATGTGTGACGTTATCCACGATACTGCAACTCAATACCAGTTTTCACGTTAATACCGGTTTATCGCCCACCCCTAGCAACTCGTATCTCAGAAAGCGTATGATTCACTCGCAGGTCAAGGTTATCATCGGTCATTATATGAAGGAACGGAACAACGGTGATCTTATTGGGTGGCGACCATGTGCATCTGACAGCGGGTGCCAGGCAGTTTTTGTTTTTTAACCACACGGAATGCACCAGAAGGACTGTGTAGTGGTCTGTGTCATTAACACACTAATTCCCACTAACCGGCTCGCTGCACTGTTAAACCAATGGAGTGCGCTCACTTTCTGCTCACGTTCACTCTCTGGAAACCTCAGCGTACAGTCAGCAATGCATTGTCACATGTCGCCGCCAGTCCACTTCTGTCTTATAGTGTCTTTCTACAAAGTAGCCAAAATAGCTTTTTTCTGATAAGAATTTTATTTGATTTTGAGTTTTTTCTAGTATTAACAGACAGACAGATACAAAGAGACAGAAAGACAAAGACAGGCCAACAGACAGAGAGAGATACACAGATAGACTGACAGAGAGAGACAGAGACAGAGAGAGAGAGAGAGAGAGAGAGAGAGAGAGAGACTGGGACAGACTGACTGAAACTTTGAAAGACATAGATAGAGAGAGAGACAGGCATAGAGAGAGAGAGAGACAGTCAGTCAGTCAGTCAGACAGACACATATATACATCGATAGACAGACAGAGAGAGAAACAGACAGACATAGAGAGAGAGAGACAGACAGAGACAGACTGACCGATACATCAAGAGATAGAGATGGAGAGAGAGAGAGAGAGAGAGAGAGAGAGAGAGAATCAGACAGAGAGACAAACAGATACATTGATAGACAGAGAGAGAGACAGAGAGACAGACAGACAGACAACCTAACAGAGAGACAGACAAATGAAGCTCCGTTACAGACTAGAAAAAAGTTATGTAGAATTGCCTACACACACATGTAAGTACATAAGTAAAACAGTGTGTCATTTCTGATAGTTAGAGTGTGACTAAAGCAGATCTAGATGTCAGTTGTGCGGCGGTGATGAAGTGCAGTGCTGACTGCAGCCGTGCTCTTCTACAACACTCTCACACATCAGACATGCGCATGCCTTTGTTACTAAGTTATTACACGATGCTGTTCTGTTTATTACACTGGACCTGGTCAGGATTGGTGTTGGGAGCGTCGTAAAACCTGCTCCCAGCAGGAGAATTGTTTTCCAGGAGTTTTTCTCCCTTTATTCCGCCTTTTTTTTTGTTGGACAGCCCAAGGTGATCCAGATCTCCCTCCTGAGATTACACTTTCCTACCCCGGCAATCTATCTCCTGTTTTCCTCCATTGTATGATAAAAGCACCAAAGCTCATGGGTCATCTTTCACTCCGCTTATAGGCCCGGAGAAGATTCACACGGCGTTCCATTATAGGCCACTCTCCACGAAAAATCTCTGCTAAATGCATTTCAAGCAGCGTTTGTTTTCTCTCGTTTGTATTTCTCATCATACACGTGTGTTTTTTTCTGTAGACAGTCCCTCCGGTTTTTAGCAGAATTTAATGCTGAATCAATAAAAAAGCTGCACGTTTTTTTTTACGCCGTCTTCTTAAATTGACACTGTCACCTCATCGACATGGTCATCGGCCCGCCAACCTGCTGTGAGAAACACGTTCAACGTAACGTTATAACAATCTGATCAATTTAAAAATGACTTGTGTTTTGTGATATCGCTCTGCCAAAAAATCCACGTGAAAAACGGGAAAATCTAAATCAAAATGAGTAAAAAAGAATTTAACCAAGTTCAATTGTCTGCCAATGGGGTGAGAAAATTGGTAAGACAGCTTGAAACATTAAAATTTGATTTGTTTCTGCATTTCAGTTCTTGTTCTCTTTGGCTTTAATTTCAAAAGTAGCTAGTTTTAAAAATTGAGAAATAATGTGTTCTTAAAATGAAAAATATTCTCTTGACATTTCTTGTTTCAGGAAAGTTTTCTTGAGTTTTGTCACGTACAGATTAGAGCCTCAAGATTCTGGATGAAATGAGAATCACAATTTTTTTGAATAAAGAATTGAATTTTTAAATAAGAATTTTTAGAATAAAGATCCCAATTCTTTTCACGTTTGTTTCTGGATATTTTATTATTTTAAATATTTATCAGGTTGTCAAACAGCAATATAATAACACTTGTTACTCTTTGCTTTAAATGTATATACGTGTAATGAAAAATATCATGTAATGTAAAAGTAATGTTGTGAAGAAATAAAATCACCATTAAACGTAATAAAAATAAACATTGCAAGGTACAGTTGACGATAAAATTCACATGCGTCCGGCATCATCACACCCACGCGGCGGCCCAAAATAGCACAGAAGTAATGCAAGATCATCTTTCCTTTATAATATTTAAATGATAACGCACGCCTAAGTTTCGCTCGAGCGAGTAGATCAGAGTTTGGCAGAATTGTATAAATACTGGATTAAGATCGCGAGGGGGTAGAATCAAGATCGCAATGTTTTAACAATAAATCGTGCAGCTCTAGTGCAGATATTGTAATGTACGATACAGGTGATAGTCAGCATTTAAAAAAATTCTGGAAATTACGGCAAAAATACGAAAAAAGTCAGGAATTTCTTTAGGGTCTGAATAGATAAACAGTATAGTCTGATTGTCATCTTTGTTAAAGTACATCCTTGATTCTGGGCGTATCAAATGAAATCAAATCATGTCACTTTTATTTGTTATGTCATTAGACAGACTATCTGTATCTCTCTGTCTCTCTATCTATCGCTCTCTCTGTCTGTGTCCGTCTCTCTCTCTCTTTTTCTCCCTCTGTCTGTCAATCTCTCTCTTTTATTCTCTGTCTTTCTCTCTCTCTCTCTCTGTCTCTTTCTCCCTCTCTCTCTGTCTCTTTCTCTCTCTCTCTCTCTCTCTCTCTCTCTCTTTCAAAGTGTAAAGCTCAGGTGCAGACTCCAGACAGTACAATAAACAATACGTTAGCATTAGCTTGTAGCGTGTTGACTTCTGGAGGATCTTCTCTGACGCGTGTGTGTGTGTGTGTGTGTCTCCTCAGCCCGCGGCCTTGCCTCAGCAGAACTTCTCCATGCATGTGGCCGTTCCAGTGACGAACCCCAACGCCATGTCCTACAACCCCGGGGCGTCTCTGGGCAGCCAGGGCCTGAGTGACGGTGCCATGCTGTCTCCTCCTCCTCAGGGTTCCCTGCACAGAAGCCTGGTGTCTGCCGGACCCCCGCAGAGACCCCCCAGTGCCGGCAGTGCAGGTCGGTGTTCTCTCCTCCTGTTCTAGGGTTTATCAAACTCTTGCGATGTAAGTGAAGGCGCGATTGGCCTGCGTTCTTCTGCACGAGCAGCTCGGCATTCGCAACCTCTCCGGAGAAATAAAGTACGTGTGATCGTGTATGAATTCGCTCACTGTTCTTTGTGTTTCACACCTTTCGTGCACGAGAGGAATCGGAAGCGAGATCAATTAGTAGGCTTCTGAAACTGGTCTCCATGACGACCACAGGCTTTAGCAGCGTGTGATACTTAAGATGGTCTGACAGCAGCAGCAGCTCCGGCGCTGGGCCGCACCAGCCCTAGTGTGAAGAGACAGACAGCTCCACCCTCTCTCTCTCTCTCTCACTCTCTCTCTCTCTCTCTCTCTCTCTCTCACTCTCTCTGTCTGTCTCTCTCACTCTCTCTGTCTGTCTCTCTGTCTCTGTTTCAATCTTTCTCTCTCTCTCTCTGTTTCAATCTCTCTCTCTCTCTTTCTCACTCTCTCTCCCTCTCTCTCTGTCTGTCTCTCTCTGTCTCACTCCCTGTCTATCTGTCTCTCTCACTCTGATGTCTATCTGTATCTCTCTCTTTCTCACTGTCTCTCTTTCTGTCTCTCTCTCTCTCTCTCTCTCTGACTCGGATGTCTATCTGTCTCTCTGTCTGTCTCACTCTGATGTCTATCTGTATCTCTCTCTCTTTCTCTGTCTCTATCTCTCTGTCTCTATCTCTCTCTGTCTGTCTGTCTCTCTTTCTCTCTCTCTTTCACTTTATCTCTGTCTCCCACACACTCTCTCTCTAGCCCTATCTCTGTCTATCTCTCTCTCTCTCTCTCTGTCTGTCTCTCTTTCTATGTCTGTCTCTGTTTCTCATTCTCTCTCTCTCTCTCTCTCTCTCTCTCTCTCTCTCTCTCTCTCTCTCTCTCTCTCTCTCTCACTCTCACACCTCTTTCACTCTCTATCTCTCTCTGTCTTAATGCAAATTTTCAAATTCACCCCAACACAGGTCAATCCCTTTCTTTTCGCGCCTTCTTTCTCTCTCTTTCAACCGTCTCCAAACTTTCCCTCTCTGTCCTCTCTATATACAGTATATGTACGAATATTCATGGTGGTACAAAAGCTGTACAGAATTCAGGGCATGTTTTAATTATAATTCCAGCAACGCTAGAGTAATTTCAAAGGTTGTAATGTGGATTAAAAACAATCCACTTAGAACTTCAAAACGTGAAGCCAAACGGTGCAGGATCGTAGCTTGATCCGTGTTGGGACGTTTGAAAGCAGAAAGCCACAGTGAGGTCGGGCACGTCGCTTCCTCTCGAAGATGAAAGGATACAGATGGGTAATCATCTCGTTTGGTGCATCTCATTAGGTGACATGCTGTGGAACCCCGGGGCTCACAGTGCCACGCAGGTGACTTCTCCAGGGCGATTGCACCAGCTCTGCCCGTCTTGTCAATAGTTTTGAAGGGGTTTCCTTTTTTCCCCCCATGATTAAAAATGATTGACACATGCCCTCTTTCTTTCTCCTCACGGAGCAGCTCCATCTTTATCCCTGCTACCCGTGCGACCAGGAAGTCGAGCCTGTCTGGAGAATAACTGGCATGTTCCGGGCGAGCACACCACCCCCATCACTCTCTTGATATTTGAAAATCTAGGCCAAAGTGTTATGAGCCAGTGATAGATGTTGAAGTGACTCTGTCCTTTATGAGGACATCAGAAGAATATTATCAAGGGTTTTCCGTGTCTCATTTGGCGAGGAAGAAGGAGAGAAGAAAAAAAAAAACCCCGAAAACGTGATTATCATTCAAAGAAAACTTCAGAGGTTGTGTCAGACGCCCCTTGAGCTCCACTTCCCGTCCCGACAGAAGAGCGTTTAGTTGCCGCATGTGTGGCTGTGTCACTGCTGACTTGTTGGTTTAGCGGGCGGGAGGAGGGGAGGTGGGCGGGCTCAACTGGTCACATGATGAGAGAAAATGGCGGCAGCTGCTGCTCAGTGTGTACACACGCAGTCAAGTCACCAAGGACGCGGACAAGGTCATGTGTCCAACTGTTCCTCCTTGACAGTTACAAATACCAGGGTTACCTTAGTTTTCCAGCGGGCCGCTCTGTCTATGTCAGTGCTACGTCAGGACTACTTTTTCACCATTACAAAGCACCGCAGCAGAGGAGCGTGACTGCTGGGACAACAGGCAGAGAGATGCATGCTCTCCCACGTGAACTTGAAGGCTCCTCTTGTCCTTTTCCTTTCCCCCTGTATCTTTCAATCTGATCTCACGCCGTGGGTCTTTCCTGGGACCGTGCCAAAGCTCACAAACCTGATCAAGGGCTCGACAGATGCAGATGTCCATGTGTACCGAGCACGGCAGGTTGCTTTCTTGCCGGGATTTTCCGTTTGGTTTTTTGGTGTCCGTGTGTGGTAAACGTTAACTGGTGTCCAGCTGCTGATTCAGACAGGCAGGTAAATAAGCTCAGCGTTTCCTTTAAGGCCTCAGCCCGCTGCCTGCATCCGTCCAGTCTTCCTCAAGTTTCCTTCCTCCCGTTGACAGGTGCATCTGTTTTCCTGGTCCACGGAAGCCTGCTGCATTCCTGACCCAGCAGAACCTTGCAAACATTCAGAGCATGACATCCACTTAGGCCGTTGTCCTATTGTGAACTGTGGACAGAGAGGAAAGTGGCCAGGTCTGGTCAGCCATTCTTGCAATTTGTGCTTTGAGATGGACCATCCAAACAGTGACATGAACACACACACCGTCATACTTCACAGTGTCATACTCAAGGACTCTTCGTTTGCGATACCTACCGCTCCGGGATTTGAAGGTCTGGTCTCCAACTGGCCTGGTCTTGAGAGGCCTTGAGGTCTTGTTTACCACACACAAACACTTGACTTCAGTAAACGCCATTGGAGATGATTCTGACCGTTGTGTTTGCAGTATCAGCCGATAGCAGTGAAATGATGGTCTGTGTCCAGAAGTGTCAGGCCTTTGGCTGGCTGATCAAATGTGCAGCTGTTGTTTGTTCCAAACAGCCTCGACCAGAGGAGCCACGTCTCCTGTCAGACGGCCGTGCCATCCATTCTTCTGATTAAAGCACTGGGGCTGCAGACACATCTCGGATCACATGCTTCTGCAGACAAGCCTCCTTTTCGCAAGCAGCCTGGTGTCGCCTGGTTGAGCGTAGTGGAACACTGTTCACCGGTTCCGCCAAAAGAACAATGGACTTCCAAGTCTTATTCCAGGCACAGGCATCACACTCCACTCTTCAGGGGAAGAAGGCTTTTTCAGCATGTTGACTTACACAGCTGGGGTGCAAATGAGCTTTTTCTGTTTGTGAGACATCTTGCTCTCGTGATAGAACGCTTTTCTAAAGCAGTCTGTTACCTAACTCTCTACAGTTGCTTGAGGTTAGGATGAATCATCCGCGCGGTGGAAAAGATTGGCTTCCTTTTCTCTTTGCTTTTCTAACACGCCACAAATCCAGCAAAGTGTTTGGATATGGATTATGTCCGTTTCAGATTTTCACTTCATTGCGTGGGGAACAGAAGGCCCGGTTCCTGTCATATTACCCAGATCTGTGTGTTGACGGAGAATCTTTGCCACAAAGACGGGAGAACTTTCTTCCCTTATGGCGCTGTTTGTTCCCATCAAGCAGCAAGATTGCTTTGACGGAAATGTTCTTTTAATTAAAATCGGAAATCCATCCGTAAATCCATGTCCTGTACCTCTTTTTCATTTCTGGGTCACGGCGAGCTGGAGCCACACATTCACACTTTCACTCACGCCAATGGACAATTTTTCAAACTCCAAATCCTGCTTGTTTTTAGACTATGGGAAGCAACTGGAGACCGGTTGACCAAACTTTGAGATCCACTATGTGCTATTGCGCACAAAGAGGAAGTGATGCAAATGTAATGGTTCCAGAAATGCATCATTTGTTTTTTGATGAGACCCGATTACCGCCGCCATCCCATGATGCATCTGAAAATCATTTGTGAATGTGCTGCAGTCGTTCAAGAATGGTTCTGCCTAACCTGTGATTGTTGGAAAGCGGCGAGTTCTGTCTGTTACGCAACAAGCCCACAGAGCTTCCGTCATTAGTGCTGGTCAACTGCACCGGCTTTTGAGGAGCAATTACAAACCCTGTTTCTCTGAAGAAGAACCTGATTTTAACACAAGCAGTTTGAGCGAAACACCCAAACACAGTGTTTTTTTTATTTCCTGTTCCGTGCAAATTCCCAAGTCGGCGTTTATTTCTGTACAAAACACTCTCCAAGTGGAATATGAATGGTAATATCTTGGCACCATCAGCTGGAACTCTTCGCCCGCTCACATTGTTCATGTGCACGATTTCCGGAACCTAAACAATATGGTCGGACCACGTTAAAGAGGTGCTGTTCTGCCTCATTAATTAAGACTATAATTAGAATTTGGACTCTGCTCCTCTTAATCTATTAGGGAGGCGACGCTTTGATTCTGAAATCCATTAGTCTTTCCTCATTCATGCGTACTCTGGCCCTTCCAAGACACTCCGTTGCTCATGCTAATTGTGACTTATAAATTGATAGGATTTACGTGGTGCTTTTTATCAAACAGCCGTCCCCTGAGACCATCCCAGTTATTTGTTCTTGTAAAAGCAGGTTACAACACTGCAGAAGACCATGCTTTACACATCCAGCTGAAAGCGAGCGAGTTGAGACTTCATCGTTCAGACAGGAACGTGAACGATCTCCTCCGTCTTCTCTTTGTGTTGGTACGGAATGGTTTTCTGTCTTATTCATGATCTGTCAAGACCATAAAAAGAAGCCGGTAACAGCTCAGACCCCGAGCAGCTTAGTTCTCAGCAGGACCTGGGTTACACATTCTGTTTCCACACACACACTGTGTTTCAGACATCGAGATTTTTGCTTTGTACTGAAGATGTGCAAGTGTTTCTGATTCACTTAAGGAGCATTTAAACTAGAGGTGTCAAACTCATTTTCACTGAGGGCCACATCAGCATAATGGCTGTCCTCAAAGGGCCGAATGTAACTTGTAAATGTAACTAAATGTAATCAAATGTAATGTAAAATAAATGTAACTACTCCTTAATGTTAAATAACTTTTTTTATTGTAACCTACTCAAGTGACAATTGCAGTTGCGTAGAAAATCTACATTTGCTTGTTGCTGCTCTAACATAAACCCTTTAAAATGTTGTCAGCTTATGAAAACCCACATAACTACATTAACGAAGGCTACCGTAGTTGCTAATGTAGGGAATTTTTGTTTTTGGTATTTATTTTTTGTTATTTATCATTAAAATGACCTCTGGCCTCTGGGCCTTGAGTTTAACATAAGTAACTTAAACACTCTTTAAACACTTTAAACACTATTATTTGGACCAATATTGTCGACCTCTATCATTGTAAGTAACTGGACAGTCTATAAAAACACATTTTTACAATACAGTTGATTCTGATGAGTCAGACTAGCTGCTTATTTGTACCAAAATTATGCCTAAAATCATAGAACATGATTGAATAAGTAAAGAAGCACAAGGATCCGTCTCAAGAAGGAGGATCAAGCTCATTTAGAATATCTTGTACGTTTGTTTTTCAATGAACAAAGTTGCTAAGCTGCAGTAGATGTTGGTTGTTCATCACACGTGTGTGTTTGGAAACAATAAAGGTCATAATTTTCCTGTCCGTCTCATTGTGTGAGCAAACGACCCTCGATTGTTGGCGAATATTTCAAGGGGAAGTGTGAAGCGTCTCGCCAGCGACGTAACTCTGCAGATGGTGGAGAAACATTTGCTACGTTGTGACGTCCATGAGAAACCTGTATGTATATATAGATCTCTATAGCATATGGGTGCGAGGTCAGTCAGGTGCAGTGATGATGGATGATCCCGCTCTTCCTCGTGTGGTGACCTCATCATCACGCCGTTCACTCTGCATACCGACACGCTATTATTTGCCAAAACAATACGCTCCTCCGACTCGCCGTTTTTGGGTCATTGCAGCATTTGTTAACATTTAGCGCGCGGATTTACAAGTCATTTGCTCTAGATTCCGAAGGGAAAAGAAGAAATACAGGAGTAACTTGAGTTCACAGGATTGAGTTTGGCACAGAACAGATGTGAAGGCGCTGTTGATGCCTCACTGACGTCTGGAGACTTCTTCTCCAAAATGGCAGTTTAATTGTCTTTGGTAGCGGTGAGTGACTTCAGTCGGTGGTAATGACTTCCCTTTTTAAACAGCTCAAGTCACACCACATTTGTTAAAAGCCATTGCTTTCTTCATCCCGGGACACGCCGAACACCGACACAACAAAAGGCTCATCAATTTCAGAATTGATGGTGTATTTTTGTAAATGTGCGTGATAATTACCACGGCCTTATTAGAACTTCTCCAGAGGGATGGGAGATATTGTAATGGCACGCCGTCAAATCGCCCGGTGGCTGTTGGGGATTGGTCGATTAGTTCACAATCCCATGATGCTTTCTTCTCCATCCATGTGTGTCTCAGCAGGAAATGGCTTTATTAACCAGAGGGGCTCACCGGGGCTTCTGGGTACCCCCAGCGGGAACGGACTGGGCAAAATCATGCCTGCAAAGTCACCGCCACCACCAGGGGGCAGCATGGGCATCGGCAGCCGCAAGCCGGATTTGAGAGTTGTCATTCCCCCATCCAGCAAGGGCATGATGCCCCCACTGGTGAGTATGAGACACTGCACACACACACACACACATATTGTTAGATCCAACCCACAGCCGTCGACAACTGAAGAATTCATGTACTTTTTTGGCAAAATTCAAGAGTGAGGAAAGTGCCCAAGTCTGACTAGTACCGTTCGAGGAAATTGCGTCCTGCCTTCAAGCATCCGAACGGTGAAGTGAAAACACACACTTTGCTCAACCTGCTGGTTCGCGATTCAAACCGGCAACCTTCTGAATCCCACCGCTGTAGCCCTGATGCAGGTCCCGACATTCCGAACACGAACAGTGACGTCTCACCGAAAGCAGGTTAAATTACTCAATGAGCAAAATATAGGCACAAAATATGGGAGATTCAAGCTCCTTGACTTCCTGTATTATTCATATCGAAATTAAAGGGGCTCGCAAATGATGGTAATTAAGGTGGAGGAGCTCTGGCCACAGTCTGCACCCGCGGCTACTCGGGCCTGTCAGCCTCATTAATCACCAAACCACAGAACAGGAATATTAGTATTATCAGGGTTAAAAAGGGAAAGCGATGGCTTCTGTTTTACTGCAGAAACGATCGTGCTCCGGCTGTATTTTCTTTTTTAAGCATTTGGACTTCCTGTAAATAAGTTTCTTTCCTAGCATCTGGATGCACTACAGGCGCTATTAGGAAGACATACGGCAAATATACATCACTTGTCTTTATGCATCTTCAGCAGAAGTGTCCTATAATGTGTGTGAGTGACGGACGTAAAGCGCGGCCGAGAGAGGGACGGCAGACAGGCTGTCATTAGAACATAATGGTATTAAATTAATCACTCGGCAGTGTGACAGAGTGGGGATGAAGCTTAATCAGAAGCCCAGAGTGTGAGCCAGATAATATCTTGTCGCCCTTGTCGCGTCTCCCCCTGTTATTGATTGAGTGCCGGTATTAAGACGCCGCTGGGCCGGACCACCGGGGGCAGTGTCACTGTACTTTGTAACTTCCTGCTGTCAGTTTGCGTTTGTGTTGTGTTTCTACGTAATTCACAGGGGCGTTCGCTTCAGATACAGGATCTTTGTCTGGGATTTGAACCTGTAGCTGTCTGGTTGCGAGCTTTAAGCCTGTCAGGAACCTGTGGCTCGCGGGCCGTGTGTGGCTCTTCTGACTGCTGCATCTGGCTATATGACGTATAATATAATAGTGTTAAAAATATAAAACATTCTCTTGTATTTCAATTAGGGCTGTCAAAGTTAACGTGTTAACTCATGTGATTATTTGACATTTTACAGTTCTATACATTTTACACTTTACACTATATTCAATATTAAAAGCTTCTGTTTTTTAATTGCGATTATCCGCAATACATTGTGATTCATTTGTGCAATTGAAAAAAAAATGTAACGTTTGACAGCATTAATTCCAAGCCATTCATTTCCTACCACTCATGTTCATGGGTAATGTTAGCCAATCACAGCTGTCCTTGGGACAACATGACAGTGGGGCAGCAGTATTGGATGATGCCTAATGTCGTTGTGATGTCATGAAGTGAACATCCCTCCTTTAAAAAATGTACATTACTCCGCTACTGTAGAAGAAGCTAGGGTCAGTCAGAGTGACGTTTGCCTTATTTCTACCGCAATTCATCGCTTAACAGCGTCATCTAAAGCAATTAGAGACGTTGAGAGACGTATTGTGTACTGCCTTTTTGGTTTTACACAAGTGCATACGTTTACTTGTTTATTTTATTTTTTTGTTTAGTAATTAGTTAAGCATAGGTTACGGCTCTCAAGGAGGTTTTTTTTTTAATCTATGTGGTGTATATTGCTCTCTCAGCTAAAAAGGTTCCCGCTCGCTCTAGGACACTTTGGTCATGTCTAGGATTTGAACCTGCTACCTTTTGGCAAACCCTCAGTTTTCCTCTCACAGACACGAGGTGCTTCAAACTAGAAGATTGACAGCACAACTGGAGATGGACGTTTAGATGAGCGACGACGGCACCGCGGGTTGAGCATCAATCGGGCAACATTGTGCATTTAGTGGCGAGTCATTTGACTGGTGATTTGAATGCTACTCTGGGATTTGCATTTCCAGTTACGTTGCATGTGACCCCAGACAGCGTTAGCCTCACGCTTCAGTCGCGGGATTTGAATAAACGAGTTTGTAGAGCCGCGTCACGTGACCTCCTGTGTTTGTGTGTTTGTTGGGAGCAGAGCGAGGAGGAAGAGATGGAGCTGGTGAGTTCAGCGAGCTTACTAACATGAAGACGGCCTGAGCTTCTGACCCTCGCCTTCTCACACGCATGTGGTTGGGAAAAGAGTGTTGTGAAATCCCTAACTCCCCGCGGACCTCATCATCTGCCCGATGACCCCGCATCAGATTCAAAAAAATTAGAACAGTAAACAGCCAAAGAACGTAGAGTTGGATATTAGTGATGGCAAGTTCGATTCTTTTAACTGACCTGGATCTTTAACTCTTGATCAGTTAAGTGAATAATTCGTTTCGAGTTCTTCGTTCAATTTTTTTTACAGAATGCGGCCTGTCTCTTGGCTGTCACGAATGAATGATCCAAAAACGTCTGTTTGAACAAACTGCGAGCCTGCGAATTACGAATTGTTCCCTGAGGAGACTCTTTCATTTCGAGTCTTACAAAATATTGGTTCATTTTGGACGAATCGCTCAGCAGCGCCACATCACTATTGGAGATGACTCCCGTTTGTACACTGCAAAACACGAGAAAATAATAAACAAAATGAGTAAAAAAAAATGTAATCAAGTAAAACCATCTGCCAATGGGGTGAGAAAATTTTACTTGATAAGAAGACGCTTGAAACAAGACAAAGAATCTTTTTAGTTTCTGATTAGGTTTGTTTCTGCATTCCAGTTCATGTTCTCGTTGGCTTTAATATAAGAAAGTAGCTACTTTCTTAAATTGAGAAACATTGTTCTTAAAATAAGAAACATTTCACTTGACATTTCTTGTTCCAGGAAGTTTTGTGTTTGAAAAATGGCCCAATTTAGTGTAAATATCATCAAAATAGAATTTTTTCCAAGAAAGAAGATTCAAGGCCTACATTCTTGAAATAAGCAACGTAATCTCTCACTCTTATTACTAACGTAGTTAATTTATCTGGTAAGAAAAGATTATTAGAAATAAAGTTATTTCAAGACTATTTATCTTGTCAAGAATTAATTTTTTGCAGTGTAAAAGGGAAGACTGGATTAAATCCACAAAATTAAAGAAGACACATTTCAAGCGGTGCAGGTGTTTTTTTTTTCATATTGGTAGTCTGAGGTGAATTGTTTTTTTTTTTTTTTTTTTTGGTGTGTAGTTTTCTATGAGTTTAAATGGAAGAACGACCAAAAGAGTTTGAGAACCACTGGTCCAGTTCTTCAAAAATGAAAGTGAAGCGTTTCAGCTGACAGGCCTGACGCCATGTTTGGGTTTTTCTTCCAGATACATGTCTTGTAGCTTATTGGCTGGTGATTAGCTCATGTGTGATGATGTCACGGTGCTAGATCTGTGTCCAGAACGGTTCAGAGTGAACGTGGGAGATGAATGTTGAGACTGAAGCTATTCTTAGAGGAGCAACACCTTCATGCGCTGGAGTGTCACTCGGCCTGGCGTGATTCTTCTGGTCTGCGCAGCACAAACCGCCTCAGTTGATTTTCTGAATCCACCGCATGTTTAAGTTTCCTGCTCGAGTCAAAGGAACGGAAATAACATCAGTGTAGAAGTTCCTCTGCGGATTCTAAAGATGAAGAATGGAGGGTTTAATTGTAATTATATTAAACCGGCATGCTAAGGAACGGCGTACACATTGAGAAGAATGTCTCACTTGCGTGTTGTTGCTCATCAACTAACAACTAGCAACTAGATTCAGCCTCAAGAATGCGGCAACAGCGCCACTTGCTGCTGAAGAACGGTAGTGCACGCAAAGATTTATCACACCTGGCAAAATGTACCATATATTGAACTATCCACAGTTGTTCATACTTCTGCTGGAAATCCTTGAAAAGGCTTGAATTTCAATTGTGTGTTTTCAAGGTCTCAAAAATGCTTGAATTTTAAACTAGGTGATTGAACATTTAATTATTCTTATTTCACAACAAACAGTTGTCTGACTGAATTTAATTTAATTTAATTTTTGAATTGAAAAGCCATAGTTTGCCTTTTAGAAGAAGGCATAAAAAAATGTCTGTGAGCCTAAAATTCAAACTGACGTAATGATGGGAAGTTCGGTTCTTTTAAAAGACTTTGATTTTTAACTCTGGAACAATAAAGTGAACGAATCATTTCAAATCATTCGAAGAATTTAGTTCTTTTTGTTCATTTCTTTTATATTGACTGTAAAGAAACTATTGCTGACTAAGGAACTAGACGGACACTGACACGTATTCAATTTCTATTATTAAGCACAACTTTGTTTTTTTGTTTTCGCATAATATATCTTTAAATGTTAAACTAGCATCTTTAAAATTAAAACGGCAAAGTTTTGTTTTTTTTTATTTAGGCAGACCTTTAAATATATATTTTACCACAGCTGTGCTAAAACATGGACCGTGAAGTCCTTGAAAAGTGCTTGAATTGGACTTTTCCGAAGCTGTAGGAACCCCGTATCCATGATTCACCGTGGTGTGTTCGTCTGTGCGTCTAGTGACTCTTTCTAACAACTGGTTTTGTGTTTTTCATCAGAACACCCAGAGGATAAGCAGCTCCCAGTCGACACAGCCGCTGGCCACACCGGTGGTCTCCGTCACCACTCCCAGTCTGCCCCCACAAGGCCTCGTCTACTCTGGCATGCCCACGGCCTACAACTCTGGTGGGTGTGACGTGGCTACTCCATTAAGAGTTGGTTTATTTCATCAGTTGGCGGCGTGTGCGAGGTGTTCAGCTCTGGTCTGTGTGTTGGATTGTTGTAGAATACTCCCTGAGCAGTGCCGAGCTCTCCTCTCTGCAAGGCTTTGGATCTCCAGGACTGTCTCTGGGCTCCATGTCGGCATGGCAACAGCATCAACTGGGCCAGGCGGCTCTCAGCTCGCTGGTGTGAGTGACCCCGACGCGTCAGAACCAGTCTGAACCAAAATCAAGCAAATGCACATTGTGTCTCATCGATGTGTCTAGAACGGAGACAAAATGACCAAGAAATGTTACACATACGTAAAGTAGCACACGAAATGTATTACATGTCGTAATTTTAGTCAGTTAGTTGCACATGCTGTAGGTGTTGTGTAACAATTAATACCAATACCACATTTTTTTATGTACACGTAATGTAATGTATTGTAAACGATACCACAATCACAAACGCAGAATCACAAACGCCAGGACTTGTTCTCGAGTCCAAATTAGCCCCCTTGCTTTTTTTGTTAAATTATATGACTAAAGCTGTGACCTGTTCATTTAAATCATGTTTTTATGAAGTACTCGGTATCGGCGAGTAATCAAAGTCAAAGTCAGCTTTATTGTCAAATCTGCTGTACGTACTGGACGTGCAGAGATTTGAAATTGCTTTCTCTACTCATCCCATGCTCTTTACAAATAGGCATACATTTTACATAAATACAAGTAGTACAAAAATGTGCAATTTACAAGAAGTACTAGTACAAAGTTGTAAAAAAAAAAAAAATGTGCGATTTTTCAAAAGTAATGAAATGCAAGTACTCGTACACGTTTTCCAAAAGAGTGGCATCGGTGCATCCCTAGTAGCAACGTAAGAGTATAAAAACTATTCCCGAAATATTACTAATTAAAATGTAATTACCCATGAAGCCTGGCGTGGAATTTGACTGACGTATCCTGTGCGTTCTGCTGTTTCAGGGGTGGAGGTCACCTACCTCAGGGCTCCAACCTCTCCATCAACACCAGCCAGAATGTCAACATCAAGTCTGAGCCCATCTCCCCCCCGCGTGAGCGCGTCACCCCGTCCGGCTTCCCACCTCCGCCCTCCGGCCGCCCCGACACGGGCCGCTCCCCTGTGGACAGCCTCAGCTCCTCCTGCTCCTCCTACGACGGGAGCGACCGCGAGGACCACCGGCCTGATTTCCACTCGCCCCTGGGCTTAGGACGACCCCCGGCCAGCGCGGCCGACGAGAGGGAGAGTCCCACGGTCAAGCGCATGCGCATGGACACCTGGGTGACATAGAGGGGCGGGGCGGGGGCGGGGCCGGGGGACGAGAAGCGCGCAGCTGCAGGGAGGGTCATCGTTGTTGTTCATCAGTCGTCATTATTTAACTTCATTTCACGTTTCGTGCGAGTAGGTGGAAGAGACATATCGACTTCACGCGGGCGAGCAGAGCCAATAGTGTCACCGATGCGGCCGAACTAAAGATCGGTCAGGTCACGAGGTCTGACGGACGTCACAATTCGCTCGTCTCGCACAATCAACACAAACGCATCGGCTTTGTTTAAGCTCTCTATCTGCTCTTGCCCTCGTGATGTTACTTAATTTATTTAAAGGAATGGGGCAGTTTGATCGGGGGGGGGGGCACATTCCACCGCAGACGTGCTGCGTCTCTAAATCTCCGCCGTGTGGTCACTTCCTTTGGCTTGGATGCGAACAGGCCGTGTATCCGACAGCTCAGTGGTAACGCAACCAAAGCCTCCGTGTCCTTCTGTCTCCGCCCTTCACTCCTGTCGTCACGTCTGCCGCTCACACATCGGGAGAAAACCCTTCTCATGCAAAGCGGATCGAAATCTAAAGCCATGAACACTTGCTGTTCTGTTTGTAGAGGAAAGATTTGAGCCAAACCCTTTGTTCTTTGTTCCTTCTCCTTCTTCTCTTATGTATAAAGCAACTTTAATATATATATATAAAACTATATACATCACTTTTGGTGTAAGTACGTATGTATTGTACGCTCACCAGATTGGAGACAAAGTATATTTTTGTGGATTACTGCCGAGTTTAACAGGCGAGATCCTTATTAAGTAGAGTATTCACTGGTTAATATGTACTATTTTGTTAACTATACTGTACTTTGGTTGACGCTGATTATCGCCGCCTCGTCCCCGAGCTTGTGCTTTTGGGTGGTTTTGCCCTTTAACAGTGGTGAATGTCTGTCCGGAGCCTTTTGTATTAGTTCCTGGAGCCGCTCGGGGAGGACGAGCCTGCTGAACACACTGCCTACTTCACCCCGAGGGCACATGCTGGTTTTGTTATACACCTGTTGTAAATACTACACCTCGGGTAACTACACGGACACTATGTACAGTCCTTTCCCCTCTTTGTGAATCGGCTTCAGATTTTTCCCCCGAATCGTCGGCTGCCACGTTCCGGCCGGGCACCAGGGGGCGTGTCCGACCTCGGCTGGGCACGGACGGACGCTTTTGGATTTGTTATGTATTCGGTCAGTGTGTCACAGGGTGGCGGTCCAGCACCTCCCCGCCCTCTCGAGCACCGCGCCACTGGCAATAAGCTGATGTTGATCTATGCAGTCCCCGCCCCTCACACAGACAGGACGACGCCCATCATCTCTCACGGCCATGAAGCACACGGCGATGCCTAGCGGAGGATCTACCGAGCGGGAGACTGTTAACCCTTCGCCTGTAAGCGCTTGCTTGTTGACCCTCTTATTATGTTCTGGTCAAACTGACCCGTGTTAAAAATAACAAAAAAATACTTAAGTGTTTTTTTCACTTTGAAACTTCTCCTGCTTGTCTTGGTGAGTCTGATCTACATAGACACAAACATGGGTTTAGTTGACATGTTTGTAACGTCCGCTACATGTTTTTGTTACAATGATAATGTTGGGTCAGTTTGACACTTCAGACAAAATAGAAGCTAAAAAGAGTCAGAAAGTTCAAATGCTATTTGTTTCTTTGCAACAATGAGACATAACACACCGCTGTCTCACTCTTTATCACACAAACAGTATCTTTGTAATGTAAACGTGTAGCGTGGTGTTACACATACGAGAACTGAATCGTTATATTTTTCATATGAGGATTACACCAAATAAGCCAAACAGGAGAAGTTTCAAGGGGAAAAAAATACTTTATAAAATATTTTTTAAATAAAAATAAATTTGACCCAAACATAATGAGAGGGTTAAGGTTGCCGCGCTGTCGGGGCTCCGCCAACACCAGCGGTTTGAATACTGTAATGACACAGTAACGACTCCAACTTCACATGTTTTCATTTGGCCCTGTTGTTATTGTCTTTTCACGAGGGCCGACACATCAGGAGCCTCCATTGATCAGCTTTCAGATGATGACATATTAATTATTTAACTCCACGTCATTTTTTCTAGAGGCCAAAGTTTTATTGGGTGGGCGCGTAGGGAACCCGGACCCTCGGGGGCCGAGTCCTTCATCAGGCCCCGGATCCCTTTGAAAGCGACAGGAAGTCCGTGCCACCCCCCCCCTCCTCCGGGGTCTTCAGGATAGACAAGCAATACTAATATTCTCACCCGCTGGGCGTCGTCTTTGATTAGGATCAGGGAGCTTCTCTGTCACGTGCACAATTAGAGCCTTATTCCAAAGAGTCGCTGGTGCTCAAAATCACACCTCACCCTCCCCGCGTCCCGCTGAAGAAATACATAAGAAATCTGAAGGTGCGAGAAGAAGTTGTGGCTTTTCTGAAGCGTCTGGTGCCGTCTGTAGTTGTAGCGGTTCGGACCCTCGGACCGTCCGGCGGCACAAGCTGGACTTTGTTGCCATGAGTGAATGGAGAGGTGGTGGGCAGGAGACGGGCGAGGACTCTTTTAATTTAAAAAAAAAAAAAAAAAATCTGCATTGTGTTTCCCTGAATGTGTTGTTTTACCTTCATTATACAATAAATATTCTAGTGAACTTTTTATTGAATGACTTAAGATATTATGCTAGAGACTGTTGTACAAATTTGTATTCTGCATTCACTAAAGTAAAGATATTGGCTTTTCTCGTGTGATATAGACTCTCTGGCTTCTTCTGTGGAGTGAGCGTTTCCCTAGAACCTGTCGGCTTTATTAAAACCTCCTTGTACCCTCAAACACTTCCTGTACGTGCCTTCATCCTGCACCAGCGCACACACACTCGCTCACCACACCCGTCTCTCTGTCTCTTCATCCCTCTACATCTCTCCCTCTGTCCATCTATCTGTCTGTTCCTCCATTCATCTATACATTTGTGTTTCTCTCTGTCTTCATGTATTTATTTATTTATCTATCTGTTTGTTTGTCCATCCATCAATCCTTCTCTCATCTGTCTGTCTGTCCGTCCGTCTATCTTTCTGTCCATCCATCCATCTCTCCTACCTATCTTTCTATTTATCTATCCATCTGTCTGTCCTCCATCCATCCTATCTATCTGTCTATCCATCTCTCCATTTATCGATCTCCCCATCTATCTTATCTATCTATCCGTCTATCTAGCTGTGGTGATGTGACAATAAAAGTGATTTGATATCCATCTGTCTGTCTATAATTCCATCTGTCTGTCTGTCCATTCATTCATCTCTCCGTCCACTTATTGTTCCATCTATCTATCTGATTGTCCATCTGTCTGTGTCCGTTCATCCATCCATCTATCTTATCCTATCTATGTACTGTACCTGTCTAACTTCATCTATTAAGCTCATTTTATAATGTTTTATTCTTATAATCTATATCAGGAAAGCACAATACTGTATATACTTTAATATAAACTTAGTCGATGTACGTAAATACCACTTTTAAGGCGAAACACTGGTGTGTGTGTAAGAAATGGCTGACTAGATGTTTTAACAAAGTGAACTGTAAGGTAAAGAAGAAATTAAATACAGTATACTGTATGTATGTATGTTTGTATATATACGTGAGTGTAAACTGAGACGTAAGATTAAAAAGAAAAAAAAAACGTATTGGTTGACAGACATAAAGATGATAGATAACTCGACAAATAGATAACAGAAAGTATCAGCACTTGGAGATATTATGTAGGTCATATGTAATAAAAGATACAATCAAAAATTAAAATTAGGTGGAAACGAAACAAGCGAAAGGGGGAGAAAAAATTAAACTTCTTGCGCTTAGCTGTGGAATCCTGCACTACTCGAAGTCGCCAGGAGGGGGCGAGTTACTACCGCGTTAATGGCCGAGTTCAGTCTTAAGCACATTAATTAAACCCGCTCGGTTTGACATCTTCATCGTTTCTGGTTTGAAAGAATCATTTCGCGTGTCCGAATTCCAGCACTGAAAGGAAAGTGTTTATCTCCTGAAACTATGTCAGGTGTTTGCGTGACGTCATCGCCCCGCCCCGCTACTGAATCAAACCGGTCCACGCGCAACAGTATCACGCTCTCACGCGCGCGCGCACGCACCCCACATCACGCAACGAGTCGCTCGAGTGTAAAGGTAAGACAGCTCTCCGCCGTCCCACGCCTTCCGTTCCCTTTAAACTTTCACCTTTTATAAAGTTTTAGAGAAAAAGATGAGATGTGTGTTTGAGCAGATGCGGGTTAAACACACCTCAGGTCCAGATTCTTTTCTGTTGTTTTGACGCAAAGCTTTAAAGTTGCTGTTGTTGTTTTTTGTTTGTTTGTTTAGTTTTGTGACGTGGATTATTTTATACGTATATTAAATGTGTTTCTTTAAAAATGAAATATTTAGGGTTATTAAAGTCCTGCTGATACACATTTTTTTGCACCTAAAGTTGTAATGCTAAGTGTTTGTAGCATCTGTGCTATTAACATTCAGGTTGTATATAATTATAGCAATGTTGCTGATGGAGTTTTATTGCACACACACACACACACACACACACACACACACACACAATTTGCAGGCAAACTCTTGCTTTTTAGTAGTAATTACTGTATACTTGTTTAGTCTAACTAAAACAAACGATTTAATCCCATGTTCAGCACACGACACTAGTTAATCCTTTGTTAATTAATTTTAAACAAAAGAATATTGTACAATCCAGATCTAAAATGAACTAAGCTCTTTGTCGTCTCTCTATCTTTGGGAATTTACTTTTAAATGCACCTTTTTTGTCTAATTAAAAAAAAAAAATCACTGACAACTGCACTAAAAAGTCATTTTATACCTGTGCAATACACCACTGGCACCCGCCACTTTATTCCCCCGTGAAATAAGCAAACTTTGCTTCCTGATATTACTGTTTACTCTATTTATTGAAAAGTTTACGAAAATGTTTATTTTTTACTCTCATTTTATATTTTTTTCTTCTAGAGGTAATATTTATATTTTAGCCTATCCTATGTACATTTTCTTACATTTTTTATTCTGTGTGCTTCTTTACTTGTATTGCACCAAACAGAGTAGTATTCCTAATTGTAAGGAATTTAATTGTAACCAAGTGATGCAATGACAATAAAGGCATTCTGTTCTATTCTATTCTAATTATCCCCTGATAAAAACATGTCATTTTTTCTAAACACTGTAGATCTTTTTACACAGACACTGGTCACGTGCATGAATCTGTTCTGTGTTTGTACTAGCTGTGCGTGTCATTAGTGTGTTGTTTGTGTCCACACACTTTGGTGATGTTAAGCCTCAGTTCTCTTCTCCTCCAGTGGTCTTGACTATGGAGCAGAAGAAGCGCTGGCCTAATCTCAGGGTCCGGCTGGGAAAGGGTCTCGGGAAGAAGAAGAAGAAGACGCCGCTGAAGTACCGGCGGAGCATGTCGGTGCCGGACCTGCGTCTGGGTGTGGCCAAGATCCCCGCGGCGGAGGACGAGCTGCGGACGCCCAACGAGGACGGCGTGTTTTTCGCAGACGTGATGGATGACACGGCGAGCGAGACCCTCAGCGTGGTGTCCTCGGAGGTCTTCTCTGTGGTGGACGCGCCGTACTCCAGCAGTCCCGCCCCTTCCGAACGCTCCGCCCCCGTGGACTTCCCGCCGGCGTGTGATAGGCCGAGAGCCACCACCTGGTACATAGAGGATCCGGACGAGGCTGCGGAACATTCCGTGAGCGCCGCCCTGACCCGAGCCACCGCCGGCCGCGCCCCGCTGCCAAGCCACGCCTCCTGCACTGAGCTGAGCCGCTCCGGCCCCGAGGAGCCGCTGTTCCTCTCTGAGCCGCTGTCTCCACTGCACATGCTCATCACCGGCTCAGCTGAGGACATCAAGCTGCTGGTGAGACCACACACACACACCACACACACACAGGGACGGACACAGAGACAGACAGACGCGGATGGAGACAGACAGACAGAGACTGAAGGATGGAAAGACAGATTGAAGGAGACTGAAGGATGGAGAGACAGACAGACAGACAGACAGACAGGGACTGAAGGATGGAGAGACAGACAGACAGACAGACACGGACGGACAGACAGACACGGACGGATGGACAGACAGACAGACAGACGGGGATGGAGAGACAGACAGACACGGACGGACGGACGGACAGACAGACAGACGGGGATGGAGAGACAGACAGACACGGACGGACGGACGGACAGACAGACACGGACAGACAGACAGACAGACAGACGGGGATGGACAGACAGACAGACACGGACGGATGGACAGACAGACAGACGGGGATGGAGAGACAGACAGACAGACAGACACAGACTGACGGATGGAGAGAGGCAGAGTCAGACAGACAGAAAGACAAACCGACAGACACAATCACACAGACAGACTTCACACGAGTTCGTGACACACAGCTTTGCATTGGCTAATTGTTTACTCTGGGAATTGAACCCATGACCTGCGCTGTTGAAAACACATTTGCAGTTTGAATTGAAATGAATTGAATTGAAAAAGCCTTTAATAGTCCCACCGCGAGGAGATTTCACGTCACAACAGCAGCAACAAATCCAAACAAACAAACAAACATGCACACATCATAATATCATAATAAACAAACAAACCAATAACAACTGTTTTTAAATGTGAGAAATCACCGACTAGAGTCTGCCAGTCCATCAGTTTATCTGTCCATCTGTTTGTCTGTCTGACTCTCTCTGTTTGTCTATCCATACATTCATTCTTCTGTCTATATCTACTGTATTTGTCTGTCTGACTGTCCATCTATCTTGTCTGTCTATCTGTTTATCCATCTGTCAGTCCGTCCATCCGTGTCTGATGACTAAAGCGTTGTTTTCCCGCCGTTGCTGTGACACTGATCACGTGTGTTTTCCTCTTCCAGGACGCTCAGAATGAGACCAGTGACTTTGACCCGTTTGCGTCGCAGGATCATGAGCGCGTAAGTGTGTGTGTGTGTGTGTGTGTGTGTGTGTGTGTTAGAGCTGCACGGTGCTGGATAAAATCACGTTTTTTTTTGCTTAAAAATCAAGATTCTGGAGTTTTTTTTTTTTAAGATTTAACACTGAACAACAGGTTGTTAAACATCAATAGAATTACACGTGTTACTTTTAGCTTTAAATGTAAATAAGTGTAAAGAAAAGCAATGTAATGTAATGAAGCAAAGAGAACATCTTTTAAATCTTTTATTGCGGCAATTACAATCTTTTAACGATTGTGCAGCTCTAGTGTGTGTGTGTGTGTGTGTGTGTGAGTGAGGTGTCTGTCTCCTGCGCTTCAGGTCTGCTCGGCTTTAAACGACAGTCAGAACATCTCAGCTGCTCTGCAGAAGACCCAGTATCTCCTCACCATCAACCTGAAGGAAGGACGCAACCTGGTGATCAGAGACCGATCAGGTACACACACACACACACACACACACACACACACACACCGCTGCGTTTGTGTGTGAGACTGACCACTGCAGTAGCCCCTCCCACTGACACTGATTGGCTGGTTGTGTGCGGGTGATTGAAATCCAGCTAGGAATTTCCGGCTAGAAATCCGAAAGTTGACTAGGATAAACATCAAAATGCTGTGCGACGGTCACCTGACTTTTTTTCTGTCCAGATGATTTCTAACACCTGTTTGTTCCACAAGTGATAACGTTTTGGTCGCCATGAGATTTGAGATTTTGACGTCATGTTTATACGAAACTTTAATCGACTTGAGATGTTTTATGGTATTTGAAGTTTCTTTGTATAGCAAAAATCAAAGAGATCTTTGTGTTTTTTTTTTTCTTTTTAAATGTCAGACACCTTTTTAAAATCAGACTTGTATTTCCTCGTTTATGCTTTGAACAAAGAAAGTTTAACTGCTTTCTGTTAAACTTAGTAACTGCTAAAATGTGATGTTTTGTTGAACATTTAAAGAAAACTTTACCCCAAAATGGTAATATTTCATTTTGATTTAGGCACAGCTTAAAATATACATTTTCCCACAAATGTATAGTGGTGGAAAAACTTGAACATGGACCTTGAAAGTGCCTGAAAAGTAATAGAATTGTGACTTTCAGAAAGTGTAGGAACGTGTGAGACCTTCAAAATTCAAACGCAAGTCAATTTTGAAGAATTGGCATCAAAGAAAAACAACAACTTAAACACAAACGCAAGTTCCTTCGCAAAGTCCAGCGTGAATTAAATTCAATTTCAATAGTGTTGTCGCAATCTGCGATGTAAACACAACTGCGAATGCAAATCTGCAAAGGTTTTCAAAGACGTCTGACACGCCTCCTTCTGTAATGGCGAACACGCGACACACACTCGGCTCTTCTGGAGGTTTCGGGTGTTTCCTGGTCTGGTCTGGTCTGGTCTGGTCTGGTCTGGTCTTCTGGCGTCTGGTAAAGTGTGAATCACCGTGTTTTCTTGTGACTGGTGTTCACACGCTGACGTGTCAGAAACACTGATCCGGATTCACCACACACTTTCTTTTCTGCGTTGGGCTTCATCTGCAGCAGAACCTGAAGGTCCACATTCTCTCCCGCTGCTTTACGGGCTGAATCTTCACCTGGACTGGTCAGAGAGCCAGACTCTCGACTGGTTCGAATCTCGGCAGGTTCCACAGCTAAAGTTAAAAATGATTGAGTGGCTGTTCACGCTCAGGACGGAACTGGTTTCAGGAGGAATGTCTCCAGGTTCTTCCTGCTGGTCTGGTCTCACAGTGGAATGTGCTCCGACCAGGTCGCTCTTCTGTCTCATCTGACCTCCGTCAGCAGGATTCACATTATTCAGCACAAGGCTGGGCCAGAGGATTATTGATACACAGTCGACTCCGCCTAATCAGGCCACATTGGGACACAATCATTTTGGCCCAATAAAGCAGCGCCGGACAAAACAATAATTTGACCGTATTTGTTTTCCTCATTAGATCGTATTATATTCATTAGACAAAATTATATTCTTGGCCCTGGTTTTCATCTGTATTGATCTCTGCTCGTCTGATTTAACTGCGTGGCTGACAGACTTATTTTAGACTCATTTATTCATAACAACATCTACGATAGTTGCTGATGCTGAGAAATGCTTCATGTTTAGTGACAGAGAGTAAGGCGTGTCTTCCCCTCTCTAAACAGCGCAGACACTCGCTCAACCATGGAATTATGTGCAATTTCCTTCATATTCACGTTTCATTTAATGGTGACAGTTTATGACCGGCTCTCTCAAATTTGGCCCAAAAAAGCGGCTTTTTTGCCCCAATAAAGCGGCGCAAATTTTCGTTATGAGATTTAGGACTTTAGTATTTGGCCCAATACCGCGGCAGCCCCGATTATAATAATTTCATTATTGTTATTGATTATGGTCATTTATCTGATGTTGTCCACCAAAGCAGCTTTTATTGTGTATTGTCAGTAATTATTTCCCATTAGAAATATCTGTGAAGCTTAAAATTGGACAGTTTTTCGTTTGAACCATTATTTCGAAAGAAAAAAAGAGATGGAGTAAGAAATATTTCCTAGAAATCAACAGTTTACTTGGTTTTAAAGTACAGTAGAAAGCGGTTGATTTTAACATGCTTTTTGTCACCGGAGGCAGTTAATAAACATCTGCTACTGGTTACTCTTCATTCGTTGAATATTTCCCGGGATTATAAATGGCTGATTGTATCTGGTAGAGAGACACTGTAGCGATGTTTCCAGTCACTTCACTGTATCAAAGTGCTTAAGATCATACTTTTGTTTCTATTTGATAAGACAAAAACAAGTGAATGGCGCCTCCTGTTGGAGACTTTTACTTTATATACTGAGGGTCCGGTATATTAGTAATGGTGATGCAAGCTGATGTCCTATTGTTGTATTATTGTGATGTTTTATTGTACTGTTTGAATATATTTGTATAATTTCTAGAATTGTGTAAAATCAAACGGTTGCGGTAAATCATTGTATACAAACAGATCAACATTAATTATTATTATTATTTACAGTGTGCTAAATGGCGACTTCTAGTGTGCAACTTTGGGAATGACACTGAACACTGAACTTTTACACGCACACTTTCTTTCTCACGCACCTTTTTTTTGTTCTCTTTCCTCCATTTTTGTGTCTTCTCTCTGCGTATGCCTTTGTCACGATATTAGGAGAAAGTGATACTAGATGCCAGTAATAATACTATCATCTAGTACGTGGCAGCGGTGTCCAGCAGTTGGGACTTGGATCTGCCTCACAAAGGTTGAGGGAATCGCTTTTTACTTGGTCCAGCTTATTCACTCATTATCCCCCTTTGTTACTCGCAAGCTTGCTAGAGTTTTTAAACTTTTTTTTTTACCGCCATTTTTTTTTTCAATGCCATGCGATCTACCCACAATACCTCGATCACAATCTTTGTATGTAATGACCCCTGCTCTATATATTGCTAATGTGGTAAATAACTATTCTAGCTGTAAATGTCTGGTTTTTGGTGAAGTATCTACATAAGTGTAACAAGGCCCGTTTCCAGCAACTGTCACTCCAGTGTTTTAATGCTACAATGTGTTTGCTAATTGTGTCAGAAGGATAATGGATGATTGTAAAACCCTTCTTTGATCATGTTAGCGCTGCTGGAAACTGTTTAGATGGTTAAAGAAGGTTGAGATTCAGCAGGTTGAGATTTGTGGGGTCAATCGAACGCTCAAAATGGCCAGAAATAAGAGAACTTCCACAGTCTATCCTTGTTCTTAAAAAATAAAGTTTCATGGAACACACAAAATTGTCTAGGTGAGCCCAAACTTCTGAACGGTAGTTTGTAGTTCATCCCTGTTCCCCGCCTGGTGTTAATGGCGTGAGGTGGGCGGCGGCACCTGTATCCTCCTCCTCCTGCTGCTCCGCCTCCTGGTCCTGTCAGGCTGCCTGGAGGTTTCCTTGTCAGTGTCTGGCAGGAGGATCGGCCTCCTGGAGATGTTCATTTGGAGCTGAGAGATGACAGGCCTGACAGCTCGTCCCCACAGGCCTTTTGTCATGTGATTCCAGGCTCCCCGCAGGTTCTCTCAAGCGCTCCTTTATCCCTCCACACAAACGCCGAGATGTTTTTTATTTTCCTTCCCTCTCCCTCTCCTCACCAGCCGGTCCAGACAAAGACAGACAGACAGCGGTCAGGCTTCTAACAGGCTTTGGAGATTAGCACCGCTTGCTCCTGGTTTCTGGGGTTTTAATGCACCGGCATTATATTAATAGATTCACGCTGGCTGTAATTTTGACTCTTTCACGATCCGCCAGCTCCCGTCAGCGTTCCCGGCCAGACCAGGCTCTTTGTTTCCTGCCGGTGAACGAGGACCATTCTAGACGCTTCTGCTCCATTCACGGGTTCTTTTAATCTGCACAAACGCTCGTCTTTTATCGTTAAACGCATCAGTCTCGTCCTCGCGTCCTCGTCATTCATTTGTTTCAGTGGCACTCGATCTCTGGTGATACGGGGCCAAACTCGACTCTCTCAGGTCACAGTGTACACCAATAAAATATGGATTTATCAAATTCGTCTTGTCAAATTTGGAGATAAGGAATGAAAAATCATCGATTGCCAGACTCTGCTTCTGCTCCTGATGGTGTGAATAGTTAGAACCGGGTCCTCTACCAGGTTCTGATGGTTCGGCTTGAGGTTTGTCTCATTGATGATGATGTGAGAACATGAGGTTTTTTGAGAAGTTTGTCCACAAACATCACAACTGCCGCCGTTATTTTCAGTTCTTACGTTCACAAATTTGTTAAGTTGCTGTGATCAATCAGCATTGAACTCTTTTGGAGATTTTCCTGTTATTTGTGCTTCAGTGTCGTCTGAAGGTCGTCAGGCCGGATCTGGCCCGTGGGCCGCATGTTGAACACCACTGATCTAAGTTACTCAATTCTCATATTTATCTCATAATTCTCAAAAAACATATCAAGTCATCAAAAAAATGTTCCTCATTCTTTCAACTTCTTTTTTTAAGAGAATTTTTTCCTAAATATTTTTTTACTTGCTTTGCTAAGAGGCGGTTTCAGTCTGGACTGACGTTTTACAAGAGCACGTCAGCGTTTTTACAAGCAAAAGTAACCACGTTGTCTTGCACGTCGTCCTTTAGGAACCAGTGACCCGTTTGTCAAGTTCAAGATTGACGGCAAAAACATCTACAAAAGCAAAGTGGTGAACAAGAACCTGAATCCCACCTGGAACGAATCCTTCTCCTTCCCGGTCCGAGACCTGGACCAGACGCTTCTCCTCAAGGTCTGGAATGTTCTTATGAGGACAAGGTTTCACTAGACATGAAAAATGCTTTAGAAAATGGACGCACATTAACATTCGCACCTATCTGTCGCTGAAGAACGAGGCGAGAACCTTCAGCTCCGCCATGATGATATTAACCGTTGGACTCTTGCAGGTTTATGATCGTGATCTCAGATCGAACGACTTCATGGGATCGAGCGGCTTCCTTCTCAGTAAGCTGGAGCTGGACAGGTACTTTTATTATGTATATCTGCAGGATGCGGATGATGTTTTCTGATGCGTTCATCTCCCGACAGGACGGTTCTGATGACACTGACTTTAGAAGATCCCAACAGCGTGGAGGAAGATATGGGCTCCGTCCTGATCGAGGCCTGTCTGTCCATCCGTGAAGAACCTGCCAAACGGAACGTGCGTGGCTCACAAACGCTCCGGCGCTTTAGGGGAAACCTTTCTGACGCACTTTTAATGTGTCTGGCTTTCAGAAGTGGCTCCTGAGAAGAAAAGGAAGCTTCAATAAGGTTCGTCTTCAGCAAGTCTTGGACTTTATTACACACACACGTCTTGTTCCACGTGTGTCCACTGGAGGGCAGTACATCGTCATATTCTGTGGCTTTTCCTGCCGCTATTTTTTATTTTTCTCCCACTTTCCTGGTTGAGTCGCACGTATTAAGAAGTTGAAGTCGGATTTGAGTTTTATGCCGATCAGGTTATAGATTAACCAGCCGATTAAAGCCGTGCAGCACGAAGAAAGTGAATTATTTTAAAAAGATATATATATTTTTAATCAAATTATTGCTCATTCTGACCCACTGACTACTGACTTTATTATCATGATTAGCGTCATAATTCTAGTGATTATTTTGGAGTTAAAACTGTGTTAAACATGTTTTTTTTCTTCGGCTTTTTTCTTAGCACCACATTTGTCGCCGTAGAGACGGACCTTCTTTCATTTCTTACCTCTCTTCTTCCTTCACACTTCCTTTTTCACAGCCACACCATCTCTGACGGGCTCTCGTGTGTGTGTGTGTGTGTGTGTGTGAGAGAGCTGTAACCCAGATGTTGAGATGTAATATCACAGCTGTAGACGGGCAGCGCCGGACGCCGTCCACTCGTCCTCCTTCTGTTTGCTTTTCACCAGACTGGGTTTTTTTGGCCGAGTCGATCACAAACGTGTCCAAAACAAACACTCTGGAAGATTCGCCATCGAGGAATGTGATATTTTTAACCCCCAAACAAACACCCACTCACCCACCTACTCTCTCTCTCTCTCACCCATTCTTCCTCTTCATCGCTCACTCACTTTCACTCGTTCTTGCTCATTCACACACACACACACACACTTTCATTTTCTCTTTCTCTCATCCTCTGTCTCTCACACTCGCACAATATCATAATATGTCTTGTTCTCTTTCTGACTCTCTCACTCATTGTCTCTTTATTTCTCTCTTTTTCACTCATACTTTCACACATGTTCTCTCTCTCTTAAAGAGGCTTGTTTATGGAGATGTGAGCATTACATTAAATGTTAATGCTGCTGTGTCTGCCCCGGTGTGTGTGTGTGTGTGTGTGTGTGTGTGTGATTACCGGCAGATGAGAGTGGAGGACGACCTGCACTTATCCGTCTGCTTCCTCGCTCTTAGCCAATCGTACGCCTTCCTGTCTGAACCGTGGCCTTTGCTGCGTCGTCCATCCTTGCATGTTTTTTGACACATTACAGATATCGGTGACTAGTTCTGTATCCTAAAAAGAAAGAAATGGAACAAAACCGTTAAGAATCCAAAAATGGAAAAAATAATCCTTTCATCCAATATTCAGAATATGTATAATAATGATAATAATAATTTTTCATTAGAGTGATTAGAGTACAATTGCTATTGTACAGGTAAACTAGTCCAAGTGAATGTAAACAGAAGAGATTAAATGGAAAGAAGGCTTTTTTTTAATGAAGAATGAAGACAATATTTTGACCCCAGAAATCACAGGATCTACTGATTTAAAAATGCAGGTTTTACGCGGAGAGTGCAGGATTAAGATATCAAAATTACACAAGTCACAAGTTTATTAAATAAATAAAAAATAGTATTTTCAAGAGAATATTAATGTAACTGAACCAGAAACGTTATTAAAAAATTTATAAATTTTTTTTTTTTTGATTTTGTGCCTGAAAAATCAGAGAGGTGCTTATGTTTGCGTAACTATATATTGAAATCCTTTTGTTTGTAAATTGTGCAAAATTACAATATTGCACAACTTGGAAAAAATTTGCAATAATTGAAATGTATATTTTTTGCCCTCTTATTGCTATGATGGTATGCACCAGTTAGTCAGAGTTGTGCTGACTGTTCCAGGGTCAGCCGGTCAGTGCGGGTGGGAGACTGCCAACCGGCCCGAAGAACCAGCTCTGGAACGCAGTCTACACCATCGTCCTGGTGGAAGGTCAGGACCTGCCCGACGCTGGCGAGGGCGACGTGTACGTGCGCCTCAGGATGGGCGAGCAGAGGGTCCGGAGCAAGGTGTTTGCCGCTCATTACATCATCAGACGCTTTCCTCCTCCTCCTCCTCCTCCTCACACACTTTCTGAAGAGTTTGCGCCGCTCTCTTCCTCCACCCTAGTTTCCTCTCCTCTTTTCTCCCAGGCTTCACTGCTCCGCTGACAGAGGAGGACACTCATTAGATCGCCGCAGTCTGGCAGGGCATTTCTCTCCGTGCTTCCGGGACGATGTCTAGCTGGGATGATTTGCATACCCTTCTCTCTTTATATCGAGCCCCCTGGCTCCGTTTGGCCATGTTTGCTTGTTGAACACAAGCAGTTGTAATTGGATGGCGTGGCAGTTTAGAGTCCCAGCGAGCAGAGATGTGTTCTCCACCGCTCTAATGAATTCTCTCGGAATGAAGCTTAATTCACCTGCCAGCTCTGCCGTCTCGCCCCTGAACTTCTTCTCCGTCCCAGAGCCTGTGTGTCACGCAGAAGCCGCAGTGGAGAGAGTCCTTCGACTTCAACCAGTTGGTGGAGGCACACGACAGCCTGGTGCTGGAGGTCTGCTGCAAGAGAGGACGCAAGTCTGAGGAGTGCTGGGGCCTGTAGGTCACCTCACACACACACCCCAGTATAACACACAGCCTGCGCTTTATTACAGTGACACACACACACACCCCAGTATAACACACAGCCTGCGCTTTATTACAGTGACACAGACACACACACACACCCCAGTATAACACACAGCCTGCGCTTTATTACAGTGATACACACACACACACACCCCAGTATAACACACAGCCTGCGCTTTATTACAGTGATACACACAACACAACGCACACTCGCTCAACTTACGGCAAGCCTAATAAACATTTAATCTGCACTGCTTCTCTATTAACCCTCCTGTTATGTTCGTTTAAGAGGAGCTTCAATAATGTTCGCAGGTCAATTTGACCCGGGGACTTTTATTATGCATAGACGTGTCAGAAGCCAAAAAGTTCCCAAGAAAGTGTGTGTGTGTGTGTGTGTGTGTGTGAGACAGCGAAGTATTATGTCTCATTGTGCCGAAGAAACAAATAGTATTTGATCTTTCGGACTCTTTTTAGCTTCCATTCTGTCTGAAGGGTCAAATTAAGCCGAACATTATCTTTGTAACAAAAACATGCAGCGGGCGTTACATGTTTTGTTTAAATGCAGATTGGACTCACTGAGACGAGCAGAAGTTTCAAAGTGGGAAAAAAACTTTTAGGTACTTTTTATCTTTAAACTTTTAACACTGGTCAATTCGACCCTGAAGAGTAGCTTTGTAACATAAACATGTAGCGTAGTGTTACAAATATATGTGAAATGAATTATTATATTTTTTATATGATGATTACATCAAATAAGCCAAGCAGGAGAAGTTTCACTTTTAAGTATTTTTAAGATATTTTTCACATTTTGAAAAACGGGTCAATTTAACCCGAACAAAATTAGGGTTAAATACCAGAGTCAAACACTTTCTGTCAAACTGACAGCACGTTTCACACTAGTAATAGTGACTAGCGACTAGTCAGACTCATTTACACTAGCCGCGGAGGGTTAAATGTTAGTGGCTTGTTAGTAGTTCACTCTTCTTCTCTGTTACACATGTTTCTTCACCAGTCACAGTATTGTTTTGTTATTTTCATTTTACTTTTATTTATGTTTTGAACTCCACAAGATCTCGCTCAGTTACACAACCACAGTTCTCACGGATAGTAGGACGCGTGGCTTTATACGCGTCTCCTCCTCTGCTTTCCTCAGGCTGGATATTGACCTTTCCCGGCTTCCTGTCGGGCAGCGGCAGTTCTATAACCGCGTGCTGGATCCGGGGAAAGGCCGGCTGGTGTTCTTCGTCACGCTGACCCCGTGTCCCGGCGCGTCCATCTCAGACCTGCAGGCGGCTCCGTTGGATAACGCCAGGACTCTGGAGAACATCCTGCAGAGATACGTCAGTATCCGCTCTTTCTGAGAGTTTGCTTTTCCTGACTGGGCTTCACCTGATCTTCGCAGAGCACCAGGAACGTTCTGGGAAACCTGAGCGACGTTGGCTTTCTTCAAGTCAAGCTAATAAGGGCGACGGATCTTCCCTCCACAGATCTGAGCGGTACTTCTCAAACCTTGAATACGTGTTGTGATGTGCGTAAGAGCTTGAGAGAGCTTGAGGTCTCCACCGGAGGATTGTCCTGGATCTCCACCAACATGTCAATACTGAATCAAACTTCCTAAAGTCACAGACAAGGATTAGGAATTAAACAAAAAAAAGAAGCATGTGAATAATGAGCTTCCAAGAATCATTTAGAACCTTGAGGATTCTAGAACACACACACACACACACACACACACACACACACACACACACACACTCACACTGGAGAAAATGTCTCTCAGTTGTAGAAGTGTCTTTCTCCTGGTCTTCATTACTAGAAGAATTACACGTGGAGTTTTGTGAAGTCACGCACCAAACGTCTTTCACACACGTGTAACCGTCATCCGTTTCACTGAGATCCAGACGGGTTAGGCTCCGCCCCTTCAGAAGCCTTGTTACTGTAGTGCAGTGGTTCTGAAACTTTTTTGGTCGTGCCCCTTTAAACCTAAAGAAAAATCCGGACTAATGCTTTTTTCATAAATGTTTTTCAAGTGAACGTGTCTCCTCAGCGAACATTTCGTTATTCTCGTGACGTTATTCAGTTTGTTGAAACGGATGCTTTCGGATCATTTGTTTGTGACAGCCGAGCGACAGTTCCGCATTCTGAAAAAAATCGAAACAAAATGTTCGTTTCTCGATAAAGTTCTCGATGAGTAAAGTTAAGTACCATCACTAATCTCCAACTCTACGTACTGTGGGGGTTTACTTGTATTTTTTTTCTTCTGCTGATGCCCCCCCCCCCCCACACACACACACACACACTTTGAGAACCTCTTATATAATGAACCTGAAGGATTTCAGGGTTTGCGAGTCTTTCGATCAGCACAAACTCTGTCGTCACACATCTGAAGGAAGTTTGACGCTTTTTGGAATGTTTCAAAAAATCTTGACCTGATTTTGGCGTCTGTGAGCTAGTCTCCCGAAACAGAACGACCCCCGCTACTGGAGATCTAGAGCTGGAGAATTGGTTGTAACGGGGATCCTGTAACCCTTCCTCAGGTAAGAGCGACCCGTTCTGTGTGCTGGAGCTGGGCAACAGCAAACTGCAAACACACACCGTCCCCAGAACCCTGAACCCGGAGTGGAGGTCAGCGCTGACCTTGTGAGTAGATCTGCACCTACAGGCTCACGGCTCCTGAGTGACCGTCACGTGTCTGCAGCCCCGTCAGGGACATCCACGACGTTCTGGTGCTCACCGTCTTACACGACGATGGAGACAAAGCTCCGGACTTCCTCGGGAAAGTGGCGATTCCCTTGTTGAAGGTGAGTGGTGGAGACCTTCAGGATCTGGAGATGTTTCAGGTCAGGATCTGGAGATGTTGAGAGCGTGATGTTTCAGGTCAGTAACGGGCAGCAGATCACTCGCCTGCTGAAGAACAGCAACCTGTCCAAGGCCGCCAAAGGAAGCATCACCATCGAGCTGGACGTGGTCTACAACAGCGTATGTCTCCTTCTCAACGCTCTCCATGTTAGATTACAGGCGGTTTACGATCTGTCCCTGTGTAGATCAAAGCCGGCGTCAAAAGCTTCAAACCCAAGGAGACCATGTTTGCGGAAGAAAACCCAAAGTTTAACAAAAAGGTAGGACTCCGGTTGGTTGCTGGCACCTTC